>OX639998.1:39481018-39841548 GCA_951828415.1 Anomoia purmunda
GTTCTAGTTAAACGTGGAAGAGCTCAGAGCTCTGATTGCAGCCTGGCTGTCACTAAAAATGAAGATGTCTCTTCCTATAATCCCGCTCCCAATCTTCTCTATCGCCTCCATTATAGCTGAGACCTCAGCCTGAAAGACGCTGCAGTGATCTGGTAACATAAAGGAAATTTGCAGGAGAGAGTTTCGTGAGAAAACGCCTCCTCCTACCTTATTTCGAGTTTCGAGCCATCTGTATAGATGACAATGCTATCAGTTGGAGTATGAAACTCAAGGTTCCACTCCTCTCTGCTTAGAATTCGTGCAATAAAGTTACTTTCAGAAACCGATGTCAAAGCACACCGATCCGTGCTGCTCGGATTAGAGCAGAACTTGTTCAAAATACAAGAGTGCCCTTGGCGTTCAGGGTGCCACTGGGATGTCTATCTAAGTCGCAAAGCAGTCATAGCTGCCATATGTTACCCCACCAAATCTAAAGTAAGGAGGTCTAAATTGGCGTTCAAGGCTTCATTTGGAGTGGTTCTGAGCGCCCCCACTTAGGCAGATCATACTAGATCTTTGCACCTTGGTGAGTAGCCTGAAGTTAACCTCTTTATCTAATGTAGGCCACCATACGATCACCCCATATAGGAAAATTGGTTTGACAACCGCTGTGCAAATCTACCGACAGATCCGCGGATTTCCGGCCTATGGCTCTCTTACATGTGTAGAGGGCTATGGATGTATTTTCATGACGTTGAATTATATTCTCTTTCCAGTTAAACTTCTTATCTAAAATAACGCCTAGAAACTTGGCACTTGTAGAAAGACTTAACCGGATACCGTTTAGTATCGGTCGAGTTACCGAAGGCATTTTATATCTTCTCGTGAAGAGTACAAGCTCCAACTTACTTGTGCTGACCCTAAGGCCGCAGTGGGTGGACCACTTGGATACCTCCCGAAGCGTACGTTTCACCAGCTCGCATATTGTTTGCGGAAACTTTCACCTGAGTGCGATCGTGACGTGCGAAACTTTCGCGCCACCCCAATTTGTATCTCGCAGTAGCGTATTTACGGTGAGGTTCCACAGAAGTGGGGATAGGACATCTCCTTGGGATGTCCCCCTCGACACGTGCCTCGACAGTTCGCTCGCTCCCAGCTTAGCCGTTACTACTCTGTAACAGAGTAGCTGCCCGTTAAACTCAAGCAGTGAGTGTTCCACCCCTAGATCCCTAACGGCACCAGCTTTAGTTTCTATAAGCACGTTGTTAAAAGCGCCTTCAATGTCCAGGAAAGCTATGAGACAGAAATGCCTGACGCTGAGAGACTTCTCAATATAGCCGGCCAAGCTATGGAGTTCAGTCTCATTAGATTTACCTTTGCGGTAGGCATGTTGGTCATTAGACAGTAGTCGACTGTCGATGGTACCGCACAAGTAGCTACTAACAATCCTTAAGAGCAAAGGATGATAGACTGGTAGGCCTAAGATCCTTTGGATTAGTGTGTGAGGCCTTTTCGGCTTTAGGAATAAAAACGGCCGTGATATTTCTCTATACCAACGTATATGATTCAGTTTGAAACATACCCTGAAAATTGTTGAAAGCCATTTTGTAGACACTTCCAGTGTCTTAATTAGTTGTGCATCCGGTCCTGAAGATTTGTATCTTTTTAAGCTTTGGATTGCCCATTTAACCTTTTCTTCCGAAACCGGTACTTCGACAGTGTTTTAAGAAATAAATGGAGGGATGCTTTGCTCTGCAGTTGTGTTCCCAGGAAAGTGGGTATCCAGTAGCAGTTCGAGAGATTCCTTTTCCGTTGAGGTCGAGGAACCGTCCTGCATTTGTAAGAAACCTATCGGGTTAGAGGATCCACGGTATATGATTCAGTTTGAAACAGGTCATGAAAATAGTTGAAAGCCATTTTGCAGACACTTCCAGTGTCTTAATTAGTTGTGCAGGTATTATCCCATCCGGTCCTGCAGATTTGTATGTTCTAAAGCTTTGGATTGCCTATATAACCTTTTCTTCCGAAACCGGTACTTTGGCAGTGTTGTAAGAAATAAATGGAGGGATGCTTTGCTCTGCAGTTGTGTTCCCAGGAAAGTGGGTATCCAGTAGCAGTTCAAGAGATTCCTTTTCCGTTGAGGTCCAGGAACCGTCCTGCATTTGTAAGAAACCTATCGGGTTAGAGGATCCACGGTATATGATTCAGTTTGAAACAGGTCATGAAAATAGTTGAAAGCCATTTTGCAGACACTTCCAGTGTCTTAATTAGTTGTGCAGGTATTATCCCATCCGGTCCTGCAGATTTGTATGTTCTAAAGCTTTGGATTGCCTATATAACCTTTTCTTCCAAAACTGGTACTTTGACAGAGTTTGAAGAAATAAAACGAGGGATGCTTTGCTCCGCAGTTGTGTTCCCAGAAAAGTGGGTATCTAGTAGCAGTTCAAGAGTTTCCTTTCCCGTTGAGATCCAGGAACCGTCCTGCATTTGTAAGAAACCTATCGGGTTAGAGTATCCAGAGAGAATCTTCCTTAGCCTGGCAGTCTCGGAAGCATTCTCGATGCAGCCGCAGAAGTTTCCCCACGAATATCTCTATGCCTCCCTTAAAGTTTTTTTATAGGTCTGGAGAGATTTTTTGGCCATTCCACCAAGTGACTAAGCCTCTGGGCTTTGTTGAATTGTTTCCTGCAAGGTTTGTGTGTGTGACTTAGGGCATTTGTACAGGTCAGCGTAAACGCGTTGACCACGTTCTCTTGATCCTCGATACAATTGGGTTCAATAAGGGGTTTGCTGGTTAGCTTATCCTTAAATAACTTTTGGGCTGGTAAGAGAAAAATTTAGTAGAATTTCAATATAACAATGGTCAGAGAAGGAATGCTCATCTAGAACCCGCCAACTTTCGATCAATTTAAATAGGCTTACACTACATAGAGTTATATATAATAATTCTTTACGGTTATTAGTAACGAAGGTGGGATCCCTATCTTTGCTGCATATATGTAAGTATGTTAGTTGTTAAAAGGTAGTTGAAAAGTACCTCACCTCGATCATTTACGTCCGTGGTCTGAACGTGGTGAGCATTCGCATCGCTGCCGACCAGAATATTTCCGCTCTCGCCCGGCTTCGTACGGCATATGTATATACCGATGTCAGCACGATGGGCATGCCCCCTAGCTCCACGTCGCTACTATTATAATTAAGCAAAAGAAAAATATTTAAATCTGCTTTAGCCAGAATGCAGGCTCTAACTTTACCTTTACCGTGCTTCACGAAAAGCTTAAAGCCAGGGGCACTCAACCCACAGACCCTTAAATTACACGTCCATGGTTCCTGTATGAGTACCACTGTAACGTCGCTTTTGCTCAGCCGACCAAGAAGATCAGCTGAGGCTGCTCCCCGGCTACGACGGTGACGTGAGCTTTGCACTCCCCATCGCTGTGAAGCAGTTCCTCCTCCGCAAATATCCTCTGCATTGTTGATGCATAGTTTATCTGGTAGGAGATGCTGCCCTCGGAGAGCTCTTATCTATAGGTATACTTTAATAAAATTGTGGAATAGTCATGCCTGTACATTGACCATTTCTTTAAAAAATTTACCAAATAATAATGCATCGAACGTAATAGAACACATTGGGACCATTTTTAGAAATATCGGTTCAGCAGTTTTTGAGTCCATATGCTACATACCAAGAGACTCACACGACCTTTTTATATATAAGAGAAAATATTCGTATTTGTGGTTCGATTTTGATGATACTAAAAAAGGTATGCTGCTAGTGAGATACTGTTATAAAAAAATATTGCGCTAGAGGCGAGTTATACAAGAAATCTATGTTTTTAAATACAGCATAAGCTTTAAAAATCTGCTGCAAGTACAAAGCTACGCTGAAGAAGTCGCGATTATCTACTTATAATAGAAGAAAACAAATTTATGAACTGTCCAAAAAAAAATGTCGGTACATTCCCAAAGAATAAAAAAACAGTCAACAAAAATGTTATCTATGCAAATGACATGAATATGGCACAACGCCGAAACCGGTTTGTCTCCAAACCAAACTTGACAAGGGATGACGGAAAATTGTTCCAATATACATCATCTTTATACCATGTCGGAAAAACAGAAGATAAAAAAACAAATAGGATCAGCATCTGTATAACTGTAAATACCTCGTAAATGCTTTACATTCTTCAAATTTTGACTATGATGATAAATGTGTATATTATTTATAGAGCTCTTAATTACAGGAAGCATTTTGTGTACACTAGATAAGTATATAATATAACTATATTTTGTTCCCTGTCAATGAATTTATTTTCAGCGATCTACTTTGAGGTTTTCGCATTTCTTTTATGCATTCGTAAAACAAACCTCTCTTCGAGAAACACGAACCACTTCTAAGATGTGGTCTTGAGCCTTATTAAATGTAGTTGCGAACACTGCAATAAGTGGAAATTGGCGATGCTCTACAAATACTATAATAGGGATATTCTCGATCTGTTGCATACTGTCTAGCATGGTGCCTACAGCATAAATAGCACGATTGGATAACTTCGTTGTTGTTTCATATGTTCAAATATTATTCAATCTTTTCATACTCATGCTACTTTGAACCCAATGAGGTTAATTGCATGATATGAAGCTTTTTAGAACCCTGTGTCAGCTGTAACCAAGCAAAACGTTGGAGCGTCGGTAAGTATTTGACACTTTTATGCTATGAACGAACAAAATGAATTCAGGATTTGGTGCATATCTTAATTCTAATATCAATCAATGTAAAATTTGGTTTGGTATGGTAAAATAAGTTTTAATATTATGTTAGTGGAACGGTGAAAGCATGCAACTTCTTTTTTTTACGCTCTTTACGCTGCCTATGAAAACAAACGTAACAATGCTTTACACAGGGCGCAAATAGATATAACAGCAAAACAATACAAAAAAGCAAATAAAAGCGACAGATGTCCATTCTCTAACGTCGCGACGTGAACATTTATCACTCTTTCACGCAAGTATCTCGTTAATTGTTTGAAAAGTTTGCGTAAAACTCCAAGCCGCTGTCTTTCTTTTCACATATTACTTGGCTCTGTACGATAATTAGTTTTGTACGAAAAAGGTACTTACAAAAATATATTTGAAGGTGATCGGGAAAATACGTATTCAATAGCTTTGTATCGTTGTTTTCCCCCATTCTCTCTTACTCTACCACAAAAACTTTATTATAGGTTTTAAGACTTATAACTTGAGTCTAACCTGTACTAAGTACAGTTCTGACAAAAAGAAATATCGCATGGTCCACAGAGTAAACAGGCATATTTTGTCTTACGATCCTGCTTGCTTTGACAATTTCCACATCTAACGTAGCCAGACGCCTTTTTTTGAAGATTAATGTAGAAATTTATTGATTTCGAAAGGGATTCACTTGTGAATACATGTCGGAATATGTTCTCGCAATTTAAAGTGTTCATAAATTAAATTCCAGTCTAAGTTACGAATAAATTCGTTTCTTTTGATGTTCTTGCTTTGGTTCCACGAAAAATTTTGCTCGTATTATTTTCGGCTATATGCAGCATATCACAAAAGATGGTTATGGGAACATTACGAGAAATATTCGGGAACAAATCATTGCCATGCATTTACAAGCAAAACAACAAAATGGGAAAAATTGCTTTTGTTTCGCTTGTAAATATTTGGGAATATTTATCCCCAAAGAATTTGCGATAGGGCTGATTGTAACTACGACAAATTCTAGTCCAGCCTTAGTTGAGTTGTATAACGAAATAATTTCATGTTACCGGTGATGCCATCAATTCTATCATGATGATATAGGGTCGATATTACCACGATTACTTTACGCTTTCCAGGAGCATAGGAGACCGTGGAGCTTTTCTTGTCGTTAGAAATGCGCACAAGATACACAATTAATTTTTCCGAGCAGTTGCTGAGTTTGTAGCTGGTAAATCAGTTGCCAATAGCCAAAATACGTCTTAAGGCTTAAGGCGATCATAAATAGTTCGATTCTAACGTTACCTAGCGCATCCATTTTTATAAAAGTATTTCTCCCTGCCCCTTTCGAATATCATCAAAATTGATACATAGATAAAGATTTTTTAATAACTCGACCCTGACGCCACCTAGCTGATCCATTTTCTTGGAAATTGCGTTAGTACTGTTCAGAGAGTGAAATGGTTTTCGATGCTAGGAGTTAAACTTTGATCTTGAATTATTTTAAGTGTGATATGATTTACATTAAATGTTTGAGTTCCCCAAAAGCTGAGAGCTCATGGGGTTTGGGTAATCTACCCGAACATGAAGTTTATATCAGGCAACATCAAGAACTTCAGGGGTTTGGTATAAAATAAGTATTTAAAGTATTAGGTCTGTTGGACTTATATCGTTAGCTTGTTTTTTGTAAACAAGTTGGTTTTTTCATAGTAGTTGAAGGTAGTTCTGGGTAAATGAAGCTTGGCAAAGATCGAGGAAATTTTTTCGTTTTTACGAATTTATTACCGACTTTTTCTGCTCATCAAATGCACAATCACGTTCTAATCACGTACAATGTTTGTCACTTATTGCAGTGGTAATTGGGTACAAAGCGTGCTTTTATCAAAACACTAACTAGGGGTGTGATCCCTTCGATTGTGCTACGAATCGGTATGCTCATCCGTATTGTGTTATGTAGCAGCAAGTTTGGTGCCAGGTCGAGTGGTGTGTCGGCATGCTTGCGGTTCCTGCCATAGCTCATCGGCCGAGGTGCGTTTTGCTCTCGCCTTACTAGTGCTACCCTGAGAAAAATCTGCTGCCATACCGGTGGAAGTTGAAAGAAATATACAAGAAAAGGAACCGAAAACATTTTAAAAAATTAAAAAATGGTAGAAAACGAAAACGCAGGTCAGGCCTTTCAGGCGGAGCCTATCCACCCTATTCCGCATGTGTTTAACGCGAAGCCATGGCTGTTGTGTTGACTCTACTTTACAAAACCCCCTATGCCTGACTTATGTCCGTTGGTCTGCTATGCAGTCATGTCTAAGCGACCTGTCAAATTAATCCATGCCACTTACACGCAAGTGCAACACTCACACCAAAATTAAAGTTTAAGCCATAATTTCTTCTTACTAGCTTTCATCTACAATTCATGTTTAAAGTTTATTCAATATTCTTATAATGCCAACCCCTACACTAACACACAATTAATATATAGGTAGAACCATGTTTCAAATGAGTTTTCTTAATTTCAAATAGAAAACATATCAAGAAATTTAAAACTAGGCAAATGCCTATATGTATATGTATATATGTATGTATATAAAGGGTGTTTTTTTTAGACTGATAGAACATTAAATTGAAATAAAACACATAAATAATTAAGAAAGATGCCTTTTTTTTTTATTTGAAAGATATTTTCATAAGATTTAATATTTAAAAACGATTTCTGGCATATATCCGCCGCGACTAGCTTTGGTGAATCGGATGTGATCAGTCTAATTTTCTTTGCGCAGAATTTTCCATGTTGTGGATGGACAAAGTCCAACTTGTTGAGCACCGCGGCGAATAGACAAATTCGGATCTTCTCCAACACTATCACTTACAGCACCAATATTTTCTTCCGTACGTACAGTTCTTTTTCTTGTTGTTGGGTTTTCATCGAGTAGAGTAAATGTTGTTCGAAATTTATCAACAGTTCGACGAATAAGCTGCTCTGATGCTCGATTATGTGGACCATAATATTCACGAAGTGCTCTATAAGTTTGGCGAAAAGAACACTGATTTTTAAAGTAAATTTCCACAATTTGTAAACGTTGTTGCGGCGTCATTCTTCACATGACGATTTGTCAATGCTTACTGAACAGAAATGTCAAAACGAAATGTCATTTACTAGCTGTCAAGTGACAGCTATCCCTATCGAAAGTTCTATCAGTCTGAAAAACACCGTTATATAACTATTTTAAGTGTAATAGAGAACAAAAAATCCAAATAATCTAAAGTCTTTTAACCGGCATATCATATGCATGTATAAATGAGAGAATATTTCCCTCGAAGTCAATTTAATATTAGTACTCCAAGAGAACAAAATTCAACATACATACACTTGCGGTCAATAAAAACGAACCACCACGAATATAATTGAAATTAGATCTCATGTGCAATTTGTTTATAAAGTTAGAATATTAGGGTAATTTCTTTTTGTTTGGCAACATAGTGTAAATTGGTTATCCACAAAAATTTTTCTCGAAAATGGTTTTTATAGGGAATAGCCAATTAATTAAAAAAAATTAACAAAAATGTACATCCGATGACATTCATTATTAATTAAAAGAAAACAATGTGAAGTAAACTTAAAGCGACTAAATCATTTTCACCACTAACGGTTTAAATATAGACTTCACAATAGTCTTTCCTAATAACGAATCGTTCCACCTTTAGCCTCAATAACTGCATTAATTCTTCAAGGCATGGAATTCACTAGGACCTCAATTGATTTCCTTATAACGGGACCATACCAAACAAGTTCTAAAATCTTTATCAATTGACTTTTATTTGTTGGCTTCTGTTTACCAACTTCACACTTCATTATGTGCCATAAATTGTCAATAGGGCTTATATCTGGCTAGTTTCTAGGCCAATCCAAGCGTGGAATCCGTAGATCGTTAAATCTATTGGCCAGCTAAAAATAAAAATTAGGATTGAAAAGGATCATATACACCAATATTGTATAGATGTTTTATACAATATTTGTTTTCAATCCAAACTTACCCATTTTGCACGATGGCATGGCGCTGAGTCTACCTGGAAGATTAAGCGATCCTTATAAGAATAATGGTCTTCAATTGCGGGTACTAAAAATTGTGTCGCATATTTTTGTGCATTCATTATTCCATCAACAAGGTGTAGAGGCCCCAATAACATGGTATGAAAACCAGCCCCAAATCATTTGACTTTGAGGAAACTTAACTTTCTTCACTACTCAATTATCCTGGAACCTCTCACTACCTGAACGGTGCACATAAAGCAAATTTTGTGAGCTTAGCAAATTAAATTTGCTTTCGTCAGACCACATAATCTGTTGCCTAGTTTTTTATGTTAATAGTGGCTTTTTGGCAACGCGTCTTCCATGTAAATCCACATCTCTAAGCCGTCGGCGTATGGTTTCGACCCTTAAATCCACACTTAAATCCACGAGTTAATTTCTTCCGATTATTTGGCCTTTTGCACAACTTTTCAAATACACAACCAAAACACGAATAAAACTGAACAGTGTGCAACCCAATTTCATAAAAAAGTTGAAATTAAGTAGAAATTTTTCAAAATTTTCTGTTATTTAGCTGAAGATATTCTACCAAAGTGATGGTGCGATTTTATTGACCGCAAGTGTATATGCGTGATAAAAACCCTTTTTTTGTTCACTTCGCGTTCAGCGCCCTAAATTCATCAAAACCCGCTGAGCATATTCATATATTCGTGTACATAAATGTAGTAAGTATTCACTTTTCAAATAGTCGGTATGTAAATAGATAACAACTGATAAATATAACAAAACTCACTCATCTGATTACTCTAGCGAAGAAGGTACCAACATGCCAATAACCTGTTTGGGGGCTTAAACATACATATGTATATATGTATGTATATGAGAGCATGGGCGGTACTACGGTATTAATTGACAGACTTGTTGACCATTCGCTTTTGATCGCGTACAAGATATTCTTTTACATTTATTCGCTGGTTGAATGAATCAGTATTTATTTTCAGTTAATAATTAGCTTGTATTCGTTATTTTGATTTTCAGTTCATGATTATTAATTATAATTATTACTTAATATTATTTAAGGTTTAATTCAAACTGATTGCAGTGAAGGTCCGCCTTCCACCGTTTCCAAAATACAACTACCAGAAGCCTACCACTTCGCTCTGGCTGAATTTGCTGAATTGTGAGTGGCACCTGGCAGGGTTACCTTATCTCCTTAACTTCTCCCCCGGTTAAAAATTAGACGTCCCCGTCTGCTAGGGCTATGAAGGTTTAATCTATGTTTTACTTGCCGACAGAATGAAGTGGTAGATTTCTTTGGTGTGAGATACAATTTAATTTTTTTATTAGTATTGTACTATATTTTAAAATTTTTCCAGTAGATGATTATTACGATTAGTAAATGCATTTAATTTAAACTTTATTTATACATAATTACATATGACTTAATAGATACATCGTTTTAGCTATTATGCTTATATTAGTTACTTTAATTTGGGTAACCCCTTTTGTTTTCTTCAATTCAGTATTCCAATTCAATATTTCTTAATTTATTTATTAATCTAATTTAATTTGTTTCAGTTTGTTAATTAACCTGATGATGAGCGGTCAACAATGTGAGGGTGCTGTCAAAAGATTTTTGACTGAATTTCCCTTTTAAGGTTTTCTGTTGTTGTAGAATGGATAGACCTGTTAATTTCGCAGTAGCCATAAGGATCATGTCTGTGGAGTCTTCCATAGGATATTCTAGTTTCATGCATCTGGCAACTTCTGTCAGTGTTCCGTGAAAACGTTCGACATGGCCATTAGTATAGTACTACTATTAGCATCGGTGGAATTGTGTGAATTTCGGCTCCAAAGTTATTTTTTACAAAAGATTGTATAGTCTATGAGGTCAATGACTTTTCGTTGTCGCATACTATCGTCTTAGTATCTTTAAAAAAAATTAAAGTTTGTGTAAGAGCCGGCCTAATGTCGATAATGGCCCTGGAGGCTACAGTAAAGCCAGCAAAACAGCAAATTTTGAAAATTTGTCTAAGCATGTTGGAAAAAATTGTTTGTTCGTGTTGTAAATATCTATGTGGAGGATTTCACCTGGATAAGAAGGTATTGAGGTATTGAGGTCTCTCCTATTTGTTGTTTTTTGTGGTGCCTTTCGTATTTTCCTTTACGGCATATCCTGCAGTGAGAAGTTATTGTTTTTAGTTTCTTACGGATGCCTCGGAAAAAATAGTCGATAAGAACATGCTTTGCATTTTCTGAAGTTGATCGGTGCGCTCTGTTGCGCTCGTTAGTTAGGATTTCTATTTGGTCGACTGGATTGAAAACGTCTGTAACAAATTTATTGGTGTAACGGAACTTGACTGATGGGTAATTCGCAATATGTTGGATCTATGCCAACGTGTTCAAGTCGCAATAGATCGCGTTTACTGTTTGGGGGTTTATGGCGTCTTTTATTTTGTCTAACAGGTCGATGCCCTTGTAAATAAAAGTTTTCCGAATGCGGTCTTTGAAGAGAATCTTAGTTTCAGCCTTTGATTCGGTTCATTCAATGTTCCGGCAGCATTTTAAAAAAATAATGCGTCAACTCTCTAAACGCGAGCCATTCAGCAAAAAAAAATGCTGCTAAAATTATTTATACACAACTCACTATTACCTCTTGGCCATTGAAATTGAAGCGATGCCGATTTCGGACCAATGTTCCCTAATGTCAAATGATCCCAACGATGTAGGGGTCCTCATATATCAAGTTGGAAATCAGGTGGAAGTTGGTGTCGTAACCAAAGCACGAATTTAGAAACATATGACTATTTCAATGAGTTACAATGCCACAAGAAATGTCTAAGACAATTGGGAAACGTTAACCCAGGAAATATTGCTATCATCAAAGAAGATAATGCCCAGTTATATATATTGCACCACATCCACGACTCAATGGGATAAATTTAACAGCAATAAAATCTACAAACAGAATCAATGGATGACCCGACACGTAGAAGAGGAACAGTCCACATCATCTGTTGAAATTTTTGTAAAAGAAAGTTATCATTGCACCTTTGATCCGTGGACCTTCTGGGCTATTTTTATTTTCACCTTTTTGTCAAAAAGTCGAATAATAACTGAAAAATCAGTAATAACAGTTAAACTTTGCCAAATTTTTTTTAATCCTGAAGTTAAAGGCCTTTTCTAATAAAAAAAACTGCTTATCCATAGTAAACAAATTTGGTATAAAATGAAAGAGGACTGAAATAGCTTTCAAACTGAAATATCTTACCCAGGTTACAACCTCTTTATATTTTTCATAATTTAAAAATATTCTTTGCGTCCCAACGTCGCAAAAATTTTATAAACAAAAAATTTAAAAATAAAAAACCACGCGTACACCTAAGTGCGCGAGCCAGAAGTAGAACTTCTGTGGTGATTCTGCAAAGATATAGAAAGTAAAATATGGGATAGAGTGGTACTCCAATCAGTAATAGTAGTAGTAGTAGTTTGTAGTAGTTATAGTAGTAGAAGTATTTACGTACGTTTAATCATTATTTTTTGGGTTGTATTTATTGCTTAAGAGATAATCGCTATTTCTTGAGTTTAATTTTTTGCTTAAAAAATAATCGTTATTTCTTTAGTTTTGTTTATTTATTATAAAAAAAATTATTATTTCTTGAGCTTTATATTTGCTTAGGAAATAATCGTTAATTCTTGAGTTTTATTTATTGCTTATTAAATGATCGTTATATGTTGGGTTTTATGTTTTGCTCAGAACATAAAACTTAATTTGTGTTAAAACCCCTTACGAATAAAAATAGTAATTATTAGTAGTAAAAATAGCAGTAGCAATCAGTAGTAGCATTACTATCGATAATAGTAGTAATTAGTGGCACTATTATTAAAAATAGTATTAGTAATTAGTAGTAGCATTAGTAACAATAGTAATAGAAATTAGTAAAAATAGTTGTAGTACTTAGTTAAAATGGTGGTAGCAATTAGAAGTAGCATAAGTAAAAATAGTGCTAGAAATTAGTAAAAAATAGTGATAGTAATTAGTCGTAGCATTAGTCAAAAGAGTGGTAGTCAATGGTTGCATTATAAGTAAAAATAGTGGTTGAAATGGGTAAAAATGGTTGTAGTAATTAGAAGTAGCATAATTAAAAATCGTGATAGAAATTAGTAAAAATAGTGGCATAAATAAGAAAAAATAGTGCTCGTAATTAATAGTAGCGTTAGTAAAAGTAGACGCAGAAATTTGTAAAAAGGTGTTAGTAATTAGTAGTAGCATTGTAAAAAGAATGGTAGAAGATAGGAAAAATAGGAATTAGTAGTAGCATTAGTTATAAAGTGGTAGAAATTAGTAAAAATAGTGATAGTAGTTTGTAGTAGCACTAGTTAAAGTAAAGGTAGAAATTTGTAGAAGCATTAGTAAAAGTAGTAGTAGTGGTCAGTGAAAACAGTGGTAGTAATTAGTAACAGTATTAGTAAAAATAGTAGAAATAATAACCGTAGCGATGGTAGTAGTAGCAGTAGATGTTGTATTAATAGTAACCAGCAAGAAATCTGGAATCGTTTTTTGTGGCAACGTGTTGACCTCACAAACGAATTTTGAATCGAAATTTGGTGAGCGTTAACATGGACGTGTCATTGGCGATAATAGCTAACAGGCGACTTTGCAATCCTTTTATGGGTTAAAGCAGGGAAAGACAATTTAGAAATGCGACTTTGCTACCCCTGAAATGGGTTAAAGCAGCGATGATTACCTCATAAACGAAAGTAAAAGGGCCGCGAACATTGCATGGCAGCAGAATTATACGTAACGAAGTCATTATTTTAGAATGTAAAGCCGCTTGTCTTAGTAGTTGTTGTAGTAGTAGTTAGCAGAAGTAGTAGTCCTAGTAATTAATTTATCGTAGTAGTAGTAAGTAAGGTAGTAGCAGTAGTAGTAGTTAGTAGCAGTAGTAGTATTAGTAATTAGAAGTAGTGGTCATTATTAGTAGTAGTTTCCGCCTACTCTGCCGGAGATAATAACACTATCCCCCAGATAGAGGTCCAACAGCTGGTCAGACATTGTAAAACGGCGAATCTTAAGCTAATCATTAGTTGTGATGCCAATGCACATAACGTTGAATGAAAAAGTATAAGTACCAACCGGATAATTAGAATTTATTGTTAGTAGAGAACTGAGCATTTTCAATGTTGGGTTTGGTCGTATCACAAGAATTATAGAAGAAGTACTTGATATTACTCTCGGTAACAAACTGGTTGATAATCTGATCCAAGGTGGGACGTCTCCATGGAACCCTCATTGTCGGATCATATGTAGAATCATCTAGTTCAAACTGGGGGCTATGGCAAGGTTAAGTAACCCCATGAGAAACCCCAGGAGAACAGCCTGAAAGAAATCAAGAACGTACTGGATACCAATATCCCCAATACAGGACACTTTCACAATGTTGTACAGAGTTAGAAAGCAGGGAAGACTCAATGATGTTATCATTGACGCATTCAACTGCAGTTGCCCTGAGGCCAAATCAGCGGGAAAATCCAAAACCCCTTGTGGCGCCAACACCTCTTGTCTCTGCGAAGAAGGTGAGAATACTTTTTAATAAAGCCAAACGCACAGGAGCACTGTGTGCGGGTGGCCCGGCAATCGCAATCCGATTAGGGTTGGCTAAAAATATATTTACCCAACATTCAGTGAAATGAGCTTCGATCTCCTTCGACCAAAAAAAGTCGCCGGGGGTGGATAGTATTCGATCAAATGGATAGGAGCGCTGCTCAAAATTAGAACAGCGGAGACAGCTGTAGCAGTTAACTCTACAAAGCTAGAACCCAGTAAAGGGTACCCACAAGGGGAAGTTCTATCACCCTTACTGTGGAGTATAGCAGTGGGCAAACTCCTACAAAAGCTATCCGACCACGGGGTTCGCTGCCAAGCCTATGAAGATGACATTGTCATCTAGGAATATATGAGGGCAAACAATGAGACATTATGCAAAAAGCGTTAAATCTGACGAAGACATGATGTGCAGGAGTACGGCTTAGGTAGGAAGGTTGGAGTGGCAGCCGCCTACAGCGGCTCACTTAGGCCAATATTAGGAGGCCCTTTGTGTTACCACAAGGAAAAATTTGTACCATCCAAAAGGAAAAATTACCCCTCACCAAACCATTTTGCCTCGCTGAAGAACTTCAACAGACAATTTACCTCGGTGCTTGAAACCTCACTAAGGTCATCCAAAAACGGTGATCCCAGATATCGCATTCTGCTTTTACACAGTGCAGGACACTTACACAGTAAATGCAAGATCGTTTCCTCCTCCTCGTCGTTCTTGCGGCTCCTACAGCATCTACGGAAGGGTACTACCAACCTTTCAGCATGTTTCCCTATCAGACAGTGCCCTGTTAGAGCCCCGATGACGTTGGAAATGTTTTCCCTACTTAGAGAGAGAACGCTGCGCGACCGTTTCCGGTCCCATTTAGGCCACATCTGCCTTGAGGTTCGACAGGTCGTATTATGCCTCCATCTATTGTCAGCTTGCTTATATGTTCAATCTCTGAGTAGCAGTTTGCAAGTGGCAAACGGCATACCAATGCGTTCTTTATCTTAAAGAATCTGCTTGGTCGTACCTTGTCTTGCAAGTTCGTCTGCCATGCAGTTTCCCTCTATGTCCCGGTGACCAGGGACCCAAATGAGGTACAGTCTGTTCTGCTTGGCCATCTCCTGCAGAGATAGGCGGCAGTCCAGCGCGATGTTAGAGTTAAAAGTGAAAGAGCTCAGAGCTCTGATTGCAGCCTGGCTGTCACTAAAAATGAAGATGTCTCTTCCTATAATCCCGGTCCCAATCTTCTCTACCGCCTCCCTGATAGCTGAGACCTCAGCCTGGAAGACGCTGCAGTGATCTGGTAACCTCAAGGAAATTTGCAGGAGAGGGTTTCATGAGAAAACGCCTCCTCCTACCTTATTATCGAGTTTCGAGCCATCTGTATAGATGACAATGCTATCAGGTGGAGTATGAAACTCAAGTGGAAACTTGGTGGAAACTTGAGCGCCCCACTTATGCAGATCATACTAGATCTTTGCACCTTGGTGAGTAGTCTAAGGTTAACCTCTTTTTCTAATGCAGGCCACCACACGATCACCCCATATAGGAGTATTGGTCTGACGACCGCTGTGAAAATTCATCGACAGATCCGGGGATTAAGACCCCATTTCTTGCATGTGTAGAGGGCTACGGAAGCCTGCTCATGACGTTGAACTAGATTCTCCTTCCAGCTCAACTTCCTATCTAAAATAACGCCTAGAAATTTGGCACTTGTAGAAAGACTTAACCGGGTACCGTTTAGTACCGGTGGAGTCACCGAAGGCAATTTATAACTTCTCGTGAAAAGTACAAGTTCCACCTTACTTGAGCTGCCCCTGAGCCCGCAGTGGGTGGACCACTTGGATACCTCCCGAAGCGCTCGTTGCATCAGCTCGCATAATGTCTGCGGATACTTTCCCCTGAGTGCAATCGCGACGTCATCAGCGTACGCGACGACTTTTGCGCCACCCCATGCCGTATCTCGCAGTAGCGTATTTACGGCGAGGTTCCATAGGAGTGGGGATAGGACGCCTCCTTGTGGCGTTCCCCTCGACACGTGCCGTGACAATTCGCTCGCACCCAGCTTAGCCCTTACTACTCTGCAACAGAGTAGCTGGCCGATAAAGTCAACCAGTGAGTGTTCAACCCCTAGATCCCTAACGGCGCCAGTTATAGCTTCTGGAAATACGTTATTAAAGGCGCCTTCAATGTCCAGGAAGGCTTCAAGACAGAATTCCTTGACACTGAGAGACTTCTCAATATAGCCGACCAAGCTATGGAGTGCAGTCTCAGTAGATTTGCCTTTGCGGTAGGCATGTTGGTCATTAGACAGTAGTCGACTGTCGATGGTTTCGGACAGGTAGCTACAAATAATCCTTTCAAGTGCCTTAAGAGCAAAGGATGATAGACTGGTAGGCCTAAGATCCTTTAGATTAGTGTGTGAGGCCTTACCGGCTTTAGGAATAAAGACAGCCGAGACATTTCTCCATGCCAACGGTATGTGATTTAGTTTGAAACAGGCCCTGAAAATAATAGAGAGCCATTTTGCAGACAGCTCCAGAGTCTTAATTAGCTG
Organism: Anomoia purmunda; assembly: GCA_951828415.1. Taxonomy (NCBI): domain Eukaryota; kingdom Metazoa; phylum Arthropoda; class Insecta; order Diptera; family Tephritidae; genus Anomoia; species Anomoia purmunda. The sequence goes on from OX639998.1 coordinate 39,497,886, forward strand.
GGCAGGTATTATCCCATCAGGTCCAGCAGATTTGTATGGTTTAAAGCTTTGGATAGCCCATTTAACCTTTTCTTCCGAAACCGGTATGTTAACGGGGTTGGAGGAGATAAACGGAGGAGTTCCTTCCTCCGCAGTTGTACTACCAGGGAAATGGGTATCTAATGGCAATTCAAGGGTTTCCTTTCCCGATGAGGTCCAGGAACCGTCTTGCTTTTGCAAGAAACCTATCGGGTTAGGCGATCCTGAGAGAATCTTCCTTAGCCTGGCTGTCTCGGAAGCACCCTCGATGCCGCCGCAGAAGTTTCTCCACGAGGATCTCTTTGCCGCCCTTAAAGCTTTTTTATAGGTCTGAAGAGACTTTTTGTACTCTAGCCATACCAGCTCGAGACTAAGTCTCTTGGCTTTGTTGAAGTTTTCCCTACAAGATTTTCGTAGTGAGTCCAACTCGCGTGACCACCAATGGGGTTTACGTTTGCCCCACTGTTTGGGTTCAGGGCAAGCCTGGTTTAGGGCATTTGAGCAGGTCAGCGTAAAAACGTCCACCATGTTCTCTAGATCCCCGATACAATTAGGTTCAATAAGAGGTTCGCTGTTTAGCCTATCCTCAAAAAACATTTTGTAAGAGCACCAATCTGTGTTTTTTAGGTTTTTTCGCACCTTTGGGCTGGTAATAGAAAAGTTTAATACGATTTCAATTTAACGATGATCAGTGAAGGAGTGTTCATCTAGAACCCTCCAACTCTCGATCAATTCAGATAGACTATCACTGCATAGAGTTATATCTAAAACTTCTTTACCATTGCTAGCAATGAAGGTCGGATCCCTACCTTTTTGCATATAAGTAGGTTAGTAGTTAGAAGGTAGTTGAAGAGTAACTCACCTCGATCATTGATGTCCGTGCTCCCCCAGTTGACATGGTGAGCATTTGCGTCGCTGCCGACCAACATGTGTCCGCTCTCAAATTTGGACACTAAGTTCCGCACCATAGAGGGAGGGGGATACTCGGCTTCGTACGGCATGTAAGCCGATGCCAGCACCATTGACATACCCCCTATCTCCGCGAGAATAGCCGTGACGTCGCCATCACTATAATTAGGTAAAAGAAAGATATTTAAATCTGCTTTAGCCAGAATGCAGGCTATAATTTTACCTTTACCGCGCTCCACGAAAAGCTTAAAGCCGGTTGCACTCAACCCACATACCCTTGAGTTACAAACCCAGGGTTCCTGAATGAGTGCCACCGTAACGTCGCCTTTGCTCAGGCGACCTAGGAGAGTAGCTGAGGCTGCTTTATAGCGATGGAGGTTTATCTGCAGAATTCTCATGCGAGAAAGCCGCTGCCTCCCCTCCAGCTACGACGGTAACATCAGCCTCGCTCTCTCCGTCGCTGACCAGCCGCTCCTCCTCCGCTCACATCCTGTGCATTGTTGGTGCAAAGTTTGTCTGAGAGGAGACGCTGCCTTCAGCGTCAGAGAGTTCCGGTTCCGGCTCCGGTTCGGGTGCCTCAATGTCCACGTCCATTGCTGCACCCGCACCAGAGGCACGCTGAGCGTCCCTGCGGTACACCTTAATGATGACCTCATCGAGGCCATAGCAGACGCGGCCTTGCCTCTTCTCAAGGAGTCCGATGGACTCCTTGTTTAGGGACAAGACCACTTGTCTCGAAGGGCCTTTCGCGTCCTCGACCCGGACGACCCTCCAATCACTTGTTGGGAGGGCCGGGTTCATCACCTGAAGCATCTTTAGGATGCTTTCCGGTGCCGATGGTGTCACCGGAACCTATGTCCTCGCCCGGGGTCTAACTGGAGTGTCCTTCCAGTCCACCACCTCCAACTTAGCCCCTGGGTAGACAGGGCCCACGTTTGCAACGGCGGCTCTATACAGCGCCACCGATCTAAGGTCCTCACAAGCGACCACCTTAATGTGGCCCTGGTACCAACCAGCGTCTTTACAGGCAGGGGGGGTTCCAGGGTTCTCCAGCAGAACGTCAAAGATGACGTTCGCCAGAGCTGCCTTCACCCACCTCCACTGGTCCTTTGGTATGGACCTGAGCTCGTTGCCTCGGTCCAGGACCCCAATAAGGATCCTGTCCTTCGCAACCTCGGCAAAGCTAGGCCTGCCCACCCAGGAGTGCGGCCGGATTCTCTTCGAGGCCGGAGTTTGTTCCTCCGCCGATCTTTGTCGTTTTGACGGCGGCACCCGGTTTTCCACCGAAGCCCCAGTGACCCGGAAGTTAGGCAGCAGGGCTTTCGCCCTTTCCACCGTTTTCTTCGCGCTCTGGGACAGCGTTTCCAACGGGACCCCGTCGTATCGTTTTAACGTCTTCGCTGCCTTACGCTTGTAAGCGAATTTGAACCGCTCCGACTCCAACATCAGAGGGGCGTGGCTCGTAGTTTCCATCGCTGCCATGCCCTCTATACTATCTTGTGCGGCTGCTTGTCGCCTTAATCCACTCGGGCCAGGCCGTGAGACCGTTGCTTTCGCGAGACTAGGCTTCGCAGCCGCGCCGGTGTTTGGCGGGCCCCTAGTGCCTACCGCCACGGAGCGATCTGCCGTTTCCAGCACAATCCCCGCAGGTTTGCTGGTGCTAGGCCCCGCCATAACACCCGAAGTCACGGGCCGGCGTGCAACACTCACCTCCAGCCCGGAAGAGCTCCTATCGGAGCGAAGCGGCGCGTTAGGCGCTTGCGCCTCCGCATTCTTACCCCGAGATGGGGAAGAAGAAATTTTCATGCTTGTCTTACCCCGAGATGGGGAAGACAATTTTTTTGTGTTTTTTGTTGTTGTTGTTGTTGTTGTTACTTTACTTTTAGTTGTATTCATCTTGGTCGTACGACCACCTGCTCGACGAGGCAAGCGCAGCGGTCTAGAAATATTGAGGGGGAAAAATGGGTGGTACACCACGACAGCGCCCCTTGCCGCGGTAAGGCCAAACTTACTCCCTGAGGTGGCCCGGTGTCAGGGAGGCGCCGTTAAAATACCGCCGGAATTTAAACCCCCTGTCTGCAAACCGACCAATGGGCACGGTGACGCTTGACACCCTGGATTAGGGGGGGGGGGGGGGGGGATTAGCTAGAGAGGAAGGAGAGCTGGGAGATACTAGGAGGGATACAAGGTATGCGGAACAGAGAGATGTTGGTACGGTAATCTCCACATAAGAATCCGTGCAAGAACGAATCCTACACTGATTCTTATATGGAGCCTCCCTCTTAGTTCGTGGTGGCATGGAAGACCTCGAAAGGAACAGCCATGCCAACACTTAAGCCTCATCCCCGCGCCAAGGAGACCAACGATGATGAGGAGGAGTATGGCTTAAAACTAACCCATTCCAGACGGCCATCATACCTTTTCCCAGGAAAAGAAAACTGCCAGGAATGATAGTAATGTAAGGTACCTGGGTCTCACCATGGACCCTAGGCTTCTCTGGAGAGGGCATGTTGATGCAACAGCATCCAAAGCAACTAAGACGTTTAGCGGGTAAATCCTGGTGATGCAGCCCCAGTATATTCGGATGGGTATACCCCATGATAGTCAGGCCAATTGAAACCTATGAGACGCTGGCGAGGGTCTGAATGACCACACTTCTCCAAGTTCAAACGTCTAGCATTACTGTGCATAACAGGAGCCCGACGAGGGCTTTGGAAGTTATTCTAGACTTGACACCGCTTCACATAACCAAAAACAAGCAGCCAATCGTACCCTACTCAATATATTGAGCTGGGAAATAACTCAGTCGGTCTTCACTAAAAATACATCTACAAATGAGAAAGCTGCAGTGGTACGCGGACGGCTCAAAGATCGTGCCAAAGGGATGCCCATTGAGTTCCTCATATGCTCGCTACTTCCAGCCACCATCTTAGAATGCCTAGGAGCGCTGAGGTTGGATAAGGTACTGTAAGGAGTGGAAGACACAGTGAATGTTTTAGGTCGAAGTGCAAACCTCAATAATATATATATATGTGGCAACCTTTTACTATTTGCCGGCGTTAACTTGAGATGGCGCGCAACTCTAAGAAACAACTCTACATATCATTCCATTGTTTTGACATTTCTTCTATTTCTTTTTTAAACACATTTAATCTTATTTTCGTTTTCAATTATTGTAACTAGTATATAAGTCGCGAAATTTGAAGAATAAACTCTCTTTTCTGGTTGAACATCAAACGCTGCGAACGTATGGATCTACAATTGGTGACCACCGATCGCGAATATAAAAGAAAAGACTGTTCTTCACCGCAATGCCGCTGAACGATAGTAATGTGGCTTCCGCGGGACGAGCGTTCGACGCGAATATTCTAGACATTCCAGGTCCTACACCACGTTTGCCGCTGCCTGTGATGTCAGAGGACAACATCGAAGTATATTTTTACTCCTTGAACTGTTGGTTCGAAGTGTCGTCCATAAACAATGATGCGAGGAAGTTTAACATTGTTCTTGCCAGCGTTCCACCTACAAAGCTAATGGAATTACGGCCAACGATAGAAGCAGCACCGTTGAATGGGAAGTACGAGTACATCCAACAGAAGCTTGTAGAGCATTTTTCCGATAGCCAGGAGCGCCGGCTACAAAAGGTGCTTAAAGACATGATTCTCGGTGACCGGCGCCCCAGCGAACTTTTTAACGACATGAAAAGGGCTCCTGGCGCAACCTTAAGCGACAGAATTCTGCATGATTTATGGACAAGCAGATTACCACCGTACGTACAAGCGGCACTAATAGCAACGAATGTTCCTATCGTGGAGAAATTAAAAATTGCTGACTCCATCACAGAAACAATCGGCATGCACGACAATCAAGTACACGAGGTTGCAGCAGTCAGCGAGGTTTCTAACCTAAAACTCGAAATTGCTGAGCTCACCAAGCACGTGCAAAGACTTCTCGAAAAGAAGGGTCAACAAGGACGTTCAAGGTCACGATCCAGGTCTCGTAGCCGTCCTTTGCCTCAGGCTAAGCCTAACAACGACACTTGTTGGTACCACGCGAAGTTTGGTGAGAGGGCTGCGAAATGCCAACAACCTTGCAGTTTTTTACCAACGAAAAAGCCTCTATAGGCCAGCTTGGCTGCTTCGGTTTCAGGTTTGGGCAAACTATCTGAAGCCATAGAATCATACCGATTGCGCATTTACGACACGACAACAAAAATGCATTTTTCAGTTGACACAGGTGCTGACGTTTCTGTTGTTCCAAAGTGCGCTAACGCAGTCCGAGCCACATCAAACGGTATGAAACTGTTTGCCGCAAATGGTTCTCCCATTCCAATATTTGGCGAGGCCATTTTTAAACTTAACCTCAACTAGCGACGGGAGTTCGTATGGAACTTCATCATAGCTGATGTCTCTCAAGCTATTATCGGAGCTGATTTCCTTACTCATTTTGGACTTTTGGTCGACTTAAAACAAAGATGCTTGCTGGATGGCAAAACGGAGTTGCGGTCGATTTGTGAGATCGACAAAACGTGCGCATCGAGTATTAAGACGTTCGATTCAAATTTTACTTTTTCAAGCATTCTTCATGAGTTCTGTGATATTACACGTTCGCGCTCGCTAAACGCAGCAACGAAATCGTCAGTTAAGCACCGAATAATCACCATTGGTCAGCCTGTTTACGCACGCCCGCGGCGCCTTTCGCCGGAAAAGCTCGTAGCAGCGAAAGCTGAATTCGAATTGCTCCTGAAACTTGGGATTTGTAGGCCATCCAGTAGTAATTGGGCGAGCCCATTGCACATGGTGCATAAAGCCGATGGCTTATGGCGCCCATGTGGAGATTACAGGGCTTTGAATGCACTTACCGTTCCGGACCGATATCCGCTGCCCTTTCTTCACGATTTCTCCAGTATTTTGGCTGGCAAATGCATTTTTCCAAAATAGACTTGAAGAACGCTTTTCATCAAGTGCCTATTCATGAAGAAGATATCTGCAAGACAGCGATAATGAATCCCTTCGGACTTTATGAGTTTACTCATATGACCTTCGGGTTAAGGAATACAGCCCAAACCTTCCAAAGGCTCATAAATGAGGTTCTACGCGGGCTCAACTTTATTTTTGTTTATTTGGATGACGTGTGTATTACGATGATTTAGCCGACGACCAGCGTAACGACGAAGAGCTGAAAGGCTTATTGGATGGTAATATTCATCACTCACTTAAGCTTAAAAGTTCTGTTCTTCCTTTTAGCTCGAAAAGTTTGTACTGCGACACTTCGACTGGTCGTGTCCGGCCGTTTATAACCAAAAAATTCAGACAAATGTTTCTGCGCTCAACTCATAATCTGGCGCAGGTACAAGGAGAACAACGCGACTAGTAACAGAGCGATTCGTTTGGCCTGGGATCCAGCGGGATAGCAGGCATTTCGCTCGTAGCTGTCTGCAGTGTAAGCGAAGCAAAACGATCCGGCATAATCGAAGCCTATTACAGCGATGGCAGTCTCCTAGTGCACGATTTGCGCACTTGCACATTGATCTGGTTGGACCGTTTCCACCATCTGAAGGCAACCGATATTGTCTTACTATCGTCGATCGATTTACGCGTTGGCCAGAAGCGTTGCCAATACCTGATATGACGGCCCCGACTATTTCTAAGGCATTATTGAATGGATGGATTTCACGGTTCGACGTGCCACTGACCATCACATCCGATCTAGGGCGGCAGTTCGATAGCGCTTTGTTCCAGCAGTTGCTGAAATTACTAGGAGTCCGCCACTTTTGCACAACGCCATATCACCCTCAAACAAATGGTGTGGACGCAAGATAAACGTAAGTTATTTAATAATCCTGATAATATGAAGAATATTGTACATATATTATATTTTAAAGGAAAGGAAACGGGAACAAAACTGGAGTGTGCGAGAAAAAGATTGCTTGCGGGAGTTGATTAACATGCACGTCCACACCATTGAAAACAAGCAAAACGACTTGCGCATGATCAAGCGAAAAAAAGATGCGTGGGAAGCTATTCACTTGGACATGAGGGCTGCAGGTAGGGTTGCCACATGGCCTGGAATGAGCTTGATTGTCAAGATTTTTTAGGTCCTGTCAAGTGTCAAGATAAAATTTAATTTGTCCAGTTAATTTTTAAAATTAAAAAAATTCAATATTAAAAAATATGTATCATCATTTGCTAAACACCAAACCCAAAAACTAATTCTTATTTTTTGCCCAATATCAATAATTCATTGCAATCGATAACCAAAAAAGTATCAACACTTGTAGTGTCCCCCCTAACTCACCATTGACTTATTGCTTGTTTTTGCCCATCACTAAAAAAAATACAACATTAAACAGCTGATTGAAATTAAGCGTAAATTTTTCTGATGCGTATAGTAAACTTAAATTGTTAAATGTTATATTCGTTTAAGAATTTAAATTAATATTGTTACAGTATATTGAGCCTTATGTCGTTCATTTACCATGGAAAATAACGAAGATGCCGGAACTTCAAAAAAAGGAAGATATACAACATTCTGCGATAGATGGATTGAAGAAGCAGAATATAGCAAATGGATTAAAAAAAAGATGATTATACCGCATTTTGCAAATTATGCCAAATTAATATTTCTATAAAATATGAAGGAAATCGAGCATTACGCAAACATGCCCAAGGAAAACGGCATATGAAATTAGCATTGTCTCAAAAATTGTCACACAGCATGATAAACTTCACTGTTCCGGCAGACTCAAAGGAGGATTCACACATATCCAGGGCTGAACTAATGTGCGTTTTTCACAATGTTGTTCACGGACTTAGTTACAACAGCTTAGACTGTCAATTGAAACTAAGTTCTTCAATATTTTGCGACAGTAAAATTGCTAATAAAATAAGTTGTGGCCGTACCAAAGCAGCAGCTATAAAACGCAACGTATTGGCACCATACGCACGAGAAAAAGTAACTGATGCATTAAAAGAAAGTTTTTACTTTTCGGTAAGCAGCGACGCATCAAATATTGGAAACGTGAAAACGTATCCATATGCCGTTCAATATTTTGACAGGAATACAACAGAAAATTTTAGATTTTTATGAATATCGTAACTAAGAATAACAACTGAAAATAACCTTAACATTCAGCCAATTGCAGCATACAGTGCGGATAATGCGGCAGTTAATTACGGTGTTCATAATTCCGTATATAAGAAACTTAAAGAGGTAAACCATAAAATTGTAAAGGCAAATTGCAACTGCCATGTAATAAATAACTGCATCAAAAGTGCTTAAAATGCTTTATCTGTCGACGTAGAAAACATTGTGATTAAAACCTTCAATGAATTTAGCTCATCAGCTTTGTCAAATGAAAAGTTAAAGGAATGTTTTGAGTTTGCATGTATCGAATACAAGCATCTACTTCGGCATGTTCCCACTCGATGGCTTTCCCTTTTGCCTGCAATTGACCGATTATTACATTCTTGGCCTGCGGTTAAAAGGTGCTTTTTACAAAAGGGGAAAAACAACTGCAGAAAAGAAATCTGGAAATTTGTATCATATGGAATGTCAGATACTGAACTAAATAATGCGGATGAAGAATGCAATGCAGGTTTATCAGAGGCGTATTTGTATTTTATTCATAATGTAATGCATGAATTCCAATCAGCTATAGTAGCGCTTGAAAATGATTCTTGTACAATAATGGAACTTCACAGTCTTCAAAGCCGAAGAAAGGATTGTTTCTATGGAAGTAGAGTTTTGGTTATTTTTAAAAATATTTCAAACAATGATGTTGAAGCATTCAAATTAGAAGCAAATCAATTTTTAACAAATGCTATTTCATACTTGGAGCAACGATATGATTTCGGAGATGAATCAATTTACAAACACATATCAGTTTTAAATCTGAAACAATCTCTTTTGTCATGGGATACATTAGCAGAGCTTCCAAAAATTTTACAGTTATCAAGTTCTATTGATAATCATATGTTATATACAGATTATTGCTGTCTTCGAGAAGTATTTGATCAATTGGTCTTACTTTTTCAAAAAATGTGATAAAAATAACTTGATAAATATATTTAAATTGATCTCGTTTATTTTTTCTATTCCAATTAGTAATGCTTTTTGTGAAAGAACTTTTAGTACATTAAACAATTTATATTCTAAAGAAAGGAATAGAATGGTATTTGACATTATAAAGGCTGAATTGTTAGTAAGACAAAACTTACATGAAAATTGTAAAAATTTTCAAAATTTTTTGCTAACGCCTAAAGGAACAGAACTAGTTAAGTATGTTACTAAAAGTACAAAGTATATGTGGAAAAATTAATATAGTTTAATGTGAATTAATATAGAATTTTTATATTATTTGACGTATATTGAATTGTAATACGCTTTTGTTTTTTTTAAGTTTTTGTATAATTTGTTATGTTCTTATTGTTTTTTTTTAAATAAAATTTAGCAGTTTTTCTGCTCATTTATACGTATGCGTTATTTTAATTGTCAAGATATTTTTTTGAAATCAAGCTCATTTTAGGTGAGTGTCAAGCTGGCTGGCTTTTGGGATGTGGCAAGCCTAGCTGCAGGGTTTGATAGAGATGTGGTAAGGATGAAGCAACAATGGGTTCGCATGAAAATGGGTGCTAAAAAGGCCATTGCTCACGTCAGGAGAGCTACCGCTGGATTCAAGTTGACCATTTAGGCATTCGATTTTTGTTCGTGTTGCAATGTGACTTCAGTTATATGTACCTATTTTTAAAGAATAAATTTAATAAAATCAAACATAGTATGCGTGTTATTACCTGTGTTCTTTATTTGTTACAGCATTTCTTAGAGGAGTTAATAAAATATAAGAATTTGGATAACCCGAATCACCGACCAAAACGCCATTGTGCTGAGATTTGGTTTGCTCTAATTTAGTTTTCATTTGGCAGTTATCCCAAATTCTGTCATCGTGTCTTGAACCTCTAGATCTTGCCACAATATCTAGTATTTTAAAATTGGCATCGCAAACGATCTAAGTATATAAATAAAATTGCTATATAACTGCATTCAAATATTGTTGAAGCTTAAGACATACCTGAACATTTATTGAATAAAATCCTTTCCTGTTAAGAAAATGTCCAGCCATCGAAGGGCCTACAGTCTTCGTGGAACATTTTATACGCAATCGATAGCTCCAATAACCGTAGGAAATCTTGCTACTTGGTAAAATTTATTTTTCACTTCATTCAGTTCATTCAAATTTGGAAAACGAATGAAATGCGGTAGCAATAAGGCAATTCTTTTGCAAATGTTCTTGATAATCTCTCCAACGGTAGCCTGGGATAAACCATGAAGATCTCCTGCGAATTATTTAATTTTTTAAATTACTTAAAATATTTCATTCATCAAAAAACTTACCGATATCGCTTTGGTGTACATTTCTGCCGAGGAATCGTAGGGTGCAAAGAATTTGCGTACTTTTTGCTACTGGAAGTCCCCTGTTGGTTCTTGGTTCTTCAATTTCAAATATATCAATTAAAAACTGGACGGTTGCTTTATCGAATCTACATATATCGACAATAAAATTCTTCATCACTCAACTCAAAAGCATCAAATCGTGGTTTATAACGTTTTGGCATTCTGAGCAATGCATCGTCATTAAACATTTCAAAATCTCTTTCAATTTCGTCAAGAAGAGACATTTTTCATATTTATTCCTTAAAATCACAATAGTAACGCATCAAAGAAATGAAAACAATTGGCCGTTAATACTGTTTGTCAAATTTAGCGCCGGTGTTAGTAACAGCTTTTCGATACTCTAACTTTAGCGCCGACTTTAAGTGAAAAAGTCGATACTATATCGACTATGATTAAGATAAAGTACACTTTTAGATAAAGCACACTCTAACTTATTTAGCGCCGGCTTTTACATGACTATGATTATGCCCCAATAATACTAACCACGCTGTTGAGCGCAAAGTGGCGACATCACACTTAATAGCGATATTGTTGAAGATAGGGATAATGAAAAAGCCAACGATTTTTACACGGTTAACGTGACTGAGTGGTTGCGTGCTCGCCAACAACTCCGTGTACCATGGTTCAAAGCCTGGTAAAGTCTAGAAAGAACGAAGTCTGATGAGGAAATGTGGTGATCTCCGAAATAGCAGCTATCACTTCTACCACTTTGAAAAATCGTTGTTTTCTCATATTATTCCCGCATAAAAACCTGGCCCAAGTTCAAAAAGTAACAGTAGTTTCAAACATATAAAGCCAAAAAAATAATAAATTCTAGCAAAAGTCGATGGCCAAAAATTAAAACCGTTTTTGAGGGTGATACCTCCCAACAAGTTCATTTGTATAATAGTAATTTTAAAGAAACAATATTCTGTTAACAGGCTGATTAACCCAACGTGTATGTAAAATTAAAAAGAACAAAAACAAAAGATTGATCTAAAAAATTGTTAAAAACTTAAAAACTTTAAATAAATTTCAATACCGTCCTTATTGGTAGCTTTGTCAATACTGAAAATTTAATTTATTATCATAAACATGAAATATAGGCAGCCGCTTTTTTGTCTGAGACATCTTTTTTGTTTAATGTAATTTATTTTCTTTCCATTATTCTAAGACTCTATATTGTATACCGTGTTAACTCTCTTTTTCTTTGACGATAATTTTTGTATTTTGATAATGTTTTGTTTCCTATTGTCCGCTTCATATTTGCCCAGCCGAACACTAAATGCCTTTTCTGCATACTTCATTTCCATTTCTTTAGCATTTAATTTCATACACTACTTTGTTTTGTTAATGGGCATCTACAGTACCCTTTGTTTTTGTGTATATAGTCGAATGCGTGCGATGAGATTTGTAGGCAAGTGCAGTGTTTTCTGTTTTTGTTATGTTAGTATTTCTTGGTAGCCTTTGCTGTGTCTGTGTTTTGTATTGTATTTTGATGTTATTTGTTGTATTTGTAATTCGCTATTTTTTTATTTATTAGCTCCCGTATTAAGTTAGGTGGGTAATTGTTGCTTCTTAGAATTTCGCTTATTCTGTCAATATTAGCGCCATGGAACTGTATGTGGTTTGCCGTCAATACTTTATGGACAAGATTGTTCGCTGTGTTGATTGTGTATTTTCTAGGTTGCGCTGAGAATTTATCAGGTATCCAGAAGAAGTTGGTACTGATTTTTTTACACACACATGGATTAGTATATGGGTTAACTTATCTTTTAGATCATATGCACTCTTAACTTTATATTTAGTCAATTTGTACCAGGGGGCCATATTAAAAGAAACAATAGGACGTAGAGCGACTTCGAGCTTATGAATCCATCCATATATTTTAATCCATAAAGCTTAGGCGCTATGGCTGCGGTGCATTTGAGTTGCTGTTTTTTCTGCAATTTATGCATTTTCCTTTGCAAAGTTAGTGCACTATTTTGTGGTAATTCTTTTAAAAGTTTGTGTAGGGTCAGTTCTTATTATTTGGAGACCCTGTTTTTTTTCTTGTCTATATCAGTAATAACAATGTGGTATTTGTGTAGCCTTGCAAACGTCTTGGCTTCGTAAAAAGCTGCTAACATGAATTTCTTTGCTGTGTTGTGTTTTATGTCTCGTTTCAACAACAAATAATTAACCATAAGCCACACAGTTATATGGCGCTAATATAGAGTAAGCATAATTCTAAGAAGCGACAATTACTCACCTTACTTAATACGGGACTAATAAACCAAGAAATAACGAAAAATAGAATCCATCAAAATACAACACAAAACACAGACACAACAAAAACTACCAAGAAATTCTACAGCGTTTTATATATTATCAACTTAACTGACTGTTTTGATCATAACATAACAAAAATAGAATACACCGCACTTGCCTACAAATCTAATTGCAGATGCCCACCAACAAAACAATGTACCCTTAGTGTATGAAATTAAATGTTAAAGAGATGGAAATCAGGTATGGGACAAAGAGCGGCATTTAGGTGTTTGACTAGGCGAGCATGAAGCGGACAGTCGGGAAAAAAAATACTGCAAAACGTTATAAAAATTCAAAACCTATCGACAAAGAAAAAAGATGGAGAGTCTTAGGATAATGAACAGGAGAGAAAATACAATAAACAAAAAAGAAAACACAGACAACATTGTGGCCGCCGATAATTCATATTTATGATAATAAGTTAATATTTCAGTACTAACAAAACTACCATACTTGTAATGAAATTTATTTTAAATTTGCTTGGGCAACGGTAGGTTAGTTATCAACTCAGAGTTAAAATCATACAAATTTGAACTAGCAATTATTTAGTGTTAAATTGTCAAGTTTTTGACATTGTATCATAAATAAAAAAATAAAAAATTTGAAAAAATTTTTAATTTTTTGTTTTGTTTTATAGACTAAACATACCAAGCAATTTGCTGTTTTACAAAATTATGCAGAAATTATTTTGATTTTAAATCTGAAAAAGGCATAAAATTCAAAGAAAATGACAAAATAAATGTGCATAGCATTGGTTACTGTATTTATTTGATGCAAGCCAATGTATGTGTTAAGATCTGCAATTTGCCATAAGCGAATGAGATGCCGCTGTAAGCTACTCGCTGACAGGACTCGTTACATGCTTTGCTTTTGCACGAGTCCTGTTAGCTGAACCCGTTGTCAGAAGTGGTGCTATAAAAGCGACGTCTCAGGTGAGTGCCAATTTTCTCGTACGTATGTATGTATGTACATTGTTCCAGGGTTTTTACAGTAATAAACGGCGATTTATATTCGGAACAGAGGTTCCTATTTAATTTATCTGTGTGTGTGCACACAGTTGAAAAAACGAAAACCTGGTAAGTATCACAATTGATAACCCCAAAATCCATTTCAGCGGAAGCGCTCAGCATTTTTCCAGTAGCACAACGGGAAAACCTAGCAGACCGCAAGCTAGCGGTGTTGCACCGCTATAGAGGCAAGCACAGCAGTGGACACCAGGAGGCAGTGTAAGTCCCTGCATAGCAGGGCAGTGTTTAAAAATAAAGAAAAAAGTGTAAGTCAATGAATAACAGAGCAGTGTTTTTGAAAAAGTAAAAAGCCCTAAAAGTAGGGTAGTGAGCTCCGGCAAAAAGTGCCACGAAATAAAAGGCGCTGTGTTTAAGTGAAAAAAGTGAAAATCTCTACAAGTAGGGTAGTGAGCGCTGACAAAAAGTCCCACGGAAATAAACAGGCGCTAAAAATATATTAAAAAGCCGAAAGGGCGGTGACAGTCCCTGAATAGCAGGGCAGCAAAGTGATTTGTGTGACAGTCACTTAAGGAAGGGCAGCGAGAGCAGGCCACGAGGGCCAACAAATAAAACGCTGTACAAATTTATTAAAAAGCCGAAAAGGCAGTGAAAGTCCCTGAATAGCAGGGCAGCAAAGTTATTTGTGTGAAAGGCTCTAAAGGTAAGGCAGTGAGCTTACGCCACGACTGCCAACAAATAAAACGCGGTAAAAATTTATTAAAAAGCCGAAAAGGCAGTGAAAGTCCCTGAATAGCAGGGAAAGAAAGTCATTTGTGTGAAAGTCCCTAAAGGTAGGGCCGTGAGCGCAGGCCACGAGGGCCAACAAATAAAACGCGCTATTAAAAAAAAAAAATTAAAAATAAATGAAATAAGATAACAAAAAAAGGCGATTAAAGTTTGTAGCTAAGGTTAGGTTCAACGCGAAGTGTTGCAAGGGCCTTACCAAAGCCCCAACAAGGTGCCACAAGGACGAGAGAGAGAGCTGCACAAAAGGTAAGCTTGTGAAATTCCCCACGTATATTCGCGGACTCGGGCGCGAAGCAAAATATTTCGTGGAACTGGTTGAACGACGAAAATACCAGTCTCACATCTAAGTGGTAAAATAAAACAAAAAGGAGAAACCGGGATAATTAATTTTTTTAAAGAAATAAAAGAAAGTTTGTTAACAATGGCTCAGGCAAACGATTTTTCCCGCGCCTGCAGTGCTCTGTTGGAGTTGGAGGAGAGGCATAACGCAATGGCAGGGGCAAGTCTTTTCCTATATTCTCTTGAAATTCTAAAAGAGGAACTGAGAGCCTTACGGTCAAAAGTAAAAGAATCTTTTGACAGCCACTCACGGGATTTGTCTGAAGACGAGTCAACTAACGCGGTAATGAATTTAGCAATATACCTGACATGCGCTGAGTTGATGGGTGAGACCATCCATAATCTGACCTTTGGTCAACAAAGCTCTTCAACTGTAAATCCTGAGCCAACTCTACGCTAAAATGTTAATCTTCCTCCGTGCGATACGGAAATGGGTATTATATGTCATGACCCCTCTTTATTTATTTACAGCCATTTACGTAAATAATTCGCATTTAAGTCCGGTGGAAAAAATATACCACCTCAATAAAATGTCCCTTGACCCATGACGTTTTTGATATTGCGTGGCAAAATCTTTCGGATAGATACGAGAACAAACGAGTCATGGTGAATAGTCAGTTAAAGATCTTGTCCAACTTGCCTACGGTGACAATCGAACGCGGCACCGAGATAAAAAATCTACTGCGTTTAGTCAATAATTGTATTTCAGTTCTGCAAATGTATGGCATTGAAATTGAAAACTGGGATGCAATTTTTGGCTTTTTGGTCTCGAGCAGATTTCCGGACACTACTTTAGCTTTGTGGGAGCAGAAAATCGTTTACAAGGCCGAGATTCCGAGGTGGGAAGATTTAAACAACTACTTCTCGAGCAGGTTCCAGACTTTGGAAACGGTATCTGATATCCAAAGTTCCCGAGTAGCTAGGGCAGCATCAAGTCGTGCAACAGCAGCGACACACAAAAGAAAATATCGGCCCATCACAGTCAGATGACACAGTCAGCTTGCAGGCTGTGTCCAGAACTTTCGCGTTCGTTGAAAGCATGTCCAAAGTTGATAGCGGTGAAGGTCGATGATTGAATTTAGGTTGTTAGAAAATATAATACATTTATGAACTGTCTAGCGCATTCCCATCTAGCAAGAAGTTGTAAGAGCACTTTCAGTTGTTTGAGTTTCCATCAACGGCACCATTCATTGTTGCATCGTTTTTCGAGTGACAATCAGCGTCCGTCAACAAAAAACGAAGTGGCTCGAATGTCTCACCCCAGCCCCCTCCGGCAATGTGAATGCTTTGTTCGTCGCAAGTGCCAAAAACGTTGTTTTGGGTACGGCCATGATACATATTAGCTACTTAGGAGTACACTATGAGGTCAGAGCCCTTCTTGATTCAGGTTCAGAAGGAACCTTTATCATGGAGTGCTGCAGAGACGCATCAATCTTCCGACACGACCAGCTGACACTCGAATCTGTGGAATAAATGCGACAATACCAGCTAAGGTGCGAAAATTCAGCCACTTTGTCATAGGTTCTCCTGTCAACCCCCAGATTAGAATTGAGGCAAGGAGCCTGATTCTACCCCAAATGACATCAAACCTACCCCAGTTTTCGGTAGATTTTCCACAGAAGCCAGCGGTATGTGGAACCATTACCATTTCGGCACGAATTTCCCGAAAACATAAGTATTGGGGATTCACGGACCATCGCAGCGCATCAATTCCTGCGAAACGAAGCGGCGATGATGAGAGACCTGAGCTGAAGGAAAAATATCATCGAATACTGCGAGAATATATCACATTCATACTTCCTGCCCCACCATGTAATAATAATAATAATAAGCCCAACGGTTACCCTCTTTCCCGCCCAACCGACACGAGGGGCACAGTCCGCATGACGTAGGGATCTTTTTATTTTTTTTTTATTTTTTTTATTTTTTTTGTGCCGAGTTGTTAAAAGGAAAAAGTTTGTTAAGCGTCGAGATCCAAAACTGCTCAGCTACAGAAAACAGACTTCATCAGCTGAATCAAATATATTTTATACCGCCGTTAATCATTTATTGAGAAAGGACAGTACAGCTCTTTTTATGGTGAAAAGTGAGTCCGAAATATCAGAAGTGCTGGAAAGACAGTTGAAATCTTAACATAAACATCGGAAAGGTTCATTTAATTCATAATTGGTTTTACACTGTTTTAAATAAAGAGGTTTAAAGTGTCTTGAAATTCGAGAAGGAACATTAAGTTTAACTTCGGCAATAAGAAATGTGCTTGCGATAGACCGTGTGAGTAGTTTATTAAAGAATATTATGCCTAGCATTTCTCTACGGCTGGAAAGAGTAGGAAGATTTATTAGCTTCAAACGATCAGTATAATGAGGAAGATTAAGCCGAGAATCCCATCTTAAGTCTCTTAGGGCAAAAAGTAAGAACTGTTTTTGAATTGATTCCAGCCGATCAATGTGAACTTCATAACGTGGGTTCCAAACTATCGAACCGTATTCTAGCATAGGTCTTACTAAAGTTGTAAAAAGAGCCTTTGTTACATATGGGTCCTTGAATTCTTTTGACCATCGTTTTATAAAGGCAAATATCCCTCTAGCCTTATTAGCTATAGCATTAACATGACTATTAAAATTAAGTTTGGAATCCATTGTAACTCCCAAGTCAACAAAGTCAAACACTTGATCCAGAGTATAGTTATTTATTGTGTAAGAAGCTGGCTGAATAGTTCTTCGTGAAAAACTCATAAATTTACATTTTTTAAGGTTAAGTGGCATATAATTTATGTTGCACCAATCAACTAAGCTGTTAATATCTATTTGTAATAAATTTGTTTCTTCAATCGAAGCGTATGATTTAAAAAGTTTTACATCATCGGCATACATTAGTATATTCGAATATCTTATTGCAGTAGTAATATCATTTATGAATAACAAAAACAGAATCGGGCCTAGATGGCTGCCTTGGGGAACTCCCGAAGTAACATTAATGACATTGGAAAAAGCATTTTTGAATATAACGATTTGAGATCTATCATGTAGATAAGAAGAAATCCAGCGAAGGAGAGAGGGTTGAAAGCCCAGCAGATCAAGTTTGTGGATGAGTAAGGGGTGACAAACTTTGTCAAAAGCTTTACTGAAGTCGGTGTATATAACATCTATTGGAATATTTTCTCTAAAACCATTTGAAACATGAGTTGTGAATTCCAGTAAATTGGTAATAGTTCATTTGCCCTTACAAAATCCGTGCTGAGAGTTTGCGATTGATGAAGAGATCGTATATTTTAACTGATTAGTAATAATTGCTTCAAATAGTTTTGGAATTGCCGATAGCTTTGCTATTCCACGGTAATTTTCAATCGAAGACCTATTGCCGCTTTTATGAAGAGGGATTATAAAAGACTTTTTCCAAACAGACGGGAAATTACCTTGTTTTAGCGATAAGTTAAACAAGTTTGATAAAGGCAGATATAGATAATCAGAAAATTGTTTAAGAATACATGTCGGAATCATATCAGGACCGTGCCTGAATGATTCTTTTAAAGATTTCTGATAAAATAATACATCTTCAGAAGATATTACTGGAACATTAATCGAATTATTAGTATATGGATAATATGGATATTTATAAGGGGGAAGATTGACTTTAGTGGAATAGTTAGACTCAAAGAATTGTGCAAATAGGTTAGCAATGTCTTCATTGTCGCTGGACACAGTGTTCTGATACCTCATATTTGAAGGAAAACCATTTACCTTACGCTTTGAGTTTACGAAACCATAAAATGATTTATAGTTACAAATAATATTCTTTTTCATTTTATTTAGGTATTCTTGGTATGATTTCTTATTTAATTTGAAATATTTTTGTCGCAGGACTGAGTACTTTAAGTAATCTGTAAGTAAACCTGTTTTTTTTATTGTTTGAAGATACGCGATTTTTTATTTTTCAACAATCTCAGTTCCTTATTAAACCATAACTGTATTGGTTCGTCTTGAACGCATACACGTTTAGGTACGTATTTTAGAAATAAACTATACAAAGTGGTATTAAAATGCATTACGTTTTCTTCAACATCACCACTATAATTGGGCCATGTTAAATTGGAAAGTTCATTTCTAATTTTTTTAATTCGGCCTTAGCAAAATCAAATCGAGTACTAGAACCGACTGCTGTCGTATCATACCCCCGAGCAACACCCATGATTTCGAAAGTTATCTCAATTGCGGGATGGTAAACGTCTTCTGGCAAAACATAGATTTAGAGAAGATCTGGAAATATCATCAACGAAAACCAAATCCAAAACCTTCCCAAACTTATTTGGAAGAACATTAATCTGACTTAGGCACAGTTCAGCCATCTCATCCAAAAAGTCGCAGCTACCCAATCGCGTAGAAACTGGTACAATGTTATAGTCAATCATCTTCCAGGATATGTGCGGGAGGTTAAAGTCACCCAGGACAATCATAGAGTCAGAAGATTCAGTCATTGAACTAACGATTTTAAGAAAAGAAATATGTTGGGTATATACAGACAAATCAGACTGAGGAGGTATATAACAGAGAGCTAAGTAGATATAACCTGTGCCAAGCTGCACTCGGATACACATAAATTCAATGGATTCCATAGCAGGGACACAGATTTCTTCTGAAGGAATAGAAGAATGAACAGCGAGTAGAACACCACCCCCAACTCTGCACAGGCGATCATTTCTGTAAACCTGATTTTCACTGCAAAAGATTTCCGAATTAAAAACGTGAGGCTTAAGCCATGTTTCGGTAAATGAAATAATATTATAATTGCACTGAAGGCTTGTCAAACATAAGTCAGTTAATTTTGTGTTCAAACCTCTTACATTTTGATAATAAATACTCAAATCAGACTTAACAATCAGTTTTTTTGGCTCAGTGTTTTGACGAGAAATCTTTACAACATTTTGGTCATTTATATTAGGTTTGTACTCGAATTCGCGGACTAACGCCCCGATCGGCCAGAATGAATTGTTTAGAAGAGCATCGAACTTTTCTAAAGCAACATCAATTTTAAAAGAGGAAATATTCCTTTCATATTTGAAGTTAAATTTCCTGATTGTTAAGTTGTCAATTTTAATTTTTGATGCGATGTAAAACTCAATGTCCTCGACAATAGTGTCTTTGGCGAATCTTGACACAAAAATTGATTTTCTTTGTGGAACCACAACCAGCTTCTTGGTAGTTGTTTCAACAACTTTAGGCGGTATAGAAAGTTTGCGGTTTTTACTGGCAATTGACCCTGCTGAAGAGGATTTGGATGTGGAAGGCTCCACTATCTGCGGAATTGGTGAAGCTAAATTAATTAGTTGTAATGAGGGAGTTGGAATAACGACCGGAGTTGGATTTAAAATCACTGAATCAGACGGACTCTCAACTCGCTTACGTTTATTTTCACGATTAGAGTTATTGACAGGAGGTGAATCATTTAAGCATTTAAACGACTTAAACAAATTCTCATAAAAAGTAAATTTTTCGGTAAGTACCGAAAGCTCCTTACCAATTTCAGAAAACCCGATCCTAGCATGTTTAAAGCATTTAAAAAGATCAACTTCGGTCGATCTACAATTTAAGCATGACCAGCGTAAGCCTTTGCCATCATTAATTGAGTCTAAAACTCTACCTGTCAATCCAGCACACTTCATATGGGCCAACCCATCACACAGCCAGCACGACACATAGCGTTCGGACTCATTTTTAATTTGACAATTTGCAAAGTTGCAAGCCATATTAGATCACAGAAAAGTGTGAGTAAAAATAAAACAAAATATTGATGAAAGTTTTGAAGCTATAAAACGAACAGTTTTAGATACACTGTATTGTGACACCTAATAAACACGCAAACAGCTGTGACCAAAAAGAGAAAGCAAGAGATGAGTAAAGTACAATGCAAAACAAATATACACAAAAACAACTGCAAGAACAAACAAAGCCAATTAACAACAAATACAATTGCAAAATATGACTCGGCAATTAAATGAGTTATTAAATTAAATTGATTCAAAACAATAGCAGTTTGCTTGAACTTATCTTAGATCGATCAACAAAGTGTTGGCACTGATTTCTCACACAAAATATTTAAATATAAGTAATTAAAATTAAACTTATTTATTTAAATAGCACGGAACAGAAAAAAGTGCAACTACACAGCTTGACGTTTGCATTGACCTTGTAGTCGTTAAACCGGACAGCACCACTACAAAGGTTCGAGTGGTATTAAACGGATCAAGTTTGAATGATGTACTCTACCCTGGGCCGGTCCTACAAGCTGACCTTATCACTCCTATTGGTAGTTTTTCAAATACGTTTTCAATGCAGGTATGGAGAAGATGTGAAGGTAGTTCCTTCTGCACCCCGATGATACCCAGTACCATAGAATTCTCTTTCGAGAATCACAAGCAGAAGACCTTGTGGACACTTTGGAATGAAATTGAGTTTGATGGGTTTTGTGATACCTCCGATAAGGCATATGCAGCTGCTCTGTATGTGAGAGTTTGCGAACGAAACACAGACCGGGCTCCATACGTAAATTTACTTGTAGGCAAAAAGAAAGTAGTGAAAATAATCTCTTGACCTCGATTAGAATTGTGCGGATCACTCCTATTATCTGAATTAATTAATGTTTTACTTCAGCTGCTCGACGTTGGCCAGCCAATGATCTACAAATGGACTGACTCCACCATTATGCTCTTTTGTCCAAGGAAGCCCTCTTGTTACTGGACCACGTTCATGGCAAATCGAGTTGGCAAAATAGAGGATCTCGTCGGAGTGAAAAGACGGAATCATGTAGATGCAGGCTATAACCCGGCAGATTAAAGTGGCCGGTGCTTATCTCCCCAAGAATTGCCACTCTGTGGAGGCAAGGCCCTAGTTGGTTGAAGGGGAAACCGTCCGGTTGGCCCCAAAAAACTGATGATGTGACAATGGAGACAGGGCTGGAGCAAAAGGTCGTTCCAGTTCATACAGGTCGTATTCTGAAACGGACGGACATTTTAGAACGAGTCACCGACTTCTCCGACAAGACACATCCGATACACAATCAACCCCACTACAGGAAACGTCAGAAATAACAGCCGTAAAAATTCGAAAGGCAAAAATGTGTCTTAATTTGTTAAAGCTTCATCCGCACTCTCAATCCTTTCCTCGATGGGAACGGAATCATGAGAGTTGGACAGAGGCTTGCGTTAGCTGTGCTCCCCTACAACGAACGATACCCTGTAATTTTACCGTACGATTGCCAATTTTCCCGATTCTCACATCTGACTTCTCTACACGGGGAAATGAACTAATGAGACTATTGAGATCCGAATAATGGATCGTATGAATGAAAAATTGTATAAAAAACATGATTCATAATTGTAAAGTTTGTCTCATTTAAAGAAAAAAGACACGAGAGCAACTGATGGCATCATTACCTTCTGAACGATCGGACTTATCTCGCCCCTTCGCCAATACAGGCGTGGATTTTACTGGCCCGTTCGAGTTTAAGAATTTTAGCGGCAGAGTCTGCGTTTTTGTTTGTTTTGCGAGGAAAGCAATACATTTGGAGGCAACCAGTGACTTATCGACTTCCACGTTTTAAGCGGTATTTTCCCATTTTGTAGCAAGACGAGGCTGTCCTCATATCATGTACTTCGACAATGGGACGAACTTTTTAGGAGCCAACAAATCATTAAGGAAAGATTTCCGAAACTTTGATGCCAAAGCCTCCCGCCTTACTACACAATCATATGCACATCAAGAATAAACTGGCACTTCATACCTTCGGGAGCTTCTTACATGGGGGGACTGTGGGAAGCAGGTGCAAACAGCTTCAAAACCCACTTCCGTAAGGTAGCCAACACTATGCGGTTCACAATGAAGGAGCTCTCGACGTTGCTAGCCAAGATAGAAGCTTGTCTGAATTCAAGACCTATTAGTCTGCCTCCGACAATCCCGAGTCAACAGAATCCCTCACGTCTGGGCATTTTTTGATCGGCAGTGAGATTAGGGGAAACCCGATGACGATCATAAATCCAAGGCAAAAGATAAAGGCAATCCATTAAGGATTCTGCGAGCGGTGGAAAGAGGAATATCTGAAAGAACTACACAAGCGAGGTAAGAGACAATACCCCCAAAGCAATATCGAAGTGGATGACTTCGTAGCTATCAAAGAGGATAACTAACACCCGAACGAGTGGCGACTTGGCAGAGTTGTTAAGGTTTTTTCAGGAAAAGATAGCGACAAGAGGCGTAAGTTCTATTACCTCTAGTCAAACCAACTTAACGATTTCTCTATTTTCAGAAAATACCTACAAAGATCCGGGTAGCATGAGAGCAAAACCGGTGCCCAGTTTGCAAGCACAATCATAATCTGCTGTTCTGCCGTCAGATGCGCCACATGAAACCAGAGGATAGACTGCGTTCTGTCCTCCTACACGGCCACTGCTCAAACTGCATGTCGCTGCGTCATGCAACCAACGAATGTCCGTCGCCACGGAACTACGAGCGTTGTCAGGGACGACACCACAGTCTCTTAGACGTGTGGGAAATCGATGCGAGCGACGAGGACATAAAGCAGGTGGTTGAAGATGCGCATGCATCAACTGAGCCACCAGTATTCAGATCTCCTCTGTCGGGTATCCGGCCGGCAATCCAGCGCCCCCAACACGCTCAGAGAGCAGACGATCGGACTCTCGCCAATCCGATGTCCGTAACTACCGCAGATGGGTAAGAGACGCCCGAGAGCTAATTAAGGGACCTGGCCGAAGAGCTCTGGGGTAATTTGTCCTTACACCGAGGACAGTTGTAAAGGTGATGACCGGCGGGAAGACGCACGCGACGGTGCTAGCCAGTCTGATGAGGGCCGCTCCAGAGTGTTCCGTAGATGCTCGCGTTATCAACAAGTTTGATAACCTGCGCTTGGCAGACCCCACATTTTTTCGCGCGAGTACAGTATCCTTGGTCCTAGGAGTAGAGGTGTATGGGCCATTATCCGACCGGGACTGATGCCCGCAACACTACCTGACCAGCCGCTCAAAACACAATGTTTGGATGGGTTAAATCCTGCGGAACCCCGTACTGAATTTGAAGAAGGCGACCCCAGAAATGAAAATGAAATTGAAATTGTTAGAATAATAATCAAAATGAATTATCACATGAAGTATGATATATTGCAGTGATACTGCAAGGCGGGCGGCATGTTAAGATATGCAATTAGCCATAAGAGAAAATTGTCACAATGAGATGTCGCCGAGCTATTCACTGACAGGACTCGTTACTTGCTTTGCTTTTGCACGAGTCCTGTTAGCTGAATAAGCTGATGCTATAAAAGCGACCGGCGACCAGCAGAAGGTCTTACTTTTCTAACAGCGACGTCTCAGGTGAGTGCCAATTTCCTCGTACGTTTGTACATTGTTCCAGAGTTTTTTACAGCAATAAACGGCGATTTATATTCTAAACGGAGGTTCTTTTTAATTTATTTTTGTGTGTGCACACAGTTGAAGGGAAAAAGAAACAAGTAATTATTTGTCTAAAAGGATCGCCCCCATTTTTAGATCCCCGTTTCCAGAATTCAAGAGGAATCCTTAACCGTCCTTAACCGTCTGAGCTGTGAAATTACAAGTTTAACTTTACTTATCTCTTTATTTATAAATTTAACTGTGGATTTCCTGCAAGCAGGCCTTAATGTCTTAATGTCAAAATAATGATAGTCGTTTAGTTTTAGTTCAATCCTTTGCTTTTGTCTTTTTTGGTTCACATATGTACATATATCTGTGGTCACAAATAAGAACCGCCAATGTAGAAAAACCAGAATTCGAGAAAAATAGTTGAATACATTTGGATTGTAATACTAGTAGCCTTATGGGGAAATTAAAATATTTTTGTCCACAACTTTTTAAATAGGCTTGTTTGCGAGATGCGGATTTCACATTCGCATGCAATAGTACTTGCAGAATACGATTGCATACATAACTCGATTTCTTCTTGTCGACTTAGGCGGTTAGTGTTTGTGACCACACATACGTATGCATACATATATCTATATATGTCTGTATATATCTATATATGTATGTATGTATGTTTAACTTAATATTTCTATTATAATTTGATTTTTGTTTTTTCATTGTTTGTGACAGAAAAATAAAAGATTGTCGCAGAAGATGCTTAAACTGTTTTAGCGAAACGTTGGGTTAAGAAGTGGAATAATTTAGTTTAATTCGCACAAATAGTTTAGATCAGACTAGTCTGTCAACATGAAGTTAAATTATTAACGAACTTATTGGATAAAAATATAAAAAAGGAAACATTATTCCTATTTTCAAAAGATTTTTAGGTTTTGAAATCGGTTAGAAAAAGTATTAGACTTGAAAGGAAACATTGTTTATTTGCCGCTTTTAATAAATATTCTTTGTCATAATAATATTAAGAAATAAAGAAATTGGATAGAAAGGTGACTTTTATATAGGCGAATACGCTACGTTCAAAGTTTTTTTTGTTGAAAGCATGTTTGGCGTTGTCCTTGAACCTACACAAATGATATAAGCGGATTCACCATTCTTACCTAGATAACTGACATTAATTTTCATTTCGGTAGAGCATTAACGAAGAAATTAATAAGAAAAATAAAAACCATGATGCCGTTGAAAAGTAAAAGTTTCTTCAAAAGAAAATGATTCTAAACCTTCTCTTTTAAGAATTGTTTTTTATTTTCATTTAATATGATGAAGTTTCATGAAAGTCTCTTCAGTTGTTTCTGATATTAGTGAGTTCAAACAGACAGACCAATAATGGTCAAAATGTGTTATATTACATTCCATGCAGCACATTAATTTTTCAAAAAAAACATTTCAATGCAAAGACTTTAAGAAGATAGATAGACACCTTATTTTTTAATAGTTATATTCGTTATCTCTCAACCTCTATATATATATATATATATATATATGTATATAAATAGTAAAAATTTGCATTTTCTTCGCATATACATACATGTGCAGATATGTATATCGTACTGGAAAGTGTCAATCACAAAATCCTTAACATAACAAAACGAACTTAGTACAACCCTGACAACTGACACTGACGTAACCCGCTTTGTTCTTAAAATAGTCGTTTGTTAAAATTCTCTAAAAAGGTATTGTAATCGCACTGTCGAATCAATCGGACGTCACGCGAACCATTTAGTTATATGTATAAATTGCCGAAAAGAACTTTGGAATTAATAAACAGTTTTAAAAATAAAATTACTTTCATTTATAGTAACTATTAAATTCTTGTTATCAGTACCTTGATAAATGAGAACTATAATAGTTCTACTTAGGCATATGGAATCCCAGTATAATGGTGAATAAAAAAATAGATAATTAGATAGATGCACATAAAACACCATTCAACAACTTTATTTCAGTAAAATAATAATTTATAAAGTTTCTTGGATACATGATTTGATGTAGTAGTGCTGGGAGCATGAACAAATAAATCATATGCTTAATTTACTCGTGAGAGGGTAAACTCAAACTAAAATCCAGTTTTTCAGTGCGTGTTTAACTCTGCCTGCCATTTTAATTGAGTTTAAACTCGCTATTCCGTTTTTCAGTCAACTCAAAACCAGGTTTAAACCGCCAATTTGGCGTAGGAAAATTGGATTTAAAAAGAGAACATCAAACAATGAGAAGATGCAAACGACTCAGGTCAACATTTTTTTATTTATTTATTAACAGAGTTGAAACGTTTTGGCAGAGGAATGCTAAGTTTAAATTTTTTTCAAAGTTAAGGGTGCAAAATGTTAAAATGCGTATTAAAACCCCGGAAAAATTCAGAAATTCAAGGCTGTGAAAACATATTCTTGTTGATTGGTATTTTCTGAATTAAATAAATTTAATAAGGTACGTATTTTATTGAAATTTCATTTTTATTTAGGTATTTATTTTTAATTTAATATAATAAATTTTTTTATTAAAATGTATTTCAATGTTTTTGTTTTCTAGTATGTAAGTGATGAAGTGAAAAAAGCGAATTTAATTTTAATTAATTTTATAAGAAATTAATAAGTAATGTATTTTATTGAAATTTAATTTTTATTTAGGTATTAATGATTAATTTAATATAATAAATCTTTTTATTTAAATGTATTTCAATGTTTTCGTTTTCTAGTAAATGATGAGGTGAAAAGAATCAAATATAATTTTAATTAATATAATTTTTTCATTTCTTGTTTGTTTTTTAATACTAACAAACGTAATAGTTTAATAAAATAATTCAATGCAATTCGGCAAATGAAAACTTTTCAACAATTTTGTATATTCATTTGTAACGAAATTAAATTTAATGATTGTTAATATTATATATCCTATTTAAATAAAAAAAAATGCATAAAAATAAGACATAGCACAAAAAGCTGGGGTTCGAACTATAGGGCAAAAGCTAGGATGATAATGCGGCCGACTACTAGACGCGCGAAGCCACGCCAGACGCTCCGCTGCGTTTGCTTAAGAGGCTAATTAATTTACGAATCAAACTCATAAGAAAAAAGAGTAAACCGCAAAAAAACCTGTTCTTTTAACGCCAGCTAATTGAGACGTAAGAGGAGATACGCAACAAAGGTACATAAGACAAGAAGTGTGAAAAGGGAAAAAGAGACGGTAACCAAAAGAATATTCTTTGTTGTTTTTCGGCAATTTTTGTATCGATCCGCCAATTGCGCGTGCAAATGTACGCAAATAAATTGATGCGCACATGAATTATTTAATAAATGTATGCCTATTGATGTATATTACTAATTTAGATTTTAATCATTATATCACTTAATATATTATTTTATATCCAATTGAATTCTGAAAAAATTACAAAAGTTTAACACGTGCCGAAAAAGATGGGATTCGAACCATGGACGGCAATACGCAACTTACCAAGCAAAGGCACGACAGATGGTGAATGGCGTTTTCTTAAACGGCTAATTATGTAAATATCTATTTGTGAGCATTTGGACAAAAAATTCGAAACTCTTATGCAAAAGTGTCTGCAGTTTATATGACGATGGTTCGTAAAAATGAAGATTTTAGCGTCGCGCAAAATATTGTTGAGGGGACCATTTACATGCGCGGGGATATGAAATGCTCGCGGCTTCAAATCCTGGCTGGGGCAAGTAACATCAAAAATTATAGAAAAAGTTGTTTCTAATAGCGGTCGATGAGTTTACAGCAGTAAAAATTTACTTTAATTTACGTCTTCCAACATAACTTTTAGTAAAATTATTGTGAAGGCAACTCATTCAGTTGCGCATTTGCTCTTATAGAAAGCCGATGAAAGTGGAAGTTTAGTTCACAGTATAACTAGTAGGCAACCTTTTCAGTTTGTTTACTTTTTGTTTTTAAATTTTGGCGATATTCACCCCTGGGCAAGGCTTATAGTGCAGATGTTGCGAGTTTTTGGTCTTCTCTCCTATTATGGTCTTGTGCTGTCAGAAAACAATCAATAAATTTTAACGTTTGTTGTGAAACAACTAGTTTAAAATAAAGAGACTTATATATACTTAAATATACGTACATATATATGCATAATTTATTGAAATGCAGAAAAACATATAAATTTATATCAAAATGCATTTCGACTAGTCAGTGATAAAATATTTTATTAATTCATCAGTACTAAACATCATTCATCACAATTTCGGAAAGAAAAAATTCTGTCTTCGGCACAAAGTATAATACTTATCGTCTTTAAAGATTTGTTAAAAATCTAACGGACATATATACTTTCCATTTTAGGATATTCTTTTGTAATCTGAAGATAGCCCATGTTTTTTTACTACCACCTGATTTTTATAGAGAACCGCAAAATTTGTATTACAGTTTTAATCAAAATATATTGGAATTAATTTTCTCATGTGAAAAAATACAAAAAAAGTTGGAAAAGCGTAAAATAATTCATTCATTCTCATTGTAAAGTAATATAAATAGCCGAATTGGATACCTTCATAAACAGGGAGGAATGAAAAATGGATGTAATAACTGTAGTCATGAGATCTTTTAACGTAAGCATTAAAGGAAAGGAGTAAGATTATAAAGAAAAAATATTTCCCCATGCAATCCAAATCAAATCTGAACATTTTAGAATATAATTCGAATTCAAAGCCTCTTGATCAAAATAAACAAGAAAACGACCTGCAAGTTAGTTTCGGCTTAATTTGATAGATAATTTAGTATGTACTTAAGCTTAGTTGCAGCTTGTAACATTGCGGTGTATTCATAGTAAAAATTCATTTATTACTTAAAGATTGTTGAAGAGTTTTTGTCAAAAAACCCATTGCAAATTAGGTCAAAAAGCTACAACTAACTTTTACTATGAATAAGCCTCAATGTCATAAAGCTGCTATCAACTATAGCGCGGACTATAAATACGTGCCGGCAGCCGCCGTAGCCAGGTGTGTAGCGGGTGCGTGCTTCATTCGGTGGGTCCCAGGTTCAAATCCTGGCCGGGGCAAGTAAAATCAAAAATTATAGAAAAACTTTTTTCTATTAGCGGTCGTCCTCTCGGCAACCAATGGCAAACCTCCGAGCGCATTTCTGCCATGAGGAAACTTCTCACAAAAATCATTTGCCGTTCGGAGTCGGCTTAAAACTGTAAGTCCCTCAACTTGTGTTACAACATCAAGACGCACACCACAAAATGTAAGAGAAGTTCGGCGAAAATCGTTCAAGCAGTTATAGCGCCAATTAAGTAAGTAAATAAAAATGTTTCTGTAACTTCTCTTTCTCCAAATAATCGATTTTAAAATGATTACGAGTTTTTTATATTCAACTAGAGCAATAAATATTTAATAAACTAGTTTTTTTTTTGCAATGATAGAAACAATGTGATCCGAGTTTAATTTTAAACACTCCATCGAGCAATTGCTATAAATACATCTCTGGGCAATGATTATGCTGAGCCAGGAAAGTACAAAATGAACGAAAATGTATAAACTGATGCCTTTACTCAGAAAAATTTTTGAAAACAAAGAAATGTACATAATGTATATGAAACAATATATGAAAATAACTAAACGTTCTCATTTTGCCGCTTGTTATACGGAAATTAGCAAATGATGTGAATTCACCTGTCTATATTTTAGCAACGAAAACTAAGAGTACTGTACTTGTATGTAAAAATTCTTCTGCTGGAGCTGGAGTATATGGTCTTGCCTTAGGACATCTCATACATTTGGGTTACATTTGGAGTGCTCTTTGTCTCTGATGAAGTACTTTTTACAAGCGCGTGTGGAGTACTCGCGATTTTTGCAGGGAATTAGCCGTTTAAGCAAGCGTAGCGGAGCGTCTGGTGTCTTAACTTTGCCCCATAGTTCGAGCCCCAGCTTTTTGTGCCATCTCTAATTTTTATGAATTTTTTAATTAAATAGGATATAATATCAACAATATTAACAATAAACAATCATCATTTTTAAAAATAATTTAAGATGCGCAGAGCAAAGAAATTACATTAAATTATTTTATTAAATTTTCACGTTTGTTATTATTAAAAAACAAAAAATTAAACGAAAAAAATATATTAATTAAAATTAAATTTGATTTTTTCCACCTCATCATTTACTAGAAAACGAAAACATTGAAATAATTTTTAATAAAAAGATTCATTAATTTTTCCGGTTTTTAACACGCATTTTAACATTTTGCAGCCTCAACATTGAAAGAAACTTACATTTCCTCTGCCAAAATGTTTCAACTCAGTTAATAAAAAAATAAAAATATTTGACCTTAGACGTTTGCACCTTCTCATTGCATGATGTTCTCTGTCTAGACACATAAAACAACACTGTTGCCCTACAAAATAGCCTTAAACTATCACAACAGCTCTGTAGTTTAAATTAAGTTTAAATTTAAATCGAATGTAAGTAAACGATTTAAACTGAGTTTAAATTCGTACTGGAATATAAGCCCTCAGGTTCATGACCAGATCACGAATCGTCTGTCTTTGTGCATTATTATGATATGTCACAGCCCGTCAAAATTTCCGATTCTATGACGTAACGTTGGAGAGAAGTAACTTTAAGCCACGTTCCAATACACAATTCCGGTGGGCTTAAACTAGACAATAGAATATTTGGTAAGTCGGTTTTTAGAATGAGTTTATGTGATGGTAGACCAAGTGCATTGAGTTTGTTTAAAAAGTTGTTAAACAATTCTGTTGATAAATATGCACTCAGCATCTTCTCACTTAATGTGACTAAGTACATCCGAGTTCATTTTTGTAACTTGATCGCGGTGTCAAAATGGCTCTCTCATAAAGCCAAGAGTTGTCTCGACGTGTTTTCTGTTTTTGATCATCATAAACAGAAGGAATAAGTTCATGTAATGAATGAACTGTACGTACAAATCATCAGGCAGAATAAGTTTACCCCCTTATTCGGGTACATATGGTACATATTTCCAAATTTTAAAAATATATCGGAAAACATTTGCGCATTTCTATTACTCCAATTCGTGCATGCATGTTCACTGTTAAATGCTTCTCCTAATGCGTATCCACAAGTTGGGACTCTTCAAGCATGCTCTTATCTCATCCGCTCTTATATTCAGCGCTATAACCGACAGTACCTGCCGGAAATCATAGCAAAAAAGAAAATTAACACCCCCAATTTTTTTTTAACTTTTCCTAATATATTTTGGAGTTCTATCAACGGCCTCTACTGCTTTTCGATTGCACTGGTCTGAAACAAAATCCTTTCTAAAAAAATTGTACCATGATGTTATGATTTTTTCCAAAATATTTGAAATTTATGCTATTTTGAATTGGGTTTTGTATAAGCATTATAAATAGTATACAAACAAAATTAATCGCAGGGAGAAGTAATAGAGAGAAGGATAGAGCAGTAAGTGAATTTTATGATAGTACAGATACGCTGCTCAGTTTAACAGTTAGTTAAAAGCTTCTCTTTTAAGGGGTTACACCACCTTGAAAGCCCGAAATCGATGACCAAATTAAATTTTTTTTGGAATGAAAGTATACACCGTCAGGGAAATCTTTTGACAACGTTTTAAGGAAAAATGGCTATTTTACCCATGTTTTTCATTACATTAATTGTGGCTTAAAACAACGAAAAAACCACTTTAACTATCAAAATCTATATATGTATATAAAAGAAAGTGTTCGAGCGATGTAATCCCATAACTCGAGAGTGGCCAAACCGATTTTGATGATTTGTACTTTGATGGAAATGTATTTTCTCAGTACGGATTTAAAAAAAAAAAAGAAAAAAAAATCGAAAAAAGGTCAGTTAGGGATCTACAGTAATACTACAATAATGTAACCCAAGGTGTGAAAAACTTTCTTACATCGCGTGCGCTGCAAAAACTATTGACTATAGAACAAAATAATGTACTACGTCTTTGCAGAACATATAATTATCTACAAATAATATTGCGATAGCATATGTCTAACTATTGTAGTTATGTCACAGAAAGTGTTTTCCCATTTTAAAAAATATACATAAATGCCACCGCTATAAAAGCTCTTTTATTTCTACTTTGGAATTAATCCTTATCAAAATAAATGACTTCATATTTAAGTCTGCTTCAATACCATTACATAACTTTTTGAATTATTCAATTTGGACATTCCATTCGAAAGATATCACAACTCAGATAGTTGAATCCCCTCAATCTTTCTATGTTACACAGAATAGCGTATCTACTACTATTTCTTTTCTAAATTCAAAAAAAGCTTCTGGCTTAGATGAAATCAACAATAGTATGTTGAAATTTCTCCCAGAGAATGCCATTGCATATCTAACCTTTATCTTTAACTGTTGTCTTAAACTCCAATATTTTCCTGACACTTGGAAAGTAGCAACCGTCATTCCAATACATATAAAAGGTAAGCCAAATAATCTTAAGACGAGTTATCGCCCCATAAGTCTACTCAGCAGTCTTGGAAAAGTACTCGAGAAGATATTAAAAGAAAAAATCTGGGAGTTTTTAGAATCCACTGACATCATCCCTCATGAACAATTTGGATTTCGTAAATTTCATTCCACTGCTCATGCCATCAAACGACTTTGCAATGATGTAAAAACTGAATTTGGCAAAGGGAAGTCAACTTCTCTTGCCTTACTAGATATTGAGAAAGCATTTGACTCAGTATGTCATAAGGGGCTAATTTACAAACTTATTAATTTTCGGTTTCCACCTCATTTAATTAACATTATTCAGAATTATCTAACCAATCGTTATTTCTGCGTACAAATTGGTGATACCTTCTCAGATCTCGTTCAACTACCAGCAGGGATACCTCAGGGCTCAGTGCTCGGCCCCCTTCTGTATATTATCTTTTGTTCTGATATAGAAAAAGTTAGCAGTTGCAATTATTCTTTTTACGCAGACGATGTTGCTGTGTGGTCTTCGCACAAATTCGGTCATCAAACGGCGATCGAATTACAATGTGCCTTAGATATATTAGTTGACTATTTCTTTACATGGGAAATCAAAATTAACCCTGGAAAAACACAAGCAATCTTCTTCACGAAAAGAAGAAAACCTTGTTATCTTCCAATTTCAACTCTTCAAGTAAATAATCTCGGGTGCTCCTGGTCCGACAAAGTCAAATATTTAGGAGTAACGTTGGATATTAAACTAGTTTTCAAAGATCATATTCAGAGTGTTTTGCAGAAAATTGATTTGGGAATTAAAATGTTATATCCTCTAATAAATAGGAAATCAAAACTTAGCAACGCCAACAAAATTATAATAGCGAAAGTAATTTTCCAATCTATGATGTTATATGGATGTCCCGTTTGGGGAATCTGTGCTAAAGCCCACATAATGAAATTACAAGTGCGTCAAAATAAAATTTTAAAAATGATACTTAGTTTACGAGTACCTTGGCACCACTCCACAAAACGCCTCCATATTGATAACAAAATTGAACTGGTTTCGGCCCAAATACTTAAGATTATTGAAAAATTCAATAGACACTGTCAATATTCAAATAATCCCCTTATAAACTCATTAGTTGATAGTTTAAATTAATTTTTAATTTAGATGATTACATACAAATATATCTATAATAAGAATATGTAAATGAGTATATAAAGGTTTTTTTGTAAATACTTTTCCTTTAAACATAACTTTTTATTCTTATCCAAACTTATAAATATGTAATCGCAAGGTTATAGTTGTAAAGTTAATTGTAACTGTATCTCTTAATGAAAATATATGATGACTCTGAGTTTTTAAATATCTTACTTAATAAAAAATTGAATTGTTTTCAAATATCACAACTTTAAAAATGTAAGTTATTTGAAAAATGTCGCATGGTCGCCGCTCACGCCGCACAGTGGTAAATTTTGTTCAGAGGTGCGGCAATAAATAGAAGGAGGTATCGTAGAGCTTTGAAATTTTGCACAGATGCATTTTAGGTAAAAATAAATTTTGGAAAATCCGTCCACGGACACGCCCACCTCCCATACAACTGAAACTTAAAAAGTGCTTTATTTTTGAAGATTTTCACGCTAGAGCAACAAAATTTTGTGAGATTGTTTGTTTCAACAATAGCATACCCCATAATAAATATTAAGGTGATCTGCCAACAAACACGTCCACCTCCCATACAACTTTGAAGCTATAAGCGTCGTACTTAACAACAATTTCAAAATAATAGAGAAAACATCAATAATTTGATTTTTAATCATATTCCATAAACATGTCCTTTACTTCATCATGATATTCTAATTTCTTAAATTTAAATTTTTTTCTGAATCTATATATATACAAGGAAGTGTCCGAAGCGATGTAATCCCATAACTCGAGAGTGGCCAAACCGGTTTCGATGATTTGTGCTTTGATGAAAAGGTATTTTCTCAGTACGGGTTTAAAAAAAAATTGCTTTCAATCAAGAATTAGAACGAGAACGTGAATATGATCGAGACGCTTTGAGCCGAATGGTTTGTGATAACGTTCCATTGTTAAATCCTTAGCTGAAAATCGTGTATGAAACATTGATGAAGGCGATTGATGACGGAAATGGAAGAATATTTTTTATCGATGCTCCCGGTGGTACTGGGAAAACATTTCTCATTTCTTTTCTTTTGGCTACTATTCGTTCGAGATCTGAAATTGCTTTGGCAGTCGCTTCTTCAGGAATAGCTGCTACGTTGTTGGAAGGAGGCCGGACAGCACATTCAGCGCTGAAATTGCCGTTAAATCTCCAAGTGGTTGAAGAACCCACATGCAACATTAGTAGAAATTCCGCTATGCGAAAAGTGTTGCAATGTTGTAAAATTATCATTTGGAATGAATGCACAATGGCGCATAAACGTGCATTGGAAGCAGTTAATCGGACCAGGATTTACGCAATGATTAAAGACGTTTTGAAGGCGCTATGATTCTATTGTCTGGTGATTTCCGTCAAACGTTACCTGTCATTCCAAAATCAACTGCTGCTGATGCAGTTAACGCTTCCTTGGTGTCATAGTCTTTGTGGCGCTTTGTGAAGAAACTTAAATTGAATACGAATATGCGAGTTTCATTACAAAACGATCCCACAGCTGATGTGTTCTCCAAACAACTGATAGCCATCGGTAATGGCGAAGTTCCGGTCGATGTCACAACCGGTTTGATTTCATTTCCGTCGAATTTTTGTAATTTCGTTACATCGAAAGATGAACTAATTCGTAAAGTGTTTCCGGATATTGTTGTTAATTATTTGAATCACGATTGGTTAAGTGAACGCGCAATTTTGGCATCGAAAAACAAGGATATGAATGAGATTAATTTTAAAATTCAAAATCAAATTGGTGGTCCAATGCATTCATTCAAATCTGTTGATTGTGTGGTAAATGAAGATGAAGCTTTGAATTACCCCATTGAATTTTTGAATTCTTTGGATTTGCCTGGTATTCCGCAACACATTTTACACCTAAAAGTTGGTTCAGTAGTGATTATGCCTCGAAATTTGCAACCTCCTAAATTGTGTAACGGAACGCGTTTGATTGTGAAGCAAATCGTGAACAATATAATTTACGCAACAATGCTCAAAGGCAAGTTTAAAGGAGAAAAAGTTCTCATTCCGCGTATTCCTTTGATACCGACAGACATGCCTTTCGAATTCAAACGCATTCAATTCTCGGTTCGTCTTGCGTTTGCCATGACAATTAACAAGGCTCAAGGCCAATCATTGGATGTTTGTGGTCTAAATTTAGAAAATGAATTTTTCTCACATGGCAATTGTATGTAGCCTGTTCACGTGTTGGTAAGCCATCTGCTTTGATTGTGTTGGCACGGGAACAAAAAACGAAAAATAATGTGTACCACAAAGTACTCGAATAAAGATGATTTTTTGCTAAGAAAATTTTTTATTTAAAAAAATAATTTATTTAATATTTAGTTTAATGGAATGTAAATTTTTTGGTTTAGTTTAATAGTACAATGCCGCCATATTTAATTCGAAACGTCATCTGCTAGATTATGAAAGTTGAAGTGGCATTGTTAGAATTGAACTGTCTTGCAATAGCTTCGTTGTATATTTGGGTGAGACGAAGACCGCCGGGGCTGCTAGTTATTTATGATTTTATATTCTCCGTAATCTCGGAACTATCAGGAAGCATCTTAGCTAATAAAAAAAACGATTTTTAAAAAATTTCAAGGTGGCGTAACCCCTTCATTGTTTTCATTCTATATCAAATATTTTGGTAAGTATTGCACAAAGTCAATATTCTATGTATATAATTGAAGTAATTTATAAGGCATTTTTCAATAAAAATAGAAATTTTAAAATTGTTCTTAGAGAAAGCCGGGAACTTGTACGAAATCGGCAGTCTGTTTTTGCCGCATAAGTGGTAAATTCACTCTGAAAATACAACGAAATATAAAAATACATCTGGCCAAAATAAAGGTGATATTATGTATTTCGGATTTTCTATCGAAAATTGTCTGTCAAAATCATGCTCATGAATCATGCTGAGTGGTTGGTTTGAAGCTCGTAAAAACCGTATCGACTTACATTTAATATGATCATTTTCATAATGTGTGTTCTCTTACATTAAGGGGTTCTCCTCATTAAACAACTGACAATATTTGTTAATTCAGGTGTAAATTTTCAAGAATATAATCAACGGTTCCATTGATGACGTTGAAAATGTGTCCAAGTGAGGTTGTGAATGCGTGCATTGACTTTATAACAAAAGATACGCCCCCTTTCGGTTATCGTTTCTGATTCATTTAAGATTTTCACCAATCAAATATTTGATGGACTAAATAAGACAAACATCATGTTTAAAAATATTATGGAGTTCGCAAGTGAAAATAAAGCAAGCTTATATGTGCAATTGAAAAACTGGTCAGGGGTAAACTTCTTTGCTACTCGAACTGATCACGAGGTTCTTTGCATAAATGCCCAAGTTTGTTAGTTGTTGATTGGTTGCATAGGCTTGAAAATTAGGTTTCTCCACGTTGTAAAACCTTTTTGCTATCCAAGAGGAAAGGCTAGTATCACGGCAACAAGAAGAGAATTGATTTCTTGTAGGCTTTTGTACAAGTTTCCAATTTGTTTGACTGAAATGGTTAGAAATTCTATAACATTGATAGGGAAGGCTATTATCGCAGCAACAAGAAAAGAAAATTAAAATTGATTCCTTGTAGGCCTTATGATATTAGATTTTTATTTGTTTGACTATAGGGATGAAACGATGCCATTCAGGTATCTATAATTTTACTTTGAAGTAGCATCGAAAGAAAAAACCGATACCTCAAAATTATCGGGTATACAGTATCGATACCTACTCATTTCAGCCCGTTTGGCTTAGAAGCAGATGCCAAATAAATGGCTCTTGTTTTGCATGACGTTGGGAATATATTGCGAAGCAAAATTGGTACAATAAGGAATGTTGAGCCGCTATGGAAAGTAAAGGTGCTGCATACAGGGACACGCTGCGATCGGACGGAACCGATATTATGTGGGAACGTTACCGGAAATTGAGAAAGTAAGAAAGGCATAGTGTCCATAAAAGGAAGAATGAGCCCAAAATATGTGAGTGCAAGGATCCTGAGATACTATCTGACACGAAAAGCGCCGGAAAAGTTTGCCAAAGGGTGCGGCGACTTACGGTAGGTTTTAAGATCGGTGCAAAATCCAGTAAGAAAAAGTACGGCACCCTGGTGACTGATGTCATGTCCAAAGCACACTCAAATTATGGGGGGAACATTTCTGCATTTGCTAAGTGGTTACAACGAAAGGGTCTTCGGGGAAAATTAGGATCCCTAACACCAAATCGCTGATGACAACATTCACATCCCGTCACCCGATCTAGATGAATTTCAAATAGAAAAACGCGGTTACGGAACGCGGCGGGATCAGCCTCCTTAACATTTCATATAAGGTTCTGTAGAGCGTATTATGCGAAAGACTGAAACCAACATTCAACGAACTGATTGAACCTTATCAGTGTGGCTTACGACCTGGCAAATCTACCATCTTCCAGATTTTCACGATACCCCCAATATTGTAAAAGACCAATGGGAAGAGGATCGACACATACCATCTATTTGTCGTCTTTAAATCAGTTGTCGACAGCAAAGTGGAGGGCTTTGTTTGCCTTAGATCCTGCATTAGCAACAAGTGCTGAGTAGGCAACTGCGTAACAAAGCCCTCTCTCGACGAACGAAAACCACGCTCTATAAGCCCGTCAACATGTCCTTGCTATTGTATAGCGCAAAAGCATGGAAGGTGTCAACATCAAATGTGATGGTCCTTGGAGTCTTCAAGAGAAAGATTATCCAAAATATTTTTTGACCTTTACGTCTTTGTGACGGCGAATACCGCAGATGATGGAACTGTGAGCTGTATGAGCTTTACCGCGACATAGACATAGTCCAGCGAATTAAAATACTTGGCTTGGACATATCGACATATCGTGCGAATGGACCAAAATGCTCCAGCCGTGAAATTATTCAACGCGGTACCCGCGGGTGGTGGCAGTGAAAGAGGATGGCGTCCTCGAATATAATGCTATTATATTATTATGATACTTACTGTCTCACTGTTGCTTGTAACAACCTAAACCAACCGAGTTCGATGTAGACATATGTACATACATATATCAAAGTTCTCAGAAATCATAGGAAATTTATTAAGCCATGTCTCTATGTCCAGCATTTCAGCGCAAGTTTGAACTCAGTTTAAACTCGGATTACTTAAACTCGGTTTAAATTTAAACTTAGTGTTAACTACAGTTTTTCAGTGAGAGTTCAATGGTGGATTAAATTTGGTTATTTTGAAGGGCAACACTGTTGTTTTCTATTTATAGATCAGTGATAGGCAAAACCGAAAGCACGTGCGCACACACAAATATTTTATGCTGGTATAGGTTGCGAAGAAGCGTCGAATTGTATGAGATAGTACTGCTTTCAGTGAAATCAAGCATATAATGAGTTTGCTGTCGCTTTCGTGTACGTGTGAATTACCAATCGTGGCTGTGTGGAAAATACAATTATAATCGGTCTCGCGTGCTGGTTAGTTAAACTAAGTTTGACTCCGCCAAATTGGTTTAAAGTTGTGTGAAAAACAGCATAGCGAGTTTAAACTTAGTTTAAATGTCAAAGTTAAATTCGCACTGAAAAACAGGCCGCAATAATATAATATGTTTATCTGGGAACCAGCATTTACACCTCC
The DNA here is from genome assembly GCA_951828415.1 of Anomoia purmunda. Lineage (NCBI taxonomy): Eukaryota > Metazoa > Arthropoda > Insecta > Diptera > Tephritidae > Anomoia > Anomoia purmunda. The sequence continues at coordinate 39,537,304 of OX639998.1, forward strand.
GATAATGTCAGCCTGCAAATCCAACGTAGAATCTCTTTTGCCAACAAGTGCTACTTTGGGCTGAGTAGGCAATTGCGCAGTAAAGCCCCCTGTCGATGAACCAAACCCACACTCTATAAGTCTGTCATCATACCCATGCTATTGTACGGCGCTGAAGCATCGACACTGTCAACATCGGACGAGACGGCCCTTGGAGTGTGCGAGAGAAAGATTCTCCGAAAGATTTACGGCCCTTTACGTCTTTGCGATGGCGAATACCGCAGACGATGGAACGATGAGTTGTATGAGCTTTACCGCGATATAGACATCGTTCCGTGAATTCAAATACAGCGGCTACGTTGACTGAGACATGTCGTGCGAATGGGCGAAAATGTTCCAGCCTTGGAATTATGCAACGCGGTGCCCACTGCTGGTGGCTGAGGAAGAGGAAGGCCTCCTCTACGGTGTAAAGATTACGGGGAGAAGGACTTGGCTTCATTTGGTGTATCTATCTGGCGCCAGTAAGCAAAGCAGAGGAGCGACTAGTGCCGTGTGGAAATCGGCCAAAGTCGCATAAGCGGTTATTGGGGCAATTAAGAAGAAGGAAAAATGGGCGAACAGCGAATTTCATTTAACTCCACAACATATACAATGTTTTGTACATACATTATTGAAGAAGAAACTACCATTCACCGAATCTTCCAAGCTATGTGACGTAGATATATGAAATTTGATATTCACACATTTCCTTTAGACCAAAGTGTAAAGGATATAAACCCAAAATAACTGCAATAAAATACCTGTTCAATATCTATAAAAGGAAAGCCGGGTACGCTGTTATAACAATATTTTTAAAACTGAAATGGCATTTATTGACTTAAATAAAACCAAAAAGAAATTGGAGTGATTTTAACGCACCACAGCCATTTTCCGAAATTTTGATATTTTAAGTATGTCTATCCCTAATTAATCTGCGTATCAAATTTTTAAAAATGCGCGACATAGTTTAGTAAAATATTCAATATTCCGATTAATTGTGAATTAACTTAATATGAGAGATGGGCGTCGTTTTCGTCTGGTTGCTATATACATATTTCGAAATTGTGGATTCTAGCTAGGAATGCAAAGTCTGCTTGTAATTTGGTAGAATTTGAAAGTTTTTGTTGTTTTGAAGATATATCATGAACTTTTATCTCAAACCCAATCATGTCTTCCAAATTTGAGCCCATTGCCTTGTATAGTTAATATGTATCGGATTTTTTGCGATTATTGTATTTATATAATTTTTAAAAGTGTGCTTATTGACTTGGGATGCAAACCATGTACTTAATTTGTTAGAGTTTGGTAACGAAGTTTCGGATATACATATACAAATATTCCCATTTGCTATATAGTGCGATGTGCCTCGCCAATTTTAAAAAATTTTCAATGTCATATATTTCGTCTTCCAATTCATTCTGGCATATGAAATTGAAGCCAAATGTATTTAATAGTTAATAAAATTTAGGGGAGACCGGGAGGTTGTGAGACGGGTTTTTGTTTTTTGACAACAAATACAATAGAAAAGCCATTTTTCTGCCCGTACAAATTTTTAAATCATGATTCAGGGTAACTTCACTCAGACAAGAGTTTCATTTGTTAAAAGTTCAGTACGACCTTCAAGTTTTGCCCTGCTCAAAAGTTGTTTTTTATGGATTTTCGCAATGTTCGGGGGATTGTGAGACACAAATTTATAAGAATGAAAATTGCTTAATTTTATCAAAATTGTTTATTTTAATCTTTAATAAGGCATATTATGTGGTCTACAATTTATTCAAATTGAAAAGATTGAATTGAAGAAAGAATTGAATTGAATTGAAGAGATTGACATCAGTCGCAGGTTTGGCAGTCTGACTATACTTATGACGCACCATGATGACTAAAGAAAGAAATAACGATCATTAAAAACACTCAAGCTATATCAGGCTATAAAATACAATTTTATGTTCCGAGATGACGGTAATAGAATGTCTCATAACCCCCCGAAAACGATGTCTCACGACCCCCCAATAGCTATATTTTAAATATGGCTACTGCTTTACGGACGCATTGAAAGTTTATGCGTGTGTCAAAAGGCTACTCACCAAGGAATGTTTCGGATGTATGCACTCTTGCAAATAGCTTGTAAAACAAAGTGAAAAGACAGCAAACACGAACGTTCTACAAAACGTTCGATCACAAAACTGGAGTCGCGATTTGGGAAGGCACAGAGAATCAACATGAGCGGAACATTTGTGATGTGGACATGAAGATTGGAAACAAGGAAGAAGTTTCGCATTCAGCTGGTAGATGTCGCGCTTTTTAGTTCAGGGCTGTAAGCGTGTCTCACGACACCCCGATCTCCCCTAACTTTTTTTTTTGGTTTTGTAAATTACCGAAAGTTAGCTTATCGAATTAAAATGCATATTTACCACAACTTGGTACAGTTTTGTAATATAGTTTGCGAGATAAACCTATTTGCTCTAGAGTGAGCGGTGCCATGCATATTTCCGAAATTTTTTAATTTCGTGCATTTGTTTGTACAGTCCCATTCTGCGTATTCAATTAAGGCAAAGTGTCTTTAATAGTTACGTAAATATCGCGTATACTTAAGTAGTGTAAATTACCGTTATATAAAACAAGGACGTGGGTTTTAACCGATTTTTACAATGTTCAAAATTTTGCAAATAATGAAATTCAGGGGTTTGGTAACATCGTTACGGAGATATAACTATTTGCCGTAAAGTGGGCGGACCCATTCCCATTTTTATAATGTCAATGTACCCACGTAATCTATTCTCAAGCTTAATCGTGCGTGTAAATTTCGAGCATATTATCTGTAATAGTTACTGATATATCGCTGTTGTTTTTGTTGTTGTTGTAGCGTCTAGTCACGCCCTGTAAAGAGCGGATTCATCCATGGTCGTTGTCGTCAAACTCTTCTAGGGGGAGGCCCAGGAAACTTGCTGTCTCGACAGGGTTGGACCAGAGGGAGAGGGGTGTTATATAAGTGGGTTTGAGGGGGCATGTGAATAGGTGATAGGCGTCGTGCGGAAAATCTCCACATGCCGGACATGTGTTGGGTATATCAGGGTTGATTCTGAATAGGTAGGAGTTGAGCCTACTACAATATCCAGATCGCAATTGGGCCAGAGTGACCCGGGACTCGCGAGGCAGCAGTGACTCCTCATCTGCTATTGGTGGTGGTTGGGCTCCTATTACGGCATTTGCCTGGCAAGAGTCGATGCTGGAGGTGACAGTCTCTCTGCGGATGTTGCTTAGGACCAGTGGTATGCCTCCGGATCCAACGGTTTTGTTATATATGGTTGGATATCATCCTTCATTTCTAGGAGATGCCTTCTGATGTGCCTGGAGGTTAGCTCCACTGCAACAGATGCCTGTTTGGATGCCCCGAGCGGTGACACCCAGCAAGGAACTGTTTGCTGAGCATGAGGTTGTGCTCCTTAACGCGAAGCACATTGACCTCTTGGTGGAGATGTTCCTCAGGCGACATCAGCAGGCATCCCGCCCCGTCTGCACCTTCATACATTGTGTCCTACTGGTTCCCGGCGACCACACTGGCGCAGCATAGTTTATTACCGGCCGGGCCAATCGCCTTGTATGTTGCCAACAACGTTTCTTTGTCTTTCCCTCAAGAGATGCCGGCGAGCGACATGAGGACATTGCTGCGGTTCTGTATTCTATTGCCGATTGTGGTAGTGTGCGCGGAGAGGAAGAGCAAGCTGTCAAATATAACGCCCAGAATCCATCGATGGGGATGTTAAGATCCATCCTGACTTCCTTCGTCCAGGTGGTAAAGAGTGTCGCCGAGGACTTAGCAGGGGACAACGCCAGGCTTCTGCCTGTGCAGAAATGGGCAAGGTCGGAGAGATATCCGTTTACTTTCGAACACAGGTCATCAATTACATTCCCGGTTGCCATTTTCGAGCAATCACCGGCATAGGAGACTATTGTGACTTCTTCTGGTGGTTGAGAGAGCTTGGAGATGTACTGGTTGAACAAGAGTGGAGACAGGACCCCGCCCTGCGGTACCCCTTGTTTAATCCTTCTTAGGTTAGATATTTTGTCTCTGAATAATACCGATGATTGGCGACCACACAGTTAATTCCCGATCCAACGTTTCAGTCCCTGCGGGAGGGTTGATATTACTACGTCAGCTAGTAGCGCGGAATGACTAATTGTGTCGAAAGCTTTTGACAAGTCCAACGCTACTAGGACGGTTCTCTCGCAATGGGCGGTTTTGGTTAAGACCGCAGTTCACCTGTGTGTTTATGGCATTAAGTGCTGTTGTTGTGCTGTGCACTTTCCGGAAGCCATGTTGATGCTTAGCTGACCCTAGGTGGTATGTGTAGTACGGGAGGAGTAGGGCCTCAAGTGTCTTTACCACCGCCGAAAGCAGGGAAATAGGCCGATAGGAATCACCCTTGTCGGCCGGTTTCCCTGCTTTCAACAGTGGGACCACCCTCCCAACCGCCCAAATGTCGGGAATGATGAGGGTGGCTATTGACAGATTGAGGATCCCGGTAGGGAACTCAACTCCTGCGGGGCCTAAATTTGTCAGCAGCAACACGCTTAGCCCATCAGGGCCAATGGCCTCGGAGGCTTTCGCCTTCCCGATGGACTCCTTCATCACGCTACAAGTGAAAGTAAGAGGCGCGCTGTTGTTTGGTTGTTTGCGCAGCCTTCTGGTCACCTTCCGCTTGGCACTATCCCCCTAAGGATGTAAAATGAATTGCCGGCTAAAGTAGTTCGCACATCTCTTCGGGTCCGACGAGGCACGATCCCCGAATGAGATTTCCACTCAGTCGTCGCGTTTCGTCGGGTTGAATAAGACGTCACGCTGGACCAAATCTTACCAGCACCCGTGACTAGGTTACAGTACTTCAGATGCTCCTCCCACTTGTTCCGCTTGTTATGATCAACCAATTTCCGTATCGCAACGTTCAAATCCTTTATATTGGGATTATGGGGATCGGAGTGGCGAAGGCGGTCGCGCTCATTTGCTAGAGCAGCCGCTTCAGCTGGGAAATCAGGACGGATCTCGGGGATCCTTCCTGCCGGGATGATGCGAGCCACAGCAGACGCACCACCTTGCGGAACTTCTGTTCGTCTTTGCGAACGTCAGTGGGTTTGGGAAGAGATCTAAAAGTATTTTCAGTAAACTCCGCAGACCCGACCCAGTCAGCCTTTTTAAAGTTTATGTAGGTCCGGTGGCCCGCGGAGACAAGTCAGCAGGTCTGTCAATCGAGATGATTATGGTTAGGTGGTCTGATGCAAGCGATAGCATAGGTCGCCACGTTAGGCTATTTATCAGACCTGCGCTAGCTATTGTTAGGTCAGACGAGCTGCTGCAACTACCCATAATCCTGGTGGGGGCGTCATCGTTCATCGCACAGAATGTCGAATCGTCTATCTGCCCTGCCAAATCATTTCCCCTACGATCAGCCGACGTCGTTAAAATCACTTTGACTGTCAGTTGGTTTAAGATCCAGAGGAGGAAATTGCTTGTGAAATACTGTGTTTATACAATGAAGACAGTGTTAAAATCAATGAAGGCAAAACGATATATGTCAGAAACACCTTATTGGAGTAAGTCTTCCAAATACGAATTTTTATTGCAGCCTGTTGGTAGTTCGTCAGAAACGCGACGAACTCCGAGTTCATGCTGAAGCATCCTCAGTGGTTGTCCGAGTTCTCCACAAAAATAAATCAGTTCATATTTACTTTTAATCTTATTTCGCACTAGTTCGTCTAGTTTTCTTTTATCGCAAAGGAGTGGGAGTAGAACCAACCCACAACCTTCCTAGAGGGGAAGTAAATCCTGCCTAGAGGCGATTCTTAGAGGATAGAGAGTGGAAGCTGCCCGTTTCTAAATACCAAATATAGCTACGCTATATTCCCCAAAAACTCCTGCGTCTGGTTAAGTCAAATGACGATGCACGTCTAACTTTTCACTGGTCGCATCAGTCCCATTTTGTCCTTGTGCTTCACTTTATTTGTTATTATTGGTTATGTAAATTCATACATACACATACATATGTTAATTTCATTTTCCTAAAAATAAGTTGTTTCAGAAAGCTTTACTTCATGGAGGCGTATGTTACCGTCACCGCCCCTTTTTCTTCTCCTTCGCTCGATATACACATATGCGGACATAGATACTTGCGTTGGTCAGCAGCGTCTCTTTTATACTGGGTTTAATAACTCTTTTTGTATATTCTCTTTCAAAGAATGGGTGTGTCTGTCAAACTGAAAAGCATGATGGCGGTAGTGTTTGACAGGCACCTTCAATGATACGAATGGCCCTGGAATAAAAGAAATTGAAGAGGAATGGCACGTCAATGAAGAATTGCAGAATAGCAGAATGTCAAAACAAAAAAGGATGTGAAGACAATGACAGTAAAATGAGAGAAATCTAAAATGGCAAAATGTCGAAGAAAAGGAAATAGATAACAGTGTCATATATAAAGGTTTCATGCAATGGCAAGTGTTATTGAGTTGCGCAATACTTAATTACTTTTTTAGGCCTTGAACTATGTAATTAGTTATAAATAATTAAATAAATTTTAATTTCCAAGTATATTTCACCAAATTTCTATCACGTTATTCTTAAGATAAAAATATATCAAGTAATAGGCTTAAGTTTTCCCCTTCAACATTATTTTAAATCGTACTTTAAAGCATTTTTACTCAAATTTGAAAAACCCTCTGCCTTTCATAATTTCCACATGCTTTTAAATCGTAGGCAATATTCTGTTGGCATCTCATTATCCAAGCAATCAAAACATAAGTTTCTCATACATTCTGTCTCGGCGTGAACTTTTTTAACCATATATGGTTATGAATATATTCATAAAAAATTACCATCGTTGCACAGTGATCGATTTGAAGTATTTAGGCGGCCAAAAGTCAAAATCTTAAATACGTAGTAGGTGCAAAATATTGACGTATAGTAAACACTTCCGCGAATTACCCCCCACCCTTTTTTTCAACAACCATACGTCACCGCTTCCGTGCAGTTAGACGCAATTTGATCGTTGACTTGATACGTATTTCTATTTGGTTGCCCAAATTATATAAAATTTCGCATGTATGTTTATTTTAAGTTGTGTAGTGAAGTGAAAGTGAAAGTGATTCCCATAGCTCAGGTAAGCTTCTATTAAATAAAGAATAGTTTTAACTTTTATTTTTAACTTTCGTTATATTTTTCGGTAGTTGAACATACCCTGTTTTTCACATAAAAAATGTAATTTTTTTAATTTCAAAAGCAATTTTGTTATGGATCAGGGTTCGTCCGGATCATATTTTTTTGTTTATTGAATACGTTACACATTCAGCTTTTCTATAAAAAAAACAAGAGCCGCAGAATCCCGCTTATTCCTTAAAGACAGCACTTCAAAGTATTTTGTTAAAAAAATTTAAAAAACCATTTTTTTTAATTTTATGTTTTTTTTTTAGTTATGGAGATACCTAGTTCGTCGGGGGTGAAAATAGTGACCCGTAAATGTATGTTTTAGCAAATGCAACTACAAAATTTGCTAAGTATGGATGAGAAATTGGAGTTTTTAGAAAACCACTTGCCTTATGCCTTAAGCATAAATTTTCCTACATCAAACACGAATTTAAACAGAGATGGCTAAAAGCTCATAAAGTTGAAGAAGTTTTTATGAAAAACAACCAGAAGTGGCTGGAAGGCACTTTTGAAATACCAGTGCATTCGCCTAATCAACCAGGTCGTCCGAGCAAATCATTTTCGGATTCGAGTGAACGAAGCAAGAGAAGAAAAACTAAGGAAATTCGATCAAATGTTGATGATGAAATGATTATACATTCCGCACAAGTCATATTGCAAACGAAGGGAAAAAGAAATGCCTCAAAAGTGCTCAAAGATATACGAAATTCACCAAAAAAGGCTAGTAAATATAGAAAAGCCTATTCCAAGACCAATGAAACAATTGCTCCTTTGACCCCGTTCCAAGCACTCAAAATGTTCGTAGAAGCTGACCTAACAAGACGACAATATGAAATAATAAGGGCAACTAACCCAAAGCATTACCCTTGTTACGACCTTTTGTTGAAAGCAAAACAAGAATGCTACCCACCAAAGACGGCATTGCGAGTAACGGCTACCTGTGCAGAAATTAGTTTACAATGCCTAATGGATCATACTATTCAACGATTATCAATCTACCTGGAAGAAGTGTTATCAACCCTTAACGAAATTGAAAGAAAGTCATTAACGGTCATTTATAAATGGGGGTGTGACGGGTCACAACAAGCACGGTACAAACAAAAATTCTCGGAAGACGCCGAATCCGATGCTAGTATATTTTTGAGTTCTTTTGTCCCACTTCAAATTATTTGTGGTAAAGAAAACAATAAAGTGTTTTGGCAAAACCCAACAGCATCATTTCAATAATTTAAGCAAAAAGAACGAGATAAGTCCCGATGCTCTTGAGTTTGGCATTTCGGTATTGTACGCAAAAATACGTATTTTTGAAAGCATTCTGCATTTGGCATATAAATTGCCCGTGAAGAAATATGGAAAGAAAAGGAGGAAGAGAAAGCATTAGAAGAATAAAGGAAAAAAGAAATCCAAGAAAGATTCCGCTTAGAAACTGGGCTGTTGGCGGACATGCCTAAAGCCAATTTTGGTAATACCAATGATGGCAATACGAGTAGGAGATTTTTTGAAAACACAGAATTAGCGGCGGACATAACAGGCATTAACCACGAATTAATTTAAAATCTTATTAGAGGCGATTTCAAGTGGACACAAAATAAATACAACAAAATTCGAAGAATACGCCTTCAACACCGCGCAAATGTATGTGGAATTATACGGATGGCATCCCATGACTCCAACAATGCATAAATTACTATTACATGGGGCGACCATCATAGATAATGCACTGTTGCCAATCGGCCAATTGTCGGAGGAGGCTGCAGAAGCACGAAATAAACATTTTCGGTCATACAGACAGAATTTTTCAAGAAAATTTTCAAGGGAAGAATGCAACCGTGATATTTATCAAAGATTGCTTCTTACTTCAGATCCACTCGTAAGTAGTGAAAGATCGTTAAAGAAAACTTCACACAACATTTTTTCCAGTGAAGTTATAGAACTATTAGAACCTGCCGAGCCCCACAGACAATCAAGTATTGAGCACGAAGAAGTCGAGATAGAAACATCTTTTAATAAGACAATTTAATGCATTTTTATTTATTTATGATTTGTGAGAATAAAATGTGTTTTTATTATAAAATATATGTTTTTCTTATTTATTTTTTAAAATAAATAGATAGTTTTTTAAAATACAGTCTTTCGAAGCCATTAACGTCCAAAAATAGTTTTGGCCGCCTAAATATTTCAAATCGACCACTGTGCGTTGGTTTTTTACATCTACTCATATCGAAGTCGCGTGTCAAATTTAATATAAAGTTTTTCAGTGGTAGTATAAGCTTAGATTACTTAAACTGGAATTACATTAAAATTCAGTTTAAGCTGCAGACAGTTGAGGGCTATGCCCAAAATTAAAAAACTGTACATGAGGAGTAAAAATTTTTATATAAATGAAATAAATAAACTTTCTACTAGAGATAGTAGAAATAGCAAAACAGGAGGAGATCGAATAAACTTAAACGAAAAAGGTGGAGATAGAGTTTAGTTCGCGATTTGGGGAAGTGTACAGTACTTTTGAATGTCTCTAATTGAATTTTTTCCTACAAAAGTCGATGAGAAAGCCGAAGAGTTGGCTTGTTTAACTCAGTCCAGGCCCGCCAGATTGACTAAGTGTAAACCAAGTTCAATTTAATCGTTTAAATTCTCAAAAAAAAGTTGTCATACTCCTGGTTTGCGTTGATGGCAGGGCCGGATTTATCTAAATTGTCGCTTTAGACAAAAACCGCCCTTTTCAATCTCAAAAATCGATCGACTTTTTTTTCTTTCTAAAGACCGAAGGTAATTGACACACATTTTCGCTTTCTTACCGTCGACAAGGCTTTCTTCGTGGCCAACCATAAAGATACTAAATTTTGTCAAAATAGGCCTCCTCTCCCTTTGTCCCTTATATCGCAATGTGGCATTATTCGAACTTCCCTACCCCTCTTACGTCAAGTCAAAAAGTATATTTTAAGCCCCGCCCCTTCCATTTATTGAATCTTCTCTGTAAGAGACTAACAATAAGGTTTAAAATATTAATTTAGTTTCTAAAAACGTATCCCCTATTGGAGGAATATGTATGTTATATGGGTCCTTATATTAATTAGCGGGCAGTTCGATGTGCAGAAAAAAGCAAGAAAAAAAACAAAGAGATTAATTTTAAACTTTAATTGAAATTTGCTGCCTCTGAGAGTTTTCTGCCCTGGGCAACTGTCCCTGCCGTCCTTGTGGTAAATCCACTCCTGGTTGATGCCGTTGATAAACTAAAATTTTGTTCGAAGCTGATTTGGCGGCCGCCGTACTCAGGACGGTAACTACTTTTGCAAGTAGTCCAAGGGGGCTCATGCAGTGGCTACTTTTGCCCACGTTAGAGTACCGTTTTTAGCAGCATAAGTTTGTGCTGCTATGATTTCTGCAGTAACAGTCCTTGGTTGGATTGGTCGGGCCACTTCGTTGGACACCATACACGTTTATCTACAAAATGTCAACAAAGTTAAATAAGGCCTTTATTAACAATACATACATATGTACAATGTACATTGTGCATATATATATTACATCTGTACCCACCGGCCGAATTTATATGCGGCCAACGGACTGCCTCTTCACCGATAAACTTACGCTGCTCCAAACGGTACTCCAAAGTCGGCTCTTCTTGCTGGACACCATAGGCATGACATCTGGCTTCCCTGCAAGATATCAACAAAGAAATGAATGGTTTTATTTACAACATATATCTACGTAAATACCTTTGTTGTGCTGCTGGGCCAGGCGGCTTCCTAGGCTCTGTGGGCGAGTGCAATTATATGCACATAACATTCACTTCTGTAAAGAAGTACATTAAATACATTATTTAATTTATATTTTTACACACAAAAGCAAAAATTTACCTCATTTTCGACCGACGAATGCGAAGCTGAAACAAAAGACAATACGTTCATGCGTACATTGTTGCATTTTTGCGTAAAGGCGTGAAATTTGAAAGAATGTTTATTATCGTCCTAAACAGGTTTGTTAATAGTTTTAATTGAAAACTAAAGAATGAGTTTTGATTAAAAATTAAAGATTGAGCATACATTTTGAACATCTAAGCGTCACTATTGTTAAGAATAAATAAACTTTTACAACAATTTGTTTGCAATTGTGTTTTTCTCCAAATTTGGGGTGGAACCCTGCATGGATAATGAACAACAGAGAAATCAGGCGATCTCAGCTGTGGCCAAATGTAAACAAACAAAATGGCGCTCTCCATAATTGTAAACCTGTACAATGGTTGAATCGCTCTTTTTGTCTGTATTGTTGTTGTTCATTTATTTGCCTTTTCATATGCTTTGTAATTTGATCACGCCACTTTTACGCTGCCTACAGTGCTGATCTTGATCTCGCCGCTATACCGTTGTCTGCAGTAATAATCCTTTGGTTGGTTTTGTTGGTGATTTGTGTAGTATGTACGTTGTTGGCGTTGATTTGCAATCAAGGTGCGTTGTTAGTGGTGCTATCCTATAGTGTCTGCCGCTGTTGTCTACTCTTGGGTACTTTCATGTTTACTTTACGATTTTAGGGTAACCAGATATTTCTGGTTTATATGTTCTGTAAATAACATTGTTCTTTTTGTTTGTTTGGATGTATGAATGTATATGGTATGTAGAGGTATATTTATAGTTTTTTCCCAAATACAATTTTCTTTGGTTTTTTGTTTGTTTTTGTATGTATGTATGTATCTTGTATGTAAATGTACATATATATAAATTTTTTTAATGTTATTTTTGGGTTTACATCGCTAATGTGCGTTTTACCATGCCTTTCCACCTCCGCGATTGTTGGTGACAGGAAGTTTTTCACCGTGTGTGGTCCGCAATGTTTCGGGCCAGTTTTGCTGCAAGTTGTAATGCCGTGCTTGCTCCGCTAATGCGCGCATGCCGAACGTGGTCTCATCGGCTTTAGCGAGCCTGCGTTCGCGCCCTTGAGCCAGAAATACAGGGGTGTATTTGGTGGTATCACTGATACTGTTGTTTAGAGCCAACTTGATTTCCGGCAGCAGTTCGTCCCATTTACCTCCGTCAATTTTTCTGACAGCCATTTGCACGGCATTGTCTCCTCGCCCGTTTGGGTAATCGTTCCTAGCAGCTCCCTTTGGGGTACGCGTGAGAGAGCATCTGCGACGACGTTCAGCTTCCCTTTGCGACATTACACATCGAATGAGTGTTGCTGTAGCTGCAGCGCCCACCTCGCTATTCTTCCGGTTGGATTCTCGATCACATTTAGCCATTTTAGCGATAGATGGTCCGTTATCACTGTACACGTGTACCCATCCAGGTAACGGTTTCATTTATCGAATCGCCTAGACGGTGGCTTGTCTCCTTTTCTGTCGGAGAGTAGTTGCGCTCTGCTTTGTTAGGATGGCGGCTGGCATGCAGAATGCAGTGTCAAGAATTTTTAAGACCGAAAAGTGAGTGCGTGCGATCAGATGGCAGGCAGGTAAGCGATTCCAGTAATCGTAGGAATCACAGGTTGCCTTCACAACCCTGAAGAGAACACTGATGGAAGCTCCGGTACTGGTCTGCCCCGATTTCTCAAAGAAATTCTCGCTGTAAGCAGATGCCAATGACTATGGGTTGAATGCAGTGTTAACCCAGCAAATAGATGGAGAAGAGCTAGGAAATCACCCGCTCTTCGATACCATGACATTTGTGGTAGATTGTCAGGATGGAAAATATGCACGAGCGATTTATCGTCTGTGATGAGCAAAAATTTTCGACCATAGAGGTATTGGTGAAATTTTTGATTACCAAATACGATTGCAAGACCTTCTTTCTCGATTTTACTATATTTATGATGATGCTAAAATACAATTCATCAGAGGCGAAAGCTATTGGCAACTGCTCACTGGAATGTGTTAACTGCGAAACGTTGATTGATATGTGACTTGAGGGCTGTACATGACTCTTGTTGTCCAGCACACCAGAAATGGTAAAGTTTTGTTCTTAATTTCTAAATCAATCATATTCTTATTTCCTTCTGCTTTAGCGATGCCGGAAACTATATTTGCTTTTTCATTTTGTTCAAATTTTCGCTTTGTATTAATTTCTTTACCTTTGTTCCACTTTGACATACAAACTGCAGATATGTGCCCCGTTTTCTATACTTATTGCAAATTGCGTTCCGAAATTTGCATTGACCCCTTGAGCGAGAATTACCACAACCTGAGCACGATTGAAGTTTCAGTTGCTTCGTTACGTGTTCATTTGATCGGTGTTATTGTTTAGCATACTGTTCACCATTCTTCTACCAACACCTTCATGTAGGTATTGCGTTCTCTTTAATAGTTGTCACAGCTTTAGTTGTTGCTTCGAACGTTTCGACAATTAAGAGGACATCTTCCAGTGGTGGTTGCATTTTTTGAAGAGCGGCTGCACGCACGTGACATACAGTGTATGAACTAAAATTTGGGCTCGTATCATTTCGTCTATGAAATTTATTATTATATTATTTATATATATTAATTTGTGTCTGTTTCATCTCACGTTCAAAAAAGTCATAGCGCGCAGCAACTATATGTCGTTTTGACTGAAAATGCTCCGTTAATTTCGAGACCAACTTCTTGTACGTTTGTGCTTGTAGACTTGCAACACCAAATAGATTGTTTAACAATTCAAACAATTGCGTACCAGTCCATGAACAAAAAAATTATTTTTGCTTATCTGGACTGCTTACCGTACAATATATGCCAGGAAATGCTGCGAAAATTACTATAGGTAAGTCTCCCAATTTGGCTGGTATATATGGAGTGGTGAGACCACGGTCGATTCTCCTGTGCGGTTTGGATTATCGGCGTTAAACATGGACTGCCGAATTGAATGCACCCATTCCTTTTGTTGCTCGAGGAATGAAGATACAAATTTTTGCTGCTGCTGGACTAATTCTTAATCTGATCCAAGTTTGCCGTTTTATTTTCTAAATAATTTCTTATGTTCCCGCTGTGTGAATAGGTGCATGTGAATAGAACGTTTCAATGCTTTTATGATTCAATCCTCGCCGCCATTAATTGTTGTATACGTAGGTATATCAAATTCAATAGAAGAGGATTTATAGGCTTAGGTTAACTTCATTATAGTTAGTTCGTACCTTACGACGTTTCAATCTAGAAGAAGGAAAAATCGTGCGGACTCGCGTATCTATATATATAAAAGTGCATCATGGTTTGTTCGACTGGTTATAACTTGAAAACGTTTGAGTCAAAATGGATACTTCCTTCTGTGGATTTGTCGAAAAATTCTCAACAGGTGGCGCTCTATTCACACATTTCATTTTTCAGTTCACTTCAATTACAGGTCAATACATATTTGTATAAGATTTGTCACATATGTATGTATATAGTTAGATGCATGGTTTAAGTGGAGTTGGCGACTTTTTGAAATGTTACGTTAATTAAAGTTATTACTCAAATCAAATATTGCAATGGGGTATGGGTGAGCTACTATTGCCTTTTACCACTTTCCTTATATCCTACCAGCAGCAGCTCACAAGCCGACTGTGGTCCATTGCATACGTATTTACCCAGCACGTCGGTAGGGTGTGGGTTCACATACGGATGTGGTGATCTTCGAAATAGCTATAATTTCTACCCCTCCTGACTCTTGTTGTCTTTTAAACAAAAAATTTTCTTATACTGGTCTTGAGCTTAAAAATTAATACTGTCGATTAGATAACAGTGTGTAAAATATTAAAGTAAGAATTTTAAACGGTTCGTTCATACCTACATTCTAGAGAGGGTTGCCACCTGTTTGAACAGGCTAATGTAATTAAATTCTACATAAGTTATACGTGAGAGAAACCGAAATGCGTTTTCTGGATACATATGCAAAGGGCAATTAATAAATAAATACTGGCAAGACAACGGCTGTAACTGCGGAGTCGAATATTTAGTCGATTTTTTTTAAAAAACCCGTATTTACATATGTAAATATAATATTCAGATCATGTGTTCGCCAAAAAATAAAACAAAATAAATTTGAAAGTTGGAGCAACAGATGGCGCTGTAGTCGCGATATTTCCACACGCTGTATTTACAGCCCGATTTCATTCAAATTCAAAACACGTAATAGCTACAAAAATATAAATATTTAAATTTTAATTGATGCTTTGCCGGCTCGAGGTCAAGGGGGTATTTGATATCATTTGTTTTTACTAGTACCAAATACCCCCTTGACCTCGAGCCGGCAAAACACAAATTAAAATTGGAAAGGTCGCGAAAAAATCATTATTATATAAATATTTAATTTTAAAATCTAATCAATAGGTGGCACCGAACCCGAGATATAATATATGTACAAAAAGATATGAAATTTTTATTGCATTACCTCAATTTGAAGGCTGTAGCGAAGCGCGCTGGGTCATCTAGTTCAAAATATTAAATATTTTTGTGCAAGCGCAACAGGATTCAATTTATTCAACTTGAAAACTCAACTATTGAAAATCCGCACTTTTATTGCGGAAAAGATAATACACATCATCATTGCATTAGGTGAACCCGAATTTCAACATCTTTTGAAGAATCCGCAGCCCCATATTTAATTTTCGAGCTGGATTTGCTCATCTCGATGGCAACATGTGCAAATATAACCTGAAATTTTCCAATAAATTTATCCGAGTGTTACCACTAAAAATATATATTGAAATAAAGAAAACTTTTACGATCGGGGAACGGAATATGATCAAATCTCCAAATATGTGTTTCTGATACCGTTGTATTTGGAATGAGGTAGGCCAGAAATCCGAATAGGGTTTCCAAGCTCTCTCTTTATCTCTTCGACAAATCTTCCAGACGCTGCTCAATCTGAGAAGTTTACAGCTCGAATTTTCCTTTCCAGGGAAAGCGAGTGAACGTTTTTCTTTCTCAATTTTATTTTAAAATATAATCTGAATTACTTAGAAGTAAAAGAGTAGCTCTGGGCTTTCTGAATATATCTGACCCAAATATGGTCCATTTTAGCTTAGCACGTCGGGTCATCGATGATGCCTATGGCGACCATGTGTTTTCCCATCGATTGTAACCTGTAATCAAACCAACCGTGGCTCGTAACTCCTTCCTTCTCAGTGTAAAAAGTAATTTCGCCACCAACCTGTCCGGGTTCACTGCCGACTCTGATTTGGCATCAACTCCACCTTTCGCCAATTATCCAGTCCACAACTAAAGCCGAAACGCATCTGAAATAGCCAACAAGCTCCACTTCTATTTTCTGTATTGGAGCCGTCAGTGTAAAAAGTTTTCACCGAGTCTCCCAAAAGAGTACTCAATTCCTACATTTTTCTCCTATAGGGAAGCTTACCCTATAATTACTTCCAAAGAGACTTACGGATCAGTTTGCCATTTGGGGCCAGAAACAACGACTATTGCTCTGACAACCTTCCAAATAAATATCTGTGTCCGGAGTTCTCATCGCCGTGCCACTGTGGGTCGCCGCTTCAATTGATTTTAAACTTTGGGTTTTCGGAAGTTTGATAATCTCCTTCCAATGAGGAACCCTGCCTGAGAGCTTGGAAACCCGATTTCATATTTCCCACTTACCTCAATACTATTCCAAATATTTTACTGATAATGCAAAATTTATTTCAGTAACCGGTAAATAATTTATTTCAGTAACCGGTAACGAAATATTTTACAGCAGTTGGTTTTAGTAACCAGTAAAAAAGTTTTTTTTAATGATTTCTTCAGTAATCAGTAAAAATATATTTTTACTGGAAATATTTTCAGTAATCAGTAAAAAATTTTTTTTAATGATTTTTGTTTTCAGTAATCAGTAAAAATATATATACCATGATATATACCGGATACTGCCCAGAAGAAAATCGCTTCAGGACGGGCAGCAAATTAAATAAAGTGAAACGCATTAGATCTCATATCAGACTAATTCTAACTAAATCAAACTTTAACTGTGGCTGTAAAAAATTATTATTATTTAAGTTCGCTTCAAAGTTATATGTTTTATACATATACATATCTACATAAAACATTTACTACAAAGCGAACTAAACAGAATTTATAAAGGGAAATTTATACCTATACAGCAACACAAACGAAACGATAAAAGAAATGGTACATTAAGCTGGTCCTCGCCAGGTATCAGTACAATAGTGACCTCACAATTGGAGTTGAGCGTTCTTACACAAAAAGGTTTTACATCTTTCCGTACGCAAAACTGTTATTTCAACGACCGAAATACAAAACGAAATACATAGAAACTATCGGCAAATAAGAAGGAAGCAGTAAAAGCAGGAGTCAAACACGCGAACAAAGACTTACAGACTTACATATGTACATATATTCATAACGACATCGTCCAGATCGCCGGACAACACGCTGGAAGCGGTTGAGCAGGACTTTCACGAGCTCCTGTCACGGTTCGCTACACGGCGATCATCACTTCCCTTTACCTGCGTCTACGATAATCGATACTCGACTTTTTTTAACCTTTCTTATGTAGAGATTATTTACGTGAAAGATGTTTATTTAGTTCGCATTAGTTATTTGCTCCCAGTTTTTGATTTGAAGCTAATTTAAGATTTATATGAGAACAATATTCCTTTTGTGGGGTCTTTTTAGGTTATATGTGTTTTCATACCACCTACAATTACTTAAATTTTTGCGATAGGTTATTGGTATAAATAATCTTTGTTTTTATCACTTTTTTTTGTTAACGAGAAGCTAATTTATAACTTAGTCATTTGTTTAGCCTTAGGATCAAATCCAACTGCCTACCAGAAACTTCGATAACGTTTTTTGGTAATTTATTATTTAATGCCCGTTACAGCGAGCGGCATTTTTAGTAAAATAAAATATTGTTTTCTCACGGGTGCTTCTATCCGACTGCAATCGGTGATTGATACTAAGTATTCCAATTCTACCTGGATGCGGTCTACTTCATTGCGATATATTCGGTGAGTGCAAGAGTTCGTTTCTGTTTATAAATATAAACATGTATTATGTACAAGTAATGTGTAGCATATTATTTAAATTGAGAAGGCCGGTAGGTATAGACGTTAAAGTTTATTTTGATGCTTATAGTAACAGGCTAAAAAGGGCAATCCACACGAATATTTGTTTAAACGCACATAATAGGAAAATAAGTGAATGAAGAGAATACGCATGTATAAAAAATTATTAAAACCTTAGACCCATCACCACGGCAAGGAGACCAACATTAAGAGGTAGTGAGACGTTAGGGTCCAAAAATCTCTCGGAGACTCTTTCTCTCGAGCACTCCAAGGGCCATCTCATCAGATCTTGGCATCGTCCATGCTCCTGCGCCATAAAGTAGCACGGACATGAAGAGAGACACAATATCACTTGTTAGCACGCAGAATACCTGCGTTGGATTTCGAGACTGACAATATTGTTGGAGATAATGTTGGTTCCCAGATAAACAAAGTCATGTACTTTGTCAAAATTGTAACCGTTAACAGTCACGCGCGAGCCAAGACGCGAATGCGTTGACTGCTGTTTGACAAAAGGTATTTTGTTTTGCCCTCGCTCCCTTTCATACCAATTTGTTTCGCTTTTTATCCCGCTTGGAAAAATCAGAACTAGGGGTGCAGAGACATACTTTTATAAAAAATAGTGCCTGAAGGGTTTAATTGCTTGTTAGGAATACCACGGTCAGACATGGTGGCATATAGACTACTTCTTCTCGTGCTTTCGAATGCTGATGGATGGTGTATGCTGACCCTCTTCTCACGAGTCTTTCTCAATATTTCGCATACCGTGAATATCTGGTTGTTGGTAGATTTACCAGGCCTAACCCCACGCTGATAAGGTTCAATTAGCTCGTTGACGGTTAGTTTCAGTCTTTCACACAATGAGCTGGATAGAACCTCATACGATATGTTAAACAGGCTGATCCCGCAGTAGTTGGCGCATATTGCAGGGTCACTACTCTTTCGAATTGGGCAGATCTCACTTAAATTCTAACCGACGGGCATGCGTTCGTCCGACCTTATTCTGCAAATAAGCTTGCGCATGCACCTTACCACGTCTTTTCTACCACTCTTGAATAGCTCAGCTGTCATTCCATCATCGCATGCGTGACGGGATGTTAATAGCAGCATTAGCGGATCGGAATCTGGGATTCTCATTTGCCATGGCGACGCTTCCGCTATTTAGCAAAGTGGCCTTTTCTTGTTCTTACAGGAATTTGCCCCGATCTTAAAACCTTCCGTAAGTCGCCGCACCTTCTGATCAAATTTTTGTGCGCCTTTCTTGTCGGTTAGCATCTCAAGCTCTTCGAACTCACGTATTTCGGCCTCTTTTGTTCTCTGAATAGTTGATTCTTTCGGGCTCGCTGGAATCCTAGAACTTCTTCAGCGGCGGTACAAAGAGAGAGAAATGTGCTTTCAATGCTTGCGAATTCCGGTTTGCTGGGAAGGTCTCTTACTGAGCAGGTATGAGAATCGAGATGTAAGTGGGCGTTTGGCTTGGAGGTACGTATGTTCATAGTTATTGTTAATGTATTCTTCGTATTTGTGATAGAGTTGATGGCCTTAGCTACTTCTTCTCTGTATATGCATTAAGTATTGCCTTTGTATATTTTACCTAATAGAAAGAATAATAGTAATAATATGTTTCACTACAATGTACATAACTAAGTTTAATAAAGATAACGAAATTTCAGACAAGCTAAAATTTGTAAAATTATCGGGGCTTTATTTTCGTCAATGGCAACGCAGCATAAACGCAGCTAGTCAAATGCAGTCCTGACGCAGCGTGATACTGTCGTTATCTGAACTTTGATATGTTTGCGACACCAATTGACCGAAATGGTACAACATCAAAATGCACACCACAAATTTTAGGAGAAGATGGGACCACCAATAGCTATCGTGGACTGATTGTTCAGATACAAGGGTTTTTATTACCATGAATATAAAGTGTACGATGAATATCATCAAGATCGTGTCTCTATAACTTGGTATTTAAAAGTGGAAATAAGAGCGATGTTCGTAATTACCGACCTATTGCTAAGTTAACTACGATTTACAAACTTTTTGAATGTATTATCAAATATAGGCTTTTTTATAAATTTACGCATGTAATTTGTCCCAATCAACATGGTTTTATCACAGGTAGATCTACGGTAACTAATCTCGCGGTTTTTACAGATGATTGCCTTAAAGGTTTCCAAAGCGGGTACCAAGTGGATACAATATACACAGACTTTGCTAAGGCTTTTGATAGAGTCTCGCACAAAATCTTTTTAAGAAAATTTTCAAAGTTAGGGTTCCATTCGACTTTCCTTCAGTGGATAATGTCCTATCCTTCGCACAGATCTAGTTCTGTTGTCTTGGATGGTGTTTCATCGAAATCCTTCCCGCTCACGTCTGGTGTTCCGCAAGGCAGTATATTGGGTCCATTGTTCTTCTTATTGTTCATAAATGACATAGGGTCCTGTTTTACTACAGCTAAGTATCTTTTGTATGCTGACGATTTAAAAATCTATTCCGTTATAAGATCGATTAATGACTCGCTTCTACTTCAAGCCGATCTCGATAGATTGTCTCTGTGGTGTGATAAGAATTGTCTGTTTCTAAACATTAAGAAATGTTACCATATTACTTTTGCTAAACAAATTATACCGCTTTTGACATCGTATCGTATTTCCGATACTCGTCTGGTGACTCTCAATAAAGTTAAAGACCTTGGAGTTTTCTTCGACTCGAAATTTACCTTTGTTACGCATATTAATTACGTTGTAGCTAATTCATTTTCGATGCTTGCTTTTGTGCGACGCAATAGCTCTGCGTTTACTAACCCCTACACTCGTAAAATCTTGTACTCTGCATTTGTTCGGTCAAGATTAGAGTACGCGGCATTTATCTGGAGACCTTATTACCAGGTTCACATTAATAGGCTTGAATCAGTTCAGCGGGCGTTCGTTCGCTACGCCCTGAGTTCACTAAACTTCTCAGGGTCTCTCCCCTCTTATGTTTCGCGGTGCCAATTAATTAACTTAATGTCGTTGCATAACCGAAGAACATTCTTGTCAATCTCTTTCATTTTTGATGTTATTTCTGGGAACGTCGATTGCCCTATGCTGCTTAGCAGATTATATTTTAATGTTCCTAGCAGAACCTTGCGCCATGTTGAGGTGTTTAAAATTGGTATGAGTAAAACTCTTTACAGCAAAAATGCCCCTTTGAATAGAACTTTGCAAGAAATCAACATTATCTCCAGTTTTCTGGACCTTGATCTCTCTTTGCCGAAATGTATTTTACGTAATCGACTTAAGTCCTATTTATGTAATACTAGTAATTTTTTGTAATTAAATAATGAAATAAATATATATTTATGTAGGATATTGTTCTGTACCATAGACATGAATATATAAATAATATTATTTACTAATATGTGTAGTCTGTAAGAATTTTTGTTCATAGACTTCAGAAATATTGAAATAAATAAATAAATAAATAAAACTGATTGTTCCGATATGAGGTTTTACGCTATAACTCTTATACTAAATCAACTAACGATATGCAATTTGGCACCGCTGCCGCTTATTATGAACAAAAGGTGTCCACGCTAACCGTGTGAAAATTGTTTGTTTTCTCATTATCCCTATCTCCAACTATACCGCTATTAAGTGTGACGTCACCACTACGTGCTTAACAGCGTGGTCGCTATTGTTGTTTTTTTTAGCAACTCCGTGTACCATGGTTCAAAGCCAGGTAAAGTCTAGAAATAAAGAAGTTTGATGCGGAGATGTGGTGATCTCCGAAATAGCAGCTATCACTTCTACCACTTTGAAAAAATTGTTGTTTTCTCATATTATTCCCTAGTACAAACCTAGCCTCAAGCTCAATAAGGTTTTAGTTTAAAACTATTTATTTGATTGTACTTTATTCTATATGAAAAAAATAAAAAGTATTTTAAAATTTATTATTTTTACTGTGTCATAATTTTGAGTAAAATATTTTTTATTCACACTTTCTTTATTTGTCAATATTAAGTAATGGTCCTCTCGCTATATATAATAATGATTTGGGTATAAAAATTTACAAGGACAGTAGTAACAGAATAAAAACAAAAAAAATTTATTTCTAATAGTAAAAGCCTTCAAATTTCTTCTTACTTTACAACTGATGAAACTCAACCAATTACCTCTTCCGATCATCTCACTTCACCGGTAAAGAAAACTTTTTATTTACTTTCCAATCTCTCTTCTCATTCACTCAATTCACCTGCTTCCATTTCAACCCTCTCTTCCCAGCTTAATTCAACAACAAATGAAATAACACCAAATACCCCAAACTCCTCATTATACCATTTTTTGTTCCACTACCATCTCTTTCAGAAGATCTTTCCTCTCTACATATAACAATTGAAGATGATGGTATACCGTAAATCATTACAATACCCCAACTTATATTGTGCACTTGTATTATCCTTATTACTTCATTTTTAAATACAAATACTGGACTCGTTTCTTTGTAGCCTAATGCATGTATCGGGTGTTTTTTTTACAGGTTTGTTTTTCGAATAGAGATAAAACTGGCATTTTGTGGTCAAATCTGGCAACTGTAATGTCATTTATGTTCAGTTTGGTTTGCCATTTCATCATGAACAGGTTGACAAAAGAACAACGCTTGCAAATCGTGCAAATTTATTTCGAAAATAATGGTTCAGTTCGCGAAGTTTACCGCGAGCTCCGTCAATTTTATGGTCGACATAATCGTCCATCAGAGCAATCAATTCGGTTAACCATGGATCGTTTTCGCACTACGTTTACTCTATGTGATAATACGCATCCGCAGAGACGTCGAACAGTGCGCACCGAAGAAACAATTGCCGCTGTAGAGCAAAGTGTTGAAGAGGACCCGAATGAATCGATTCGCCACCGTGCACAGCAATTGGAGCTTTGTCCATCAACTTTATGGAAGATTTTGCGCAAAGATCTTGGCTTGCGACCTTACAAGATCCAGCTTGTGCAAGAATTAAAGCCGCGAGACCATGCAATGCGTCGTGATTTTGGTGTATGGGCCGAAAATGAGATTGATCTCGATGCTGATTTTCATCGCAAAATTTTGTTCAGTGATGAGGCTCATTTTTGGTTGAATGGCTACGTCAACAAGCAAAATTGCCGCATTTGGAGTGAAGAGAATCCACATGAGACCCTTGAAACGCCATTACATCCACAAAAACTGACTGTTTGGTGTGCTCTATGGGCTGGTGGAGTCATTGGGCCATACTTCTTACGCAATAATGCTGGAGAGGCAGTTACCGTTAATGGAGACCGGTATAGAGCCATGATAACCGACTATTTTGTTCCCGAATTGGATGGCATGAATGTGGATGAGTTGTGGTTCCAACAAGACGGCGCTACATGCCACACAGCGCACGTCACAATCGATTTATTGAAGGAAACATTCGATGAGCGCATAATTTCGCGGAATGGACCTGTAAATTGGCCACCAAGATCGTGTGATTTGACACCATTGGATTATTTTCTTTGGGGATATGTGAAGTCGCTCGTCTACGCCAAGAAACCAGAAACGTTAGGGGAATTGGAAGCCAACATTCGTGGCGTTATTGCCGACATACGGCCCCATATGCTCGAAAAAGTGGTTGAAAATTGGACCTGTAGAATTGGCTTTATTCGAGCCAGCCGCGGCGGCCACATGCCCGAAATCATATTTAAACATTAATGGCATAAAATTATCCTTCCAATAAAGCCAAATTGATGGACCTTAAAACGATTTTCTTGTGTTTTATTTCAATTCGAAGTTCTATACCCCTAAAAAAAACACCCGATAGAACAACAACACTAACTCGGTAAAATATGCGAGTTGAGCCAACTCAGTAAAATGATTTCCGACCTGAGTTGTAGTGTTGGTAAGTGAAAAAACTACGCTATTGTAAATTAGGCATACGAAAATACAAGGGAAATTTAGATACAAGACCTAATTCGTTTTAATTTGCATAGTATTTTTAGCTATATAAATACATCAACCTAAAAATTCCCAGTACAACTATTTTCTAAACACATAGCAATATCAATGAAAGAGGCTAACAGGGTTGGTTTTGCAACGATAGGAAATTTCATCCGAATTGGAGGGTTCTTTTGCCACAACTAATTAAAGAGGATGTTCCAGATATTGTATATAGTAATGTATACGTATGTACCTACACATATATATATACCTATTCAAGTGCATACATTAATATCACTTCATACATACAAACTATGTATGACGTTAATAACTACAACAACAATAAATATAAGACTAGCATTAATAGAACTTATCGTGAGAGTATAACATTTAGTAATAAGAGAAATTAAAATAAGCTTCATGTAATTATGTTTAGTTATGTATATTATAAAGAAATAAAGAAAGTTAGTTCTTAATGTGACACAGAACATTGCGTTTCATTAAAGAATGTTAATGGCAACGAGGATTAAAACTTAAACAAAATTTAAAAAGATTTAAATATTTGTTCGCTCTGTGCACCTAAAAATTTAAAAATTAGTGAATAATACTAATTGGTTAAAAAGGAATTAACGTTATACGCAACTAAAAAGCAATAAATGTAAAAAAAAAGTTGAAGATAAAAGTAGCAGCAGCAAAAGGTTTTGTGAAATTTGTGAAATGTACGAAAGCAATAACGAACTTTAATCATAATTTAATGAACTTGAACAAGATGTTTAAAATTTTATGATAAATCCATGAATGAATAAATCAATTTGAACACGACCTCTACGAAGGTTAAAAACTTTCTACTTAAAACAACAACATATAAGTGATTTTTCTGAGTGCAAATTCAGTTTCGACCTCTACGAAGGTAAGAGACTAACTATTTATAACGACAACAAATATATGATTTCTCTATGTGCAAAAACAATTGCGACCTCTATGAAGGTTAGAGACTAGTTTCTTATAACACCAAAAATTCAGTGATTTTTCCGAAGTGCAAAAACCATTGCGACCTCTACGAAGGTTAGAGACTAATTTCTTATAACAACAAAAATTCAGTGATTTTTCTGCAGTGTAAAAACAATTGCGACCGCTTCGAAGAATGTTTAATACACACGAAATTAAATAATACCAACAACAAATTACGGATTCTCTTAAACAAAAATGCATCAAATTAAGCATCAGTGATTCCAACAATCATTTATATTAGTCATCTCCAGAGAGACTAACAGTAGTAACAACTCAACGAACGAGAGCGAGAAGAGGTATTACAATCAATGACTACATTAAAACATTGTAACAAGTTTGGAAAACAGTTATTAACATCAGAAGAAACAACAATTTCAACAATAACAATACCGTCATAAATAGAAGAGTCGACAATCAAATAACAACGAGAGCAACACGTTTAGCAGTTACAACACAAAACAACTAGGAGAAATATAGATAGGTAATTGTACGCCAAAAATTACATATGTATGAACGCGTTGTGCTAACTTACATAACCTCTCATATTTAACTCTTGTATAACCTTTTCTTTACGTAACTATTTTAATACAATTCAATATTTTATAATGGACGCCTTAGTAGTGAGCAAATTTAACCTTAACCTTATTTTAAATTGTATTAAAAATATTGAAAGCTTTGATGGCAATGATCAAAATCAACTGCCAGATTTTATAAATCAAGTAGAAAACATTATACCATCTATTTCGGAATTTCATAATACTAACAGAAACATACTTTTTGGATATATTAAAAACAAATGTGTTGGCAAAACCAGAGAAGCAATACATACATAGATATAGTAACGTAACAACTTGGGATATTTTAAAAGATATACTTACAAAGAACTTCGGTGAAATGTTTAGTAGTTATGATTTAGTGGACAACCTTAAAACATGTAGACTACAAGGAACAATAGAAAATTATTATTTTCAATTTAGTAAGCTGGCAAATAGAATCCATAACAGAAATTTAACATATGGCGATAAAACTTACACAACAAGTGAGATAAACAGAATTTCACTTAAAACATTTAGGGATCACTTACCAGAACCCACTCGCACGATGATATTTGCAAGAAACTCTACGACCTTAGAAGATGCATTTCAAAAAATATTAGATGCTAGACACCACAGTTACACTCAATTTGGACCAGCAAAGCAAGACTATTTGAGTACAAATACTAGAAGAACTGACTTTAGTAATAATTATAGAAACCTTAATAAGCCTATTAAAATATTAACACCTAGCAATAATAGACAATACGATAATAAATATGATGAAAGCCATTATAGAAGTAATGATAACAATTACAATAATCACAACTTTGGAAACCATTATAAATGTTCATGCCAAAACCAACAATTTCCCACTGAAAATTTGAATCATTATTATTAATACTCCAGGTAGCTCAAGATTCACAGGTCAACCAAGGCGATCGAATTACTCACAAGCCACAAATACAAACATGCCACAATATAATCACGGTAATAATCTTTATCAAACTAGACAGCCTAATTTAATAAATCCTAATAAAAGTTTTATTTGAGCTAATCAACAAGTGGTACCAATGGAAATTGGAAATTCCAATGTAAATTCTCCTATCGTGGACGAGGAAACGTTCCTTACATAGTAATTAGAATATGCTTTTAACACAAATTTTGATGGATTAATAGGAAATAATATTTTGAAAGACTTAAATTGCGTCATTGATTTAAATAACAAACAATTAATAACGAAACATGCTGTCATGGCTTTATATTTATCTAAAGAAGAAAAATCTTATAACGAAATGTCTTACAAGGAAAACTACTTCGAATTCTTTAATTCCGAAATCGAAAACTATAATATTATAAAATTGATTACAATAAACCACCTAGCAGATCATGAAAAAGATAGAGTAGTGAAAATCATAAGAAAATATAAACATGTATTTTATGACAAAAATAATAAATTAACATTTACAAATGAAATAAAGCATAAAATTATAACAAACATGATATGCCAATATACTCGAAATTATATAGATACCCTGAGATACATAAAGAAGAGGTAAATAATCAAATAGAAAATATGTTAGAACAAAATATTATTAGACATTCTCATAGTCCATATAATAGTCCTATATGGATCGTACCCAAAAAAATTGACGCGTCCAATAAACAAAAATGGTGCATTGTAATTGATTATAGGAAGCTAAATGATGTCACTGTCGAAGATGGATTTCCCATACCAAATATTGACGATATATTCGATAAGCTGGGTAAATGTCAATATTTCACGACTCTGGACTTGGCCAAGGGTTTTTACCAGATAGAATTGCATCCAAATGACATTCCAAAGACTGCATTCTCGACAACTACTGGGCATTACGAATTTTTACGTATGCCGTTTGGGCTTCGTAATGCACCAGCTACGTTTCAGCGACTGATTAACAATGTATTGAAATAATACATTGGTTCAATCTGTTTAGCGTACTTAGATGACATTCTAATTTTTTTGACTAGTTTAGAAGAGCACTTGGAAGCAATTGATAAAATATTAAAGCGTTTAAGTTAAGCCAATTTAAAACTTTAAGTTGATAAATGCACATTCCTTGTAAAAGAAACTGAGAACCCCAATTCGGAAAAGATAAAAGCTATGGAAAAGATTTTATTACCAAAAACTCAAAAAGAAATAAAGTCATTTTTGGGTATAACAGGCTACTATAGGCGCTTTATTAATGATTACTCTAGAATAGCGTACCATTTAATTAAATACTTAAAAAAAGGAGAAAAAATTAACATAAATGATAAGGATTATAAAGCGGCATTTGAAAAATTAAAGGTACTGATTAAAAATTATCCTATACTGGTGCATCCAGATTTTAATACAACTTTAACGGTTGTTACCGACGCAAGCAATTTTGCATTAGGAGCAGTACTGATGCAAGGAAATTAAGTTGTTTCTTTTGCTAGTCGAACTCTAAATGGACACGAAAAAACAACAGCACAATAGAAAAGGAATTGCTGGCCATCGTGTGGGCCACGAAATATTTCCGGCCATATATTTTCGGCCGTGGATTTATTATTCAGACAGATCATCGTCCCCTAGTTTAGCTCAACACTATAAAAGAGCCGAATGCGAAAATTCAATGATGGAAAATCAAGCTAAACGAGTTCGATTTTGATGTTAACTATATAAAGGGAAAAGAAAACGTAGTAGCTGATGGACTTAGTAGACTAAGTTACGAGCCAGCTGATAGTGAAATAGAGCTGAATCTAAACGAAATCTTTGACAAGGATGCAAACACAGTACCTAGCGCAGAAAGCGATGATACTGATTACATAAAAATTAATGAAAACCTAGTTAATATGTTTAAGATTCAAATAGTCATCCAAAGGTCGAATGCCTATTCTGTAAAAACACAAATATTGTTCAAAAACAAAGTTCGATATAACGTAAATGTTACAGATAAAAATAGTATTTTAAATTTCATGAGAGAAAAACTACCTGCAAAAGGACTTTCAGTAGTTGTTTGCCCAAATATTGAGTTTTATCGCGAGTTTCAATCTAACTTTATTAAATATTTTGTGAAAAATAAAAATCTCAAAATATTAAAATCAAGCCTGTTTATAGAGGATATAACCGACAGAGAACAACTTTTACAATTAATAGGGAAAACTCATTTTAAAAATAATCACAGAGGCATATATGAGGTTTTTGAGGAGTTAAAACATGATTATTTTTACCCAAAATTACAAAAGGAAATACAAAATTTCATTAACAATTGCAGTAATTCCAAACTTGCAAAATTTGATAGATCTCCAATAAAACACAATATATTAGTAACACCTACCCCAAATAAACATAATGAAATCGTTCATATTGATATATGGTTTCCACAGCGTGGCATGATGTATCTGACAAGCATAGACAAGCTAACAAAATATGCAACTGCCCACTATCTGGAAGATAGGACCTGGGTATCAATACTCAAAGGTCTTAGGCAAAGGATTCAATATTTAGGAAAACCGAATCTTCTAATATTTGATAACGAAATCGACACTGCTACAATTAGAGAATTTTTAATGAATTAAGACATAAAATTTCACACAACAACAGCTTATTTGAAAACAGGAAATGCAGATGTGGAAAGACTGCATGGTACTCTCAACGAGCATATTCGACTGTTTAATGCTGATCCAGATAATAAAGACGATATTTCCGAAAACGTTTATAAAGCTATAATATCATACAATAATACAATCCATTCCACTACTAAAAACCGACCGATCGATCTTATAAATAATTTAGTTTCACATGAAGAATTAGCGAAACTTTCGCAAATAATACACACAAGAAAGTCTGAAAGAATAAGTATGTTAAACCAGAAAACCAATAGAGTTGCAACGGATGGTTTTGCCATAAGTAAATCAATGCCTAAGTATAAGAAAATTACTAATTAAACACAGGAAGGAAACTATTTACTGTCTAAGGATAATAAATTTAAAAAAATGTATAAAACTCAAGTAAAAAGAAGGAATAATTGTTAACATTAAATTTTATTTACATTTGAAATTACCAGGGACTACTAATTCTAGTGGTGGAGGAGTAATGTATACGTACATATGTATATACCTATTCACGTGCATACCTTAATATCACTACATGCATACAAACTATGTATGACGTTAATAACTACAACAACAATAAATATAAGACTATCATTAAGAGAACTTATCGTGAGAGTATAACATTTAGTAATAAGAGAAATTAGAATAAGCTTCATGTAATTATGCTTAGTTATATTATAAATAAATAAAGAAAATTAGTTCTTAATGTGACACAGAAGATTGCGTTTCATTGAAGAATGTTAATATATACTTACATTCATAATATTAATTTAAGCGCCATCTACTGTCCTAAATAATATTAATTTATTTTTATTTCAAATCTACCGAGTATACAATGAAATAAACGAGGTATACATGATTGTTGTGATATCTGTATATCCACAATTGTCCTAAAATTTAATATAAATTCTTCATTTTACATAATTAAATCGTATATTCCTTCGCAACGGAAATTTTGCTGAGCAGATTTCGGAGATTGGTTTTCGCAATTTTCTATGTATATTTCGTTGATGGGTGACTATAATTCGTGGAATCTATTGTGGGGATTCATTTTCTATCAACAATTTATTTTATTTTATAACCTTTCTCCAATGTGTTTAAGAAGCATGAGTAGAAAATCATGCTTCTTAAACACATCCCGGCCTTTCGTTAATTTCTCATCAGCTTAAACCGAGAAGTTCTATAACTGAAATATTTGTTCTCTACTTCGAGCCAGTTACCATTTTCATATTTCAATTTCTATCCAAAACCATTTAAACTTTGAATTTTTTTATTTCCATCCTCCTAAATTTGAAATTGACTATGCGAATTGGAAATTTGATCAGAAAGAAGTTGCTTAATTAATTTGTCTTAGTTAGTTAGCCCATCACAAAATATTAATAGAGACGTGTCTACTATACCCAAAGTGATGCTCTCGACAGCCAATAAATGCATCTCACAAACCAAATGTTTCCAAAAAAGCATAGTACAAGCGATTTATTGCGACAAGTTCAACATTATACTTCCGATCCCTTAAGTAAAAAGAATTACACCACAATCCCAGCCTTCGATTTTGAAAGGCTTTTGATCATGTGGGAGTCCAGGCTGTATTAAGCTAACTTGCAACATGTGAACTTGTATGGCACATCGCCGATTTCGAGTTCGCATTTACAATAAATTTACAAATTGTATTACCTTTATGATAGCATTCCACAGGGCGAACTTTATATTTATTATAGCATTTGATAACTTAAATAAAATAAGTGTGATAATTACGTTAGGTTAGATTGATGTGGTAGTCCCTTTAGATATACAAAGAAGTCTGTTTTACCAGAAGTCAACCACTGACAGCTCTTCTTGGGTGTTAATGAAGTAAGAACCTAGGTACTTAAACCTCGGCCTCTCATAAGCAAATGAAAAAAATGATTTCAACTCGTCATCCGGCAAACAGCTGCGGCAAAGAGGCTCAGAGACTTTATTCAGCCTAACCGCTGATCGGGTCAGAACTCCTACCACGGTCGACAGTTATCGCTTTCTTATCAATCGGAGTCCTTCGAACGTCTACGGTGCACCACCGGTTGGAGGGTCTTGACAATTCTGAATGTCGTGGTCAGAGAAGCTCCCAAACTCTCCTTGCTTGGAGTAATGACTTCAAGGGTTCCCTGCCAAGCGAGCAGCTCATCATACATGCTGCTTCCTGCAATGGCGCGGGTCCCGCACCCAAATCACTCCGATATGAAAATATTCAGAGGCAGCTGAGCGAGAACCGAGGCACTCCCAAACCAGTTTCGTCCTGACCATTGAAAACCTTGATTGCAGGGTGGCTATCAGAACAGATGTTCGCTCATCTAAAGGGCATTACATTGGTGAGTAAGTAGTCAATCTGGTGCCGTCTTGATTGCGGCTACCTCCGCCTGAAACACGCTACAGTAGTAGAAGCCTAAATTTCGGGCTGAGAATTTTAGAGTGCCCGGAAGCCTAGTTGAAGCTGTACACAAGGCTCTTTCACCAGGTTACAGCACGAGCTACAGCAATCTTGCTGCCAATGTCCACAGGCACCACGTTTAGCATAACGTTGCGTGCAACCGTGGCTCCACTGATTCCAGTGAAGGCACCCATTAATTCAACTATCTAACTAGCATAAGTGGGAGACCGATTGAGAGTGGTAGGACATCAGGCACTCTTCACCATCCTGGGAGCAAGACGAGCTACGTCCTGCAGCCACTTGATAACAACGATCCATAGGAGAGGTGAGAGACCTTCACCTAGCGGAGTTCCCCTACTCACCCATCGTTGTATGGAAACACTACCCGAGTCTGCAGAATCGACTCTAAAATCTCACACCGGGATCTGACTTATTTCTCATATCTAGTCAATATCCAGGAAGGCACCTACTGCTAAGACTTTGTGTGCAAGAGACTTCTTCTGCTGGGATGTCTCCACTGACCTGCCATTCGAATATGTATGTTGAGTAGATCAATCAGCCTCTCAAGGGGCTTGAAAAAAAATTAAGATATATCCCCATCACGTAGAGTAAGCGACGTTATTCTACCAGGCCACAAGGAAGGCACTCAGCCTCATGCCAGTGGCTCCACACAGATCCCTGGTTAAACTTAAGTGACTCTCTCCTACAAGATTCGGAATATCAGAACAAGAGGCTAGAGTGAGATCTGAGACCTTCTCTGTGGCCAAAGTTACAAACAGTCAAGTTTTCGCTTAAAATAAAATCTGAAAGAGACTCACCTTTTGCGTTGATATCCGAGCTCCCCAGCAAGAGTGCCTAGAATTAGCCTTCCGCTAGAGCATTCCTCATCAGCGATGGAGGTGGTTAAATCTCATAGTCGTAAGCCACGTATGCGGACCTGAGCCAGAGTTCTCCGGCACCTCTAGATCACAATGTCTTCACTACTGTAATTAGACAAAGTAAAAGTTTTTTTGGCGCCTGACGAGCATACAAGCTCTGGGTTTACCTACGACCATTGCAGCTCAGCCATGGTCATGGGGCTTCCTCCGCACCACTTCCGGCTCCACTTTAAGGAGAGAGTCACCAACCCTAGCATCCGATTAGTAGACCTTTCTGACTCCCTGTGTCTCAGCAATAGCGCTGAGGGACTCTGCATTAAGCAGGATCAACACTTGCCGATAGAGTTCTTCCGACCCAGCAAACCTGACGTTTTCCAGTTAAGCGTTGGAACATGCGGGTTACAATAATGAGGATTTCCTCGATCTCTTTAAGTGCAGAATGCTCACTAAAAGTTTTAGGATGTTCCCGATCCCAGGTTTCTTGTCAAGGGAGTCTTCACTCTTGACACCGTAGTCCCGAATCCCTCACAGCGGACTTGCGCTCTCGCTCAGTACCCCTTGGAACACTCAAGCAACTTAGAGCGCTTCTCAGGAATCTGGTGAATGGTCCCAAGGTTGTCTATGCCACGCATAGCGCCCACACTTAGTCCAGACCAGACGCAGCGCCGGAAGTCCTCTCAATCGAATCTACACTACCAATGGCGACACAATTTGAACGTAGTCTGGGACTTGCCAAATTTTCGCGGGCACTAGACAGTCATAGCATTAGCCGAGCAACCACCAGCCCAAGATCGGCAGATTAAAAAGTAAGGTCAAGGAACAGGCATTGAACAAAGCAGGAGTCGCTTCCGTTCAGGTGTAATGGCCGTCCATGCCGTGGGCACCGTCGACAAGAGAAGCAGCGCAGTCGATGAAACCATCTCAGCTACTGTATTAGCACTACACGCAGGGTCGTGTAACTTGCTCTGCGAAGCAAGAACAGCAAAAATTATATCTTCGCCAATAGGCGTCAGCAAGCATCTGCCGTTTTGTCAACAGCAGAGCCATTGCATTCGTGAGATAATTTAATAATGATTTTATATGTTTCTGTACTAATATTATATCTCGGCTCTGGCGTCACCTATCGAGCCAATTTTAAAATAAAATGTTTACACTTTTTACGTGTTTTAAATTTGAATGAAATTGGGCTGTAATAGCGGCTTTTAGGGATATCGCGACTACAGCGCCATCTATTACTCCAACTTTGAAATTTTTAAATTTTATTTATCTAGCTAACATACGATCTGAATTTGAATTAAATCGGACCATAAATACGGTTTTCATAGATATCTTAAATTTATATTTATATTCGCCACATACGTATTTTGTATTTGAACCAAATTTAACTGTAAATACGGTTTTTGGAAATATTCGATTCCACCACCACAGGCAGGCCCGCCTGTATTTATTTATTAAATGCCCTTTGCCAATGCATCCAGAAAATGTATTTCGGTTTCTCTCAAGTATTATGTAGAATTAAATTATATTTCAAACAGGTGACAACCCTCCATAAGTATGAACGCTTCGTCTGAAACTCATATTTTAATATTGTAGATATATACTTGTGCGAAATTTAATTAAATTTGGCTTTTTAAAAAGTGGCAACCCTCTTCAAAATATACCTATGTATAGACAAGCAAAACGAACGGTTTCACACCCATATTTTATGATACCATATAACTTATGTACAATTTTATTGAATTCGGCTTTTCAAACAGGTGGCAGCCCTTAAAAAAGTTAGCTATGAACCCTACTGACGGGCGAACCGATTGACAAACAAATTTTGATATTTCATATCATTTGTGTATGTTTTTATTAAATTTAACTTTTTTAAAAGTGGCAACTCTTTTTAAAATAATGGTATGAACCTTGTCCCCGCCGAAATACAGCAGCAAACTAAGACTTAGCGAAACGAAGAGTTCGACACTAATTATCATTCCCACGACAGTCGGTTCTACCTACCGGAATGACCCAGGTTTTACCCGGCCAAGGACTGTTGTTTCGGCGATCTAACCCTGTTTAGATCGGCCTACCCCATAAGTCGTCTGTCTCCCCTAAAGCAACTCTTAGCAGCAGGGTTGATTCACCTCCTTCTGCTCAGGGCTGGCATCGATAACAAAAACCTATTTTGGCTGCGTTTGTCAGAAAAGGCTCCATCCGAACTCCACTTCGGTAAGGTGTAATTCGTGCGACGGATGAATCCATCTTAAGGTCTGCTCAGCCCTTAAGACCCATAAGGAGTGGTCCACAAATTATGTGGCCCCATGTTCTTCGCGGCCCACAGCGCCCATAGCCTCCACGGCTCCCTTAGCTGCACCTAGTGCACCGGTGCTTAGCACCGGCAGAACCTCTACGGTTCATAGGAGCACACAACAACATGGACGCTCCTCTCCCCCACCACATCCAGCTCCACCCCTCGTGTGGGAGTAGCCAGCAGGTCCTGGAAGCGACATCAGTCAGGTGCAACTCGTGCCAAGGCTGGTGTCACTTCCGTGTATGTTCTTGTCTGCGCACCACACGTGAATGGTCGAGTGACTACCTGGCTCCCTGCTGTAGAGCCTTGCAACTGCACACGCCCGTGGCGGCGCTGTCGAACAACACCTCAAGGTAGCCCAATGTGCCATTGCATGTGCAGCAGGGACCAGGTGGGCTACATAACCCTTCCCTCATACCTCTCTCCGCGACGAGTCTCCCGAGGCAAACGAGACTCCTTTAGCTGAACTGCAATGGGCCGCAAGGCAAGATTGAGGAGATAACCGAATTTATGAGTCGGCATAATCTGTCAATAGCTGCGATCCAGAAAACGAAATTACACAGCAACTCAACCATGTTGAGTTTCAACGGCTACAATGTGCATCGTAAGGATCGCGAGCGAGGAAATGGTAGTGGCTTAGCATTCATCATCCATCACACTGTGCAGTATCATCTTATTGAAGAAGACATCGACCGCAGGGACACTACCTTAGAATGTCAAGGAATAGCTGTCCGGTCAGGCGAAGTCGAGGACGAAATATTCAATGTTTATATACCCCCTGTCACCTGCTGCGCGGCAGGATATCCCCCTGACATAGGTGCGCTCCGCAGAAGTGACCCCGATTGGTAGTTGGTGACTTCAACGCGCACCACGACCTCTGGCATTCAAGCCAACCAGCCGATCGTAGGGGAAACGATTTGGCAGAGCAGATAGACGATTCGACATTCTGCACGATGAATGATGATGCCCCCACCAGGATTATGGGTAGTTGCAGCAGCTCGCCTGACCTAACATTAGCTAGCGCAGGTCTGATAAATAGCATAACGTGGCGGCCTACCCATAATCATCTCGATTGACAGACCTGCTGACTTTGTCTCCGTGGACAACCGGACCTATATCAACTTTAAAAAGACTGACTGGGTCAGGTTCGCGAAGTTCACTGAAAATGCCTTCAGATCTCTTCCCATACCCACTGACGTTCGCAAAGGCGAACAGAAGTTCCGCAAGGTGGTTGCGTCTGCTGCGGTTCGCTTCATCCCGGCAGGGAGGATCCCGGAGATCCGTCCCAACTTCCGACCACCATCGCCGCTCCGATCTCCGAAATCCTAACATAAAAGATTTGAACGTGGAGATACGGAGGCTGGTTGACCAGAATAAGCGGATCAAGTGGGAGGAGCATCTGAAGTCCTGCAGCCTAATCACGGGTGTTGGTAAGCTCTGGTCCACCGTGAAGTCCTTATCCAACCCGATGAAGCGCGACGACCGAGTGGAAATCTCATTCGGACCCGAAGCAATGCGCGAGCTATTTTAACCAGCAGTTCATACTCATCCTTCGGGGGATAGGGCCAAGTGGAAGGTGACCAGAAGGTTGCGCAAGCTGCCTAACAACAGCGCGCCTCTTGCTTTCACTTGTGGCGAGGTTATGGAGGTCATCGGGAAGGCGAAAGCCTCCAATGCCATTGGCCCTGACGGGCTAAGCGTGTTGATGCTGACAAATTTAGGCCCCGTGAGAGTTGAATACCCTACAGGGATCCTCAACTTGTCAATGGCCACCCTCATCAATCCTGATATCTGGAAGGTTGGGAGGGTGGTCCCACTGCTGAAACCAGGGAAACCGGCCGAAGGGTGATTCCTATCGGCCTATTTCCCTGCTTTTGGCGGTGGTAAAGACACTTGAGGCCCTACTCCCCCCGTACTACACATACCACCTAGGGTCAGCTAAGCATCAACATGGCTTCCGGAAAGTGCACAGCACAACAACAGCACTTAATGCCATAAACACACAGGTGAACCGCGGTCTTAACCAATACCGCCCCTGCGAGAGAACCTTTTTAGTAGCGTTGGACCTGTCAAAAGCCTTTGACACAGTCAGCCACTCCACGCTACTAGCTGACGTGGAAGCATCGACTCTGCCGCAGGGAATGAAACGGTGGACCGCGAATTACCTGTGTGGTCGCCAATCATCGGTATGGTTTAGAGACAAAACATCTAAACTAAGAAGGATTAAACAAGGGGTACCGCAGGGTGGGGTCCTGTCTCCACTCTTGTTTAATCATTATATCTCCAAGCTCCCTCAACCGTCAGAGGGGTCACAATAGACTTCTATGCCGATGATTGCTCAATAATGACAACCGGCAATGTAATTGACGACCTGTGTTGGAAGGTAAGCGGATA
Source organism: Anomoia purmunda (assembly GCA_951828415.1). Lineage (NCBI taxonomy): Eukaryota > Metazoa > Arthropoda > Insecta > Diptera > Tephritidae > Anomoia > Anomoia purmunda. The sequence continues at coordinate 39,574,538 of OX639998.1, forward strand.
TCTCTCCGACCTTGCCCATTTCTGCTCTCCTTCTCCGCGCACACTACCGCAATCGCCAATAGAGTACAGAGCCGTAATAATGTCCTCAAGTCGCTCGCCGTCAGCTCTCGAGACAAAGACAAAGAAACGTTGTTGGCAACATACAAGGCGATTAGCCCGGCCGGTAATAAACTATGCTGCGCCAGTATGGTCGCCGGGAACCAGCAGGACGCAGTGGATGAAGCTGCAGACCTGCCAGAACGCCGCACTCCGCACGGTGACGGGATGCCCGCTGATGCCGCCTGAGGAACATTTCCACCAAGAGGTCAGCTGGATTCGCGTTAAGGAGCACAACGTCATGCTCAGCAAGCAGTTCCTTGCTGGGTCTCACCGTCCGGGGCACCCAAACAGGCATCTGCTTGCAGTGAAGCTACCCCCAGGCACATCAAAAGGCATTTCTTAGAACTAAAGGACGAGATCCAGCCACTCATATCGCAACCGCTGGAACCGGAGGCGTACCGGCGGGTCCTAAGCAACATCCACAGAGAGACAGTCACTACCACCATTGACTCTCGCCAGGCAAATGCCATAATAGGACCCCAAACACCACCAATAGCAGATGAAGAGTCACTGCTGCCTCGCGAGTCCCGCGTCACTCTAGCCTAATTCAGGTCTGGATATTGTAGTAGGCTCAACTCCTACCTATCCAGAATCAACCCCGACATACCCAATACATGTCCGGCATGTGGAGATTCTCCGCACGATCCCAATCACCTATGTATTTACATGCCCTCTTAAACCCACTCAGCTAACCCCGTCTCCATCTGGTCCAACCCTGTTGAAACTGCACGTTTCCTGGGTCTTCCCTAGATGAGTTCGACGACAACGACCATGGGTGAATCCGCTCTTTGCGGGGCGTGATAACCGCTACAACAACAACAACAATTATTTAACTTAACTTATATATAATAATTCGAACCGTTTGGCACACATATTTTACCATTTAATATAACTTGCGTATGTTTTCATTAAATTTGACTTTTCAAACAGGTGGCAACCCTCTCCCAACTAAACAAAGCCATGCCTAAAACATTCCCGGAGCAGAAACAGGTGGAAACCCTATGCAACAGAATTTAATTTCAGTTTTGGTTTCACTCAATTTGCGTGGCAACCTATTTTAAAGATATTTTGAAAATGAAGCTTTCGTTTGATTCACATACTGCAATATTTGATTTCAGTACTTACGTTATTTGAATTTAAGATTTTAAAAAGAGAGCAACTCCTTTATTTGAGAACCCATGCCATGAATTATGCACATATGTAAGAAATCGTACCAAATCTGTTCAGTCGTCATTTAGCAATATGTGATTTTACGCCACGTGTTGAACTGTAATTGAGTTGAACTGAAAAACGAAATGTGTCCCTAAAGCGCCATCTGTTCAGACATTTTTTGAATTTTCCTTTCGCTTAACATTCGCGAGACAATTAGCAATAAGCCCGCGGAAGGAAGTATCCAATTTGGTCCATTCGTTTTCAGGTTTTAAGCTGCCGAACAAATCACGATTCATTTTTATATACTTACTAGCACTTACCCGTGACGTTGCTCACGTTTCTTCATATTCGAATGAAATACAACTGTTTGGTTCTCCCACTATATAAAAAGTCATTTATTAAAGTTTTTTAAATGTATAGAATTAAATTCGAAAACAGGAAAAAGCAATGGATATACAAAGTTTTTGCACGAAACGTCGTTTGATGTGTCCGAATCAATTTAAACCTTTCGGTAATCATTTTAGTGGCTATATCTATACAGCACTGGTTAAAAAGGTGCCCATAGCTATGCCACGCGTTAAAGCTGTTGCCCATATTTCTATACGCACAAAGTTGCATACAGGATACTGTGTTTTTTTGATCAATTGCCTCACTGCTTGGTGAAAATAGTTGCATGTGTATGCTTTAGCTAACCTCATCATTTGGAAATATGAGAGGGTATTACAAAGGATCGTAGGAGCGATGAAGCTCTGATAGCCGCAATAGAGTTTGATCGCGTAATCGTAATATGACATCACGTGGACCAGAATATTCGTCTACTAACAACACTACAACTTCATTAGTAGTTGGGGCATTGTCTTGGAAAGACGATTATCTGCATGGATTGCAATTCTTAAATTGTACTTGTAAGAAAGCAGCCGCTCTTTAGTTGTAGTGAAACTACGAGCATAAGTTTTGTGCCCTAGACATTCAACATAACTAAGGTTATCATAAGCATTGGCGACTATGGCTTATTGCTTATTTACAGTTTTAAAAATGTTGCGTTAGTTTTTTTGTTTTATTTTACAGTATATGCTTATGTGTATGTGTAAACAAGTAGTGTGTATTTGTGTATCTGTGTGTGTTTAAAAATTAAATTTGATCATAAAGATTTCAAGCTTTCAGAAAATTTAAGATTTTTTGGATGCTATCTTTATTAGTATCATTTAATAAGTCTATTGCCGATTTGTTGGAGAATTAGAACTGCCATGTTGCTGAAAGGTCAGATATGTATTGAAAATATGGTCGATGTCAATTGACTGTGTCTTACAGAATTTGCACTTTTTGTCAGCGTTTTTATTTAAAAGGTGTTCGTGAGTAATTCTGGTATGTCCTATACGGATTCTTGTTAGCACTATTTGAGATTTTCTTGGAAGATCGGTGTTTTGTATGTGTTTAACAATATTGCTAATATTTGACCTATTTTTAGTTATTTTCGAATGTTGTGTTTTTGCCATTGTATTGTTTTGAAATATTTTTTTATGTCATCGGGGTTTAAATTCGGTACCGTAAGTAAAGGTCTCTTTAGTGCATTTTTAGCTGTTTGGTCCGCAAACTCATTGCCTGGAATCTGTATGTGTCCAGGTACCCAGATTAATTTCAGTCTGGGATGTGTTTGTGTGAGTACGTTTCTAATGGTCTTAGCATAGTGTTCATTGTTGTTTAGGTTTCTAATTGATTCAATAGATGCTAATGAATCAGTGCAAATCACATATTTTCCGTTTAGTTTGTATGTACATATGTATATGTAATTACTTCAAATACCGCTCTGAGTTCTGCGGTATAGTTAGAACTATAAGGTGGTAATAGTGCGGATTTAATTACTTGTTTGTCCTTACCCAGCAAACATTTTTGGACGGCTCAGAATTATGAGTCCGAAATGAGTATAAAATATGACGGAAATATGAGGCTCAGAATTATGAGTCCGAAATGAGTCCGAAATGAGTGGAATGAATGTAGGAAATATGAGGCTCAGAATTATGAGTCCGAAATTAGTCCGAAATGAGTGGAAAGAATGTAGAAAATATGAGGCTCAGAATTATGAGTCCGAAATGAGTATAAAATATGACGGAAATATGAGGCCCAGAGTTATGAGTCATCATCTCTTGCAATTATGTATTGTATTTTGGAAATGCCGTTACTTGTGTTTCCACGAATTCCACGACCAACGAACACGTGCGTTCATCGATAAACAAAAATTCAGTTGAAGTGCAACTGTTGAAGTGTAAAGAATAATTTTTACTATCAAAAAGATTTACCAGTTTTATTTTTCTAAAAATCAGTGTGGTTAGAGAAAAAAAATATAATTATATATAATTATATCTAAAATATAAAGAACATTAAAAGGTTTTTGTCTGCTTAATGTCACGAAGAAGAGATCATAAAGAGGCAATAGCGGTTATTAAATCATTAAAAAGAAAGAATGTAGTTGAAAAATGTTTTGCTGTGGCAGATCAAGCAAGGTCTAGTCAATTCTTGTGTCTTTTTCAGGAAAATGAAGTCTATGTAATTGGAATGCCAGACCCTGGGAAACTTGTGAGATATATTTTGGTCACCGACGAGTTGGCCTGCGAAATATCATGGATAAATGTTGAACGCAAAATTTCCCTTCAAAATATGGCCATAACAAGTGCTTTTAAGGGTAATACTTTTGAAATGCCGTTTGGTGCTCTTAATTACCTTTTTATTATTGTTATAGAGGCGTTTTCTCGAAAATTTGGCAATGAGGTGGAATTTAAGAAAATTACAATAAAGTGGTTTCAAACTGCGCGAGACCGAGTTATGTATAGGAATAAGAAAACCCAAAGACAGGAATCTAATTAGTTTTTTAAGTATTTTTTAAAAAAAGAAAAATGTTTATATAATTTTTTTAATTTTTGTTTTTTTTAACAAAAATGGAATAAAAACTGAATTTTACTTTCTTTATTTAGTATTACATTATATCTGTTGTTTTACTATAAAAGAAACAGATATATTATAAGAACTTTTATTTTCTCTAAAATATGAGTCATATATGACTCCTAAAAGAGGCTCATATGGTGTATGAATTCGGACTCATATATGACGACCATCGCAAGAAGGGAAACATACTCATATTGGACTCCTATAAGAACTCTTATTTTCTCTAAAATATGAGTTGTTGTTGTTGTTGTAGCGGCTAGTCGCGCCCCGTAAAGAGCGGATTCACCCATGGTCGTTGTCGTCAAACTCATCTAGGGGGAGGCCCAGGAAACGTGCAGTTTCGACAGGGTTGGACCAGAGGGAGAGGGGGGTTAGATGAGTGGGTTTGAGAGGGCATGTGAATAGGTGGTTGGTGTCGTGCGGAGAATCTCCACATGCCGGACATGTGTTGGGTATGTCGGGGTTGATTCTGGATAAGTAGGAGTTGAGCCTGCTACAGTATCCAGATCGTAGTTGTGCCAGAGTGACGCGGGACTCGCGGGGCAGCAGGGACTCCTCATCTGCTACAGGTGGTGGTTGGGCTCCGATGACTGCATTCGCCTGGCGGGAGTCAATGATGTTCGTGACTGTGTCTCTGTGGATGTTGCTTAGGACCCGCCGGTACGCCTCCGGATCCAGCGGTTGTGTGATGAGTGGCTGGATCTCGTCCTTTAGTTCTAGTAGATGTCTTCTAATGTGCCTGGGGGGCAGTTCCACGGCAAGCAGGTGCCCGTTAGGATGCCCCGAGCGGTGACATCCAGCAAGGAACTGCTTGCTGAGCATGAGGTTGTGCTCCTTAACTCGGAGCACATTGACCTCTTGGTGGAGATGCTCCTCAGGCGACATCAGAAGACATCCCGTCACCGTGCGGAGTGCGGCGTTCTGGCAGGTCTGCAGCTTCGTCCATTGTGTCCTGCTGGTTCCCGGCGACCAAACTGGCGCAGCATAGTTTATTACCGGCCGGCCAATCGCCTTGTATGTTGCCAACAACGTTTCTTTGTCTTTGCCCCAAGAGCTGCCGGCGAGCGACTTGAGGACATTGTTGCGGCTCTGTACTCTATTGGCGATTGCGGTAGTGTGCGCGGAGAAGGAGAGCAGGCTGTCGAAAGTCACCCCCAGAATCTTCGGGTGGTTAACCGTCGGAATGGGGGTGCCATCGATGTGGATGTTAAGATCCAGCCTGACCTCCTTCGTCCAGGTGGTAAAAAGGGTCGCCGAGGACTTGGCAGGGGACAGCGCCAGGTTTCTGCTAGTGAAAAATTGGGCAAGGTCTGAGAGATATCCGTTCACTTTCAAACACAGATCATCAATTGCATTGCCGGTTGCCATTATCGAGCAATCATCAGCATAGGAGACAATCGTGACTCCCTCTGGCGGTTGAGGGAGCTTGGAGATGTAGTGATTAAACAGTAATGGGGACAGGACGCCACCCTGCGGTACCCCTTGTTTAATCCTCCTTGGTTTCGATGTTGTATCTCTAAACCATACCGATGATTGACGACCACACAGGTAATTCGCGGTCCACCGTTTCAGTCCCTGCGGGAGAGTTGAGGATTCCACGTCAGCTAGTAGCGTGGAGTGGCTAACTGCGTCGAAAGCTTTCGACAGATCCAACGCTACTAGGACGGTTCTCTCGCAGGGGCGGTTTTGGTTAAGACCACGGTTCACCTGTGTGTTTATGGCATTAAGTGCTGTTGTTGTGCTGTGCACTTTCCGGAAGCCATGTTGATGCTTAGCTGACCCAAGGTGGTATGTATAGTACGGGAGGAGTAGGGCCTCAAGTGTCTTTACCACAGGTGAAAGCAGGGAAATCGGCCGATAGGAATCACCCTTGTCGGCCGGTTTCCCTGGTTTCAGTAGTGGGACCACCTTCCCAACCTTCCAGATGTCTGGAATGATGAGGGTGGCCATAGACAAATTGAGGATCCCGGTGAGGTACTCAACTCCCGCGGGGCCTAAATTCTTCAGCATCAACACGCTTAGCCCGTCAGGGCCAATGGCCTTGGAGGCTTTCGCCTTCCCGATGACCTCCTTTACCTCGCCACAAGTGAAGGTAAGAGGCGCGCTGTTGTTCGGTATTTTGCGCAGCCTCCTGGTCACCTTCCGCTTGGTCCTATCCCCCGAAGGATGCAGTATAAACTGTCGGCTAAAATAGCTCGCGCATCTCTTCGGGTCCGACGAGGCACGATCCCCAAATGAAATTTCCACTCGGTCGTCGTGCTTCGTCGGGTTGGATAAGGACTTCACGGTAGACCAACGCTTACCAACACCCGTGACCAGATTACAGGACTTCAGATGCTCCTCCCACTTGTTCCGCTTGTGTTGGTCAACCAGCCTCCGAATCGCCACGTTTAAATCCTGAGTATTAGGATTACGGGGATCGGAGCGGCGAAGGTGGTCGCGTTCGTTCGCTAGAGCGGCCGCTTCAGCCGGGAAGTTGGGACGGATCTCAGGGATCCTCCCTGCCGGAATGAAGCGGGCCGCAGCTGACGCAACCACCTTGCGGAACTTATGTTCGCCTTTTCGAACGTCGGTGGGAGCGGGAAGAGACCTGAAGGCATTTTCGGTGAACTCCGCGAACCTGACCCAGTCAGCCTTTTTAAAGTTGATATAGGTCCGATGGTCCGCGGAGACAAAGTCAGCAGGTCTGTCAATCGAGATGATTATAGGTAGGTGGTCTGATGCAAGCGATAGCATAGGTCGCCACGTTATGCTATTTATCAGACCTGCGCTAGCTATCGTTAGGTCAGGCGAGCTGCTGCAACTACCCATAATCCTGGTGGGGGCATCATCATTCATCGTGCAGAATGTCGAATCGTCTATCTGCTCTGCCAAATCGTTTCCCCTCCGATCAGCTGGTAGGCTTGAATGCCAGAGATCGTGGTGCGCATTAAAGTCACCTACTACCAATCGGTTTTCACCTCTGAGGAGCGCACCTATGTCAGGGTGATATCCTGCCGGGCAGCAGGTGACAGGGGGTATATAAATATTAAATATTTCGAGCTCGACATCGCCTGACCGGACAGCTATTCCTTGACATTCTAAGGTAGTGTCCCTGCGGTCGATGTCTTCTTCAATAAGACGATACTGCACTGTGTGATGGGTGATGAATGCTAAGCCACCACCATTACCTCGCTCGCGATCCTTACGATGCACATTGTAGCCGTTGCAACTCAACAGAGTTGAGTTGCTGTGCAGTTTCGTTTCTTGGATCGCAGCTATTGACAGATTATGCCGACTCATAAAGTCGGTTATCTCCTCAATCTTGCCCTGCAGCCCATTGCAGTTCAGCTGAAGGAGTCTCGTTTGCCTCGGTAGAGTCGTCGCGGAGAGGGGTGTGAGGGAAGGGTGATGTTGCCAACCTGGACCCTGCTGCACATGCAATGGCACGTTGGGCTGCCTTATGGTGTTGTTTGGCAGCGCCGCCACTGGCGCGTGCGGTTGCGAGGCTCTACAACAGGGAGCCAGGTAGTCACCCGACCATTCACGTGTGGTGCGCAGGCCAGAACACACTCGAAAGTGACACCAGCCTTGGCACGAATTGCACCTGACTGATGCCGCATTCCGGTATATCCTAGCCTGACACACGGAACAGACTGTGTGGGGTACCAGGAGCTGCTGGCTATTCCCCACACGGGGGGCGGAGCTAGGTTGAGGGGGGTGAGGGGAGCGACCATGTTGTTGTGTGCTCCTGCGAACCGTAGAGGTTCTGCCGGTGCTAGGCACCGGTGCACTAGGTGCAACTAGGGGAGCCGTAGAGGCTATGGGCGCCATAGGGCGCGAACAACATGGGGCCACATAGTTTGTGGACCACTCCTTGTGGGTCTTAAGGCCTGAGCAGACCTTAAGATGGCTCCATCCGTCGCACGAATTACACCTTACCGAAGTGGAGTTCGGATGGAGCTTTTTCTGGCAAACGCAGCAAAAATAGGTTTCTGGACCAGGGTTTGACTCGATGCCAGCCCTGACCAGAAGGAGGTGAAGCAACCCTGCTGCAAGGAGTTGCTCCAGGAGAGACAGACAACTTATGGGGTAGGCCGATCTAAACAGGGTTAGATTGCCGAAACAACAGTCCTTGGCCGGGTGAAACCCGGGTCATTCCGGTACGTAGAACCGACTGTCGTGGGAATGTTATGAGTCTTATATGACACATAAAAGAGGCGCATATGGTATATGAATTCGGACTCATATATGACGACCATCGCAAAAAGGGAAACACACTCATATTGGACTCCTATAAGAACTCATAATGAGCGCTCACACTCCGAATTATGAGTCTAATCGGACTCATATCGGACTCCAAATGTTTACTGGATAGTTACACAAAACCTGACGTTGCTATATTTTTCTGAGGCATCGGTGAATAAGAATGTGTAGTTTTTGAGATATTGTTTTAGTTCATAAAATTTTTGTATGTATGTATATCGTATTTGGTGTAGTTGATTTTTTATGCTGTTGTAGTGATATGTTAATTGAGTTTGGGTTAAACGTCCACGCTGGATTTTGTTTGTTCTTTGGTTTAGGATTGATAATTGGGATATTTGATTGGAGGCAGATCGACTTTGTCCAGAATTGATGGAATGTTTCTTTTTGTTTTTTTTATATTTTGCTATGGTTCTTGATAGAGGAGAGTATTCGTTAAATAGAACTGTTGTGGCTAGCTTTGCGGTGGCGAGTTCCGTACTATTTTGTAAAGACATACTTAGTTTTAGCTTCTAAGAGCATTGAGTTTATCGGTGATGTTCTGAGTGCTCCTAACGCCATTCGGATTGCAGCGTGGTATATAGTGTTCAATTTTTTTAGTGCTGTTTTTGATGCGTTACCGTAGAGACATATGCCATAGTTAATTTTTGCTTTAATGAGTGCATGTACGACTGATACGAGGGTGTGCGTGTTGCAGTTGAATTTTTTTGATGCTAAGCATTTTACCACGTTCTGGCGTTTGGGACTTTGTTATGAAGTCTATGTGGGAATGCCAGTTGTAGCCTTGCTTCAGTTTATCTACTTGATTGAGTGATAGGCTATTGCATTGGATAACCGGTTTACAGGGATGTTTTCTACATATGTATATGGAAGTGGCTATATTTGGTAATCGAAAGTTGTGCACCTGAGTAGCTGCACCACGATTGGATATCGTGGAATAAAGCGGATAGGTCGATGTGGGGGTTTTTGCTTTTATTTAATTTTTTCAAAATTATGAAATCATCGGCATATGCCACAAAGTCGAGTTCCTTGTGTAGAGTAATAGTTTCGGATAATTTGTTGTAAGCTATTAGAAACAATACAACGGATATCGGTGATCCTTGCGGTATGCCGTTCATTAGAGGGTATATACTGGAATAGGTGTTGTCAACTTCGACTTTAATTTTTCTGTTTGTCATATAACCTTTAACGTAATTGAACATTTTCGGTCCAATATTAAATTCTTCTGGCTGATTCAAGATTATGTGTGTGCCAATTTTATCATAAGCTTTAGAGAAATCTAATGATATGAAAGAAATGTGTTTTCCGGTGTTGAGGGATTGATTGATTTGATGATCAAGGTATAACAACGAATCAGATATAGATTTTCCTTTTTGAAAACCTATTTGATTCGGGTGCAAAAGTTTTTGTGATTTAACCCACCACCATAATCGGTTTGCCATAATCTTATCTAATACCTTAGGTAAGCATGGGATTAAGTCTTTTTCGATCATCTTGGCAGAGTCGTTTGGAATAGTATAAGGCACTTTTGTAGTAGCTAGGTTTATGTGGTGTTGAGATTGGGTTGGAATGTTGTTGTCACGTGATTGTTCTGACCATTCTTTGGCTAACTTGTTGGCAATATCGCTTCTGTTTATAAGTGCAGTTGTTTCCTTTGTGTCGTTTATGCAATGTATGGATACCTTAGGCTTTATACCACATAAACTACTTATGCTCGACCAGATTCTTTCAGGGGAGGATGAGGGGCTGATATCAGTTGTGAGGACTGAAAGGGCAGTTCGTTTAGCTTGTTTAATTTCCCTTCTGTATGTTGCGTTTGCTCGTTTAAAATTTAAAATATTTTCGGGGGAAATCTTCTTATTTAGCTTATTGAAGAGTTTACTTTTTTCTTTTTTAAGGTTTTCTAAAGTCTTGTTCCACCATGGAGAGGGTTTTTTGATTTTCTTGATGTCGTATTGGGGTATACATTCACTTGCACTTTGAAGTATTATTTTTTTAATGTTTGCAGTTTCCTTGTTAATGTTGTCGCTTATATGTCATTGTGCATGTATATTAATTGCCGTTTGGTGAAATTTTTGCCAATCGGCCTTCTTTATATTAAATTTCGGTCGAGATAATGGGCGTTCTGCATCATTAATGGGGAATAGTTGCGTAATGATTGGAAAGTTGTCACTTCCCGAAAGACTTGTTTCAGTTTTCCAAACTGCGTTTAGGGCTAGAATAGGTGAGGCTAGAGTTAAGTCAATGTGTGTCAGAGTTTGTCGGGTTGAGTAGTGCGTTGGGGAACCATCATTTAATATAATAGTTTTTGAGTTTGTTATGAATTGTGACATAGTTTTGCCTCTTTTGTTGTCTGTTTCTGATCCCCAGCTGGAGTGCCAGCTGTTGAAATCCCCGGTTATTAGTATGGGAAGACTGTGAGATTGGTACATATTTTTAAGGTCATTTAGGGAGAACATTCTGTTAGGTGAAATGTAGGTTGATTAGATAATGAAGTTTAGTTTTGATTGTATTGTGATTGCTATGCTGTCATACACTCAGCGAAATTTTAATAGGGCCAGTTATTAAATACTATTTTTTGTATACATGCATCCAGAAAGTAGCACTTTATTACACTGTGGTACAACCCTGCGTTAGCTTCATTAGTATAACGGGACCTTTTTTGATGTTAGGGTTTTTGTTGTTTGTTACGCTGGCAATAAAAGTTGTTGCGGTGCGAAATAAAAATAGGGTCAGTTGCTGCTTTGAGTGAGTTGAATTAGTCGTTTTCATTAAATAAATTATATTTTTAAAAGGTAAGGCTTTAAACTCTCGTAAATATATTTTGAGAATAAAAATGTGTACAATTTGTGTTTATGTAATATGTATATATTTAAAAGAGTTTGCAAAAATGGGTCGCGGTAAACAGCTAACAAAGGAGGAGCGCGGAAAATTGATGGTTTACCACGAAAATGGATTGTCAGCACGTAAAATAGCTGACAAAATTAATAGACAAAAAAATGTAGTACTTAATTTTTTGAAACTGCGTGAAAACTATGGAACAAAAAAAAGTTCGGACAGAAAACCAAAGCTTTCTGAAAGAGACTTAAGAGAAATACGCCGATTAGCCGTAAATAAGTATCATAGCCCTTCTGAAATTCGGCGTTCCCTTAACCTAGAAGTTTCAGTAAGACGTATTCAAGAAATTTTAAGAACTGACGAACGCCTTGAATATATTAATCGCACTCCCAAACCAATGCTTACAATTCGCCATAAACAAGCAAGGTTGAGGTTTGCTGAAAAATACCAGTTCTGGGACGAGGAGTGGCAAAAGATCATATTTTCTGACGAGAAAAAGTTTTGCCTGGATGGTCCCGATAACTACAAAAAATATTGGCATGATAAGCGAAAAACTAAGGAAACACGAAAAACCAGAAACTTTGGCGGAGGTTCACTTATGGTTTGGGCGGCAATGGGATATCACGTAAAGACTCCGATTTGCATGATTTCTACCAAAATGAATGCCGAGAAATACATTGAGCTGTTGGATGACGTTCTTATAAGTTTCGGCGATGAAATTAGTGAAACTGATTGGACATTCCAACAAGATAATGCGGCAGTTCATAGCGCGAAGGCCACCAAAAACTTTTTGAAGTCACATGGTATCCCTTTATTAGATTGGCCTGCATGTAGCCCTGACCTAAATCCAATAGAAAACCTTTGGAGCATTCTATCCAAAAACGTTTTCATCAATGGACGACAATTTGATAATGTTAAGCTGTTAAAAGATGCAATCAGAGCATAGTGGGATCGAATTGAGCAAAGTACCGTCAAAAAACTGATTGACTCGATGCCGCGTCGACTACAGCAGGTTATAATAAACAGAGGTTCATCAACCAACTATTAAAAAGGCCTGAAGTCCTTTTGATCATACACTTTTTGTATTTTTTGTCATTTATCTGCATTTGGCCTTATCATTATTTCGGTTTGCGATACAATTCAGGTTAATATTATTATTTAAGTGTACAATGAATTTAAGTTTTTGTTTACTTAAAAAGTTAAAAACAGCTTCACTAATAAAATAAGAACGACATAAAGTTCTTGAAGACATATAAGATATTAGTTTAGGTTTATTTCTTTTGGCCCTATAAATATTTCGCTGGGTGTAGCTGCTACTTTAAATAATATCTTTATGTTAAATTGATTGGTGGATCAGCAGTGCTGCTCCCCCAAACGAATTTGTTTTTGCGGTAGAAATGTAAATATTAAAATTAATAGGTATTGGTAAGTTTGTTAGTGTTTGTATATGGGTTTCTTGTAGTGAGATTATTTTACAGTTGTACTTTTTAATTAGTAATTGTAAGTCTATATAATTATTAACGTAACCTTTGATGTTCCATTGTAATATGCTTAGCGAGTATTTGTCCATTTTTATGTTTCCATAAACGTGTCAGCCTCGTCACTGGAGTCGCTGAATGCTATGCTAGGTTTTGTGGATTTTGTTAAGTTGTTGTTTATATTAGCTTTAAATTGATTGCGGAGACGTTTTGGTGTATTTCGTGGTAGGATTTGTAGTTTTTTTGTGGAGATGTGGTGTATTGAGTGTAGTTGCTTATTGTTGTTTTCTGAGTGAATAATTTGTTTGTTTTTGTTTACGTTTGTGTTTAAATTTTGTTTACTTAATCTAGTGTGTTCGGAGTTTGTTAGCTTTGAGCAGCTTGGCATTTCTTCTCTTATCGCATTTTCTTCCATTCTGTTGGGAGATTTTTGTTGAAAAGTTGGTTGAGTTGGTGATCGCTCGTCGTTTGAGGCGCTGTACGTCACTTGTGGGCGGAGAGCGCTGCTGTACGGTCTGTTGTGTCTCTCTTTGTATATTTCAGTAGCTTTTTTGTTGTTTACTTTTTGTAGAGTTTTAATAGTTTGAATATCTTTTTGCATTATAAAGATTGGACAAATTTTGTTGTACGTCGAGTGGGAGACTTCGTTGTTATTGTTTACTGCGCAATTGTTGCATACTGGAAGTCGGGAGCATTTTCCTGCATTTCTTCGTTGACATGCGCAGTTTCGCCGCAATTGTAGTAAAGTTTTGAATTTTTGCAGTACTTCGCTAGGTGTCCGTAGCGATGGCAGTTTTTGCAGCGGAGGCGGAGGGGTATGTATGGGCGGATATAAGTTTTTTGATAGCCTATAAAGATATGTTCTGGTAACTCAAGGGCTGAGAATGTTATTACTTTTAACTTCGACAATATTTTGTGTTTTCAGTTCTTCGAGTATTTCTTCTTCAGTCACTTCTCGTAGGTCGTTGTTGTATATTACGCTTTTTGTGTAATTTAGTGCTAAATTTTCTGTTACTTCTTTTATTGTTGGTGACAGAGCTGTGAGTTTGAACAATTTGTTTGCTTGAGCCGTTGTTTTTGTTTTGACATGTAGAATGCCATTTCTTGTTTTTGTGCAGTTACTTACTTCGCCACACACGCCGTCAGTAACTTTCTTGATGAGAAATGGAGAGATTTTAGTGAGAGTTTCTTCGCTGTCGGTTCTTTTGATTATGAGGTGTTTCGGTTCATTTGTTTTGTTGGTAAATTCTTTATTATTGTCTAATTCAAAGCAGAGGGAGAGTGATTGCTTTTTTATAGTAACATCAGGTGGTTTGTTCATTTTGTTCTTGTTTGTTGTAACTAGTTTTATTTGTGTAAATATTTATGTTTTTTTATTGCCTCTGTTTTGATGTATGGTTATTGCTGGTAATTGTTTTTACTCTATGCATAAATCAGTTTTGCGTGTTTGAGCACTGTAATTGCGTTTTTGCACTTTTGTTGAGAGAAGAATCGACCGATCGTGTTCAACGTTAGTCAACGGCGAATATATAACTGTTCCTCTTCAGAAGTAAAATATATTTGCAAAAGTTTTGGTTTTGATTGTGGCGCAGGCAGTAAACTTACAATAATATGATAAACTTGTCCATGCATTTGATAGGTGGGTGTAAAATAACATTCTCTAACTTCATTACCTCCGAACGAAGTCATAGCGAAGCAACCGTTATATTTTCTTACGCGTGTTTTAAAATGACTTGAAACCTGATGCCACCTGTTAGCAAGGCCTTTTAGATCAATTGCGGAGGCTCACGTAAATCCCAAAATTTAACTTGGACATTGCCACAACCCATTCCTGCTGCTTGATTTGCCCATTTTATTGCATTGCAATGAATGCAAAATTTCACCGAACCAATCAGAAATTGCTATAACTAATACTTGGGCGGTAGTTAAATGCCGATCTGGATCCAATCGCAGGCATGTCATTTGCACTTTCTATACGGGTATCGTGCTCAACCGCTGTTTCGTTGATTCTCCGCCGATGATGCGGCTATTCCAGATTTCTTTGCCTTTGACATTTCCAAAAAGTTTAATATAACCCCGACACATCACTATTGGGCCCATTTTTCCAAAATAATTTCTTTAATTTTTAAGTAAAATCTCGTCACTCTTTTTTCTCTTTGATAATTTCTTCACAGGTATCTTTCTATTGCATTCAATGCATTACGTTTTCACGGTTCATAAAATTTTTGTATGTATGTATATCGTATTTGGTGTAGTTGATTTTTTATGCTGTTGTAGTGATATGTTAATTGAGTTTGGGTTAAACGTCCACGCTGGATTTTGTTTGTTCTTTGGTTTAGGATTGATAATTGGGATATTTGATTGGAGGCAGATCGACTTTGTCCAGAATTGATGGAATGTTTCTTTTTGTTTTTTTTATATTTTGCTATGGTTCTTGATAGAGGAGAGTATTCGTTAAATAGAACTGTTGTGGCTAGCTTTGCGGTGGCGAGTTCCGTACTATTTTGTAAAGACATACTTAGTTTTAGCTTCTAAGAGCATTGAGTTTATCGGTGATGTTCTGAGTGCTCCTAACGCCATTCGGATTGCAGCGTGGTATATAGTGTTCAATTTTTTTAGTGCTGTTTTTGATGCGTTACCGTAGAGACATATGCCATAGTTAATTTTTGCTTTAATGAGTGCATGTACGACTGATACGAGGGTGTGCGTGTTGCAGTTGAATTTTTTTGATGCTAAGCATTTTACCACGTTCTGGCGTTTGGGACTTTGTTATGAAGTCTATGTGGGAATGCCAGTTGTAGCCTTGCTTCAGTTTATCTACTTGATTGAGTGATAGGCTATTGCATTGGATAACCGGTTTACAGGGATGTTTTCTACATATGTATATGGAAGTGGCTATATTTGGTAATCGAAAGTTGTGCACCTGAGTAGCTGCACCACGATTGGATATCGTGGAATAAAGCGGATAGGTCGATGTGGGGGTTTTTGCTTTTATTTAATTTTTTCAAAATTATGAAATCATCGGCATATGCCACAAAGTCGAGTTCCTTGTGTAGAGCAATAGTTTCGGATAATTTGTTGTAAGCTATTAGAAACAATACAACGGATATCGGTGATCCTTGCGGTATGCCGTTCATTAGAGGGTATATACTGGAATAGGTGTTGTCAACTTCGACTTTAATTTTTCTGTTTGTCATATAACCTTTAACGTAATTGAACATTTTCGGTCCAATATTAAATTCTTCTGGCTGATTCAAGATTATGTGTGTGCCAATTTTATCATAAGCTTTAGAGAAATCTAATGATATGAAAGAAATGTGTTTTCCGGTGTTGAGGGATTGATTGATTTGATGATCAAGGTATAACAACGAATCAGATATAGATTTTCCTTTTTGAAAACCTATTTGATTCGGGTGCAAAAGTTTTTGTGATTTAACCCACCACCATAATCGGTTTGCCATAATCTTATCTAATACCTTAGGTAAGCATGGGTGAAGTGAAATGGGTCTGTATGAATTTGGGCATGTTTTGTCTTGATTTGGTTTCAAAATTGGTATTATTAGGCTAGTTTTATATGTTTGGGGGATATATTTATTATATATAGCATTGAAAAGTTGGGTGATTCGTTGTTTCACTAAGTTGGTGGTAAGTTCTTTATCATAGGGTATGCTATTCTGTCAATGCCTGGTGTTTTGCCTTTCAGATTGTTGATTGCTATTGATAGTTCCAGTAGGGTTAAGTCTTTTTCGATCATCTTGGCAGAGTCGTTTGGAATAGTATAAGGCACTTTTGTAGTAGCTAGGTTTATGTGGTGTTGAGATTGGGTTGGAATGTTGTTGTCACGTGATTGTTCTGACCATTCTTTGGCTAACTTGTTGGCAATATCGCTTCTGTTTATAAGTGCAGTTGTTTCCTTTGTGTCGTTTATGCAATGTATGGATACCTTAGGCTTTATACCACATAAACTACTTATGCTCGACCAGATTCTTTCAGGGGAGGATGAGGGGCTGATATCAGTTGTGAGGACTGAAAGGGCAGTTCGTTTAGCTTGTTTAATTTCCCTTCTGTATGTTGCGTTTGCTCGTTTAAAATTTAAAATATTTTCGGGGGAAATCTTCTTATTTAGCTTATTGAAGAGTTTACTTTTTTCTTTTTTAAGGTTTTCTAAAGTCTTGTTCCACCATGGAGAGGGTTTTTTGATTTTCTTGATGTCGTATTGGGGTATACATCCACTTGCACTTTGAAGTATTATTTTTTTAATGTTTGCAGTTTCCTTGTTAATGTTGTCGCTTATATGTCATTGTGCATGTATATTAATTGCCGTTTGGTGAAATTTTTGCCAATCGGCCTTCTTTATATTAAATTTCGGTCGAGATAATGGGCGTTCTGCATCATTAATGGGGAATAGTTGCGTAATGATTGGAAAGTTGTCACTTCCCGAAAGACTTGTTTCAGTTTTCCAAACTGCGTTTAGGGCTAGAATAGGTGAGGCTAGAGTTAAGTCAATGTGTGTCAGAGTTTGTCGGGTTGAGTAGTGCGTTGGGGAACCATCATTTAATATAATAGTTTTTGAGTTTGTTATGAATTGTGACATAGTTTTGCCTCTTTTGTTGTCTGTTTCTGATCCCCAGCTGGAGTGCCAGCTGTTGAAATCCCCGGTTATTAGTATGGGAAGACTGTGAGATTGGTACATATTTTTAAGGTCATTTAGGGAGAACATTCTGTTAGGTGAAATGTAGGTTGATTAGATAATGAAGTTTAGTTTTGATTGTATTGTGATTGCTATGCTGTCATACACTCAGCGAAATTTTAATAGGGCCAGTTATTAAATACTATTTTTTGTATACATGCATCCAGAAAGTAGCACTTTATTACACTGTGGTACAACCCTGCGTTAGCTTCATTAGTATAACGGGACCTTTTTTGATGTTAGGGTTTTTGTTGTTTGTTACGCTGGCAATAAAAGTTGTTGCGGTGCGAAATAAAAATAGGGTCAATTGCTGCTTTGAGTGAGTTGAATTAGTCGTTTTCATTAAATAAATTATATTTTTAAAAGGTAAGGCTTTAAACTCTCGTAAATATATTTTGAGAATAAAAATGTGTACAATTTGTGTTTATGTAATATGTATATATTTAAAAGAGTTTGCAAAAATGGGTCGCGGTAAACAGCTAACAAAGGAGGAGCGCGGAAAATTGATGGTTTACCACGAAAATGGATTGTCAGCACGTAAAATAGCTGACAAAATTAATAGACAAAAAAATGTAGTACTTAATTTTTTGAAACTGCGTGAAAACTATGGAACAAAAAAAAGTTCGGACAGAAAACCAAAGCTTTCTGAAAGAGACTTAAGAGAAATACGCCGATTAGCCGTAAATAAGTATCATAGCCCTTCTGAAATTCGGCGTTCCCTTAACCTAGAAGTTTCAGTAAGACGTATTCAAGAAATTTTAAGAACTGACGAACGCCTTGAATATATTAATCGCACTCCCAAACCAATGCTTACAATTCGCCATAAACAAGCAAGGTTGAGGTTTGCTGAAAAATACCAGTTCTGGGACGAGGAGTGGCAAAAGATCATATTTTCTGACGAGAAAAAGTTTTGCCTGGATGGTCCCGATAACTACAAAAAATATTGGCATGATAAGCGAAAAACTAAGGAAACACGAAAAACCAGAAACTTTGGCGGAGGTTCACTTATGGTTTGGGCGGCAATGGGATATCACGTAAAGACTCCGATTTGCATGATTTCTACCAAAATGAATGCCGAGAAATACATTGAGCTGTTGGATGACGTTCTTATAAGTTTCGGCGATGAAATTAGTGAAACTGATTGGACATTCCAACAAGATAATGCGGCAGTTCATAGCGCGAAGGCCACCAAAAACTTTTTGAAGTCACATGGTATCCCTTTATTAGATTGGCCTGCATGTAGCCCTGACCTAAATCCAATAGAAAACCTTTGGAGCATTCTATCCAAAAACGTTTTCATCAATGGACGACAATTTGATAATGTTAAGCTGTTAAAAGATGCAATCAGAGCATAGTGGGATCGAATTGAGCAAAGTACCGTCAAAAAACTGATTGACTCGATGCCGCGTCGACTACAGCAGGTTATAATAAACAGAGGTTCATCAACCAACTATTAAAAAGGCCTGAAGTCCTTTTGATCATACACTTTTTGTATTTTTTGTCATTTATCTGCATTTGGCCTTATCATTATTTCGGTTTGCGATACAATTCAGGTTAATATTATTATTTAAGTGTACAATGAATTTAAGTTTTTGTTTACTTAAAAAGTTAAAAACAGCTTCACTAATAAAATAAGAACGACATAAAGTTCTTGAAGACATATAAGATATTAGTTTAGGTTTATTTCTTTTGGCCCTATAAATATTTCGCTGGGTGTAGCTGCTACTTTAAATAATATCTTTATGTTAAATTGATTGGTGGATCAGCAGTGCTGCTCCCCCAAACGAATTTGTTTTTGCGGTAGAAATGTAAATATTAAAATTAATAGGTATTGGTAAGTTTGTTAGTGTTTGTATATGGGTTTCTTGTAGTGAGATTATTTTACAGTTGTACTTTTTAATTAGTAATTGTAAGTCTATATAATTATTAACGTAACCTTTGATGTTCCATTGTAATATGCTTAGCGAGTATTTGTCCATTTTTATGTTTCCATAAACGTGTCAGCCTCGTCACTGGAGTCGCTGAATGCTATGCTAGGTTTTGTGGATTTTGTTAAGTTGTTGTTTATATTAGCTTTAAATTGATTGCGGGGACGTTTTGGTGTATTTCGTGGTAGGATTTGTAGTTTTTTTTGTGGAGATGTCGTGTATTGAGTGTAGTTGCTTATTGTTGTTTTCTGAGTGAATAATTTGTTTGTTTTTGTTTACGTTTGTGTTTAAATTTTGTTTACTTAATGTAGTGTGTTCGGAGTTTGTTAGCTTTGAGCAGCTTGGCATTTCTTCTCTTATCGCATTTTCTTCCATTCTGTTGGGAGATTTTTGTTGAAAAGTTGGTTGAGTTGGTGATCGCTCGTCGTTTGAGGCGCTGTACGTCACTTGTGGGCGGAGAGCGCTGCTGTACGGTCTGTTGTGTCTCTCTTTGTATATTTCAGTAGCTTTTTTGTTGTTTACTTTTTGTAGAGTTTTAATAGTTTGAATATCTTTTAGCATTATAAAGATTGGACAAATTTTGTTGTACGTCGAGTGGGAGACTTCGTTGTTATTGTTTACTGCGCAATTGTTGCATACTGGAAGTCGGGAGCATTTTCCTGCATTTCTTCGTTGACATGCGCAGTTTCGCCGCAATTGTAGTAAAGTTTTGAATTTTTGCAGTACTTCGCTAGGTGTCCGTAGCGATGGCAGTTTTTGCAGCGGAGGCGGAGGGGTATGTATGGGCGGATATAAGTTTTTTGATAGCCTATAAAGATATGTTCTGGTAACTCAAGGGCTGAGAATGTTATTACTTTTAACTTCGACAATATTTTGTGTTTTCAGTTCTTCGAGTATTTCTTCTTCAGTCACTTCTCGTAGGTCGTTGTTGTATATTACGCTTTTTGTGTAATTTAGTGCTAAATTTTCTGTTACTTCTTTTATTGTTGGTGACAGAGCTGTGAGTTTGAACAATTTGTTTGCTTGAGCCGTTGTTTTTGTTTTGACATGTAGAATGCCATTTCTTGTTTTTGTGCAGTTACTTACTTCGCCACACACGCCGTCAGTAACTTTCTTGATGAGAAATGGAGAGATTTTAGTGAGAGTTTCTTCGCTGTCGGTTCTTTTGATTATGAGGTGTTTCGGTTCATTTGTTTTGTTGGTAAATTCTTTATTATTGTCTAATTCAAAGCAGAGGGAGAGTGATTGCTTTTTTATAGTAACATCAGGTGGTTTGTTCATTTTGTACTTGTTTGTTGTAACTAGTTTTATTTGTGTAAATATTTATGTTTTTTTATTGCCTCTGTTTTGATGTATGGTTATTGCTGGTAATTGTTTTTACTCTATGCATAAATCAGTTTTGCGTGTTTGAGCACTGTAATTGCGTTTTTGCACTTTTGTTGAGAGAAGAATCGACCGATCGTGTTCAACGTTAGTCAACGGCGAATATATAACTGTTCCTCTTCAGAAGTAAAATATATTTGCAAAAGTTTTGGTTTTGATTGTGGCGCAGGCAGTAAACTTACAATAATATGATAAACTTGTCCATGCATTTGATAGGTGGGTGTAAAATAACATTCTCTAACTTCATTACCTCCGAACGAAGTCATAGCGAAGCAACCGTTATATTTTCTTACGCGTGTTTTAAAATGACTTGAAACCTGATGCCACCTGTTAGCAAGGCCTTTTAGATCAATTGCGGAGGCTCACGTAAATCCCAAAATTTAACTTGGACATTGCCACAACCCATTCCTGCTGCTTGATTTGCCCATTTTATTGCATTGCAATGAATGCAAATAGCGTTCATCGAACCAATCAGAAAATGCTATAACTAATACTTGGGCGGTAGTTAAATGCCGATCTGGATCCAATCGCAGGCATGTCATTTGCACTTTCTATACGGGTATCGTGCTCAACCGCTGTTTCGTTGATTCTCCGCCGATGATGCGGCTATTCCAGATTTCTTTGCCTTTGACATTTCCAAAAAGTTTAATATAACCCCGACACATTACTATTGGGCCCATTTTTCCAAAATAATTTCTTTAATTTTTAAGTAAAATCTCGTCACTCTTTTTTCTCTTTGATAATTTCTTCACAGATATCTTTCTATTGCATTCAATTCATCACGTTTTCACGGAATAACGCCAATTAATTAAGCTTGACAACAGAAAAATCGTAAGCACACACAGATAGAAGTAGTTGTCTATAGTAAAAATCTTAGTCCATAGACGTCAAAATTCGGCACAGCTGAGATCACCTGATGTAGCAACAATCAGCATTCTTGTGTTATTCACTGAGCAAATTGCTACGTTTGACAATTAATATTGGCTATTTGTGACATTTAATATCACCCGCCGCCATCTTTAATTTAGAAGACTTCTCAGTTGTATTCATTCACAATGGAAAAATCTTAGCCATAGGCGTCAAAATTAGGCCCAGCTGAGATCACCTAATTGGGAAGGATGTATTTTTGGGACTATAGACCCCATTTTTAAACAGAGTTGTTTTCACCTCGTCTAAAAAAATGTGTACAAGGAAGTGTTGGTGAAGTAGCAAATATGAAAAAAGTTCAATTGTATTGAAAAAATTGCAATATAAAAGTGCATGGCATTGAACTTTACTTTTTGTGTACATTATAAATGTATCTAAAATTATAGTTAAATGACATTTTCATTTATTTTACAAATCTTTTCCAAGCTACCACACAATACAATATTGTGTTTTCAAGTCTTCTCAAAACGACATCAAAATACAGCAGTGTAGTTGATGTTTCTTTCATATTTCTCTTTCCCAACTTCTTTCGTGGAAATAATTGTGCTGCTCAGTAACATTAGGTAAAATAAATTTAAATTTTGCTTAAATTTAAATCCTAATTAGCATATTTTTCCCCAAATAGGGCTACTCAACCTGGGCGATCGGAATGGAATAATTTCCGGGTGTTGGGTGTGTCGGCACCAGCGATAGTGACGGAGGTCAGCATATCAATATAAATATAGAAAAATATATAGAAATATTAGTTAAAAACTGGTTTTCAATGCAAAGTTTTAGAAAATATTCGATATCTTAGCCTTCTCTGCGCCGTTGGGTTTGAATTGAAATGACCTCCTCTAGGCAGGGTTGCATTACAATGGTAATTTTGCAGAAACTTAGTAAAAATAAATAAACAGCAACGAAATGCCAGTGAGAAATATAGCTGATCCCAACATTCGTGAACACAATAAACGTAGAAAATATTGTGTCTTAAACTAACTTAATTAAACAAGAGACAGAAAAACGAATTTGGAAAGGAAATGATACATGCGCAAAGGCTGCATGTTACTTTTACCTGTCAGCTACCCGATAGTGCTCAAGAACGATAGAATACAAGATTGCGCCTTCCCGCGGCGAAGTGACAGATCCCGCCTTTAGTAAACAAGAACACGGGAAAAGGAAAATTAAACAACTTCCAATATTTCACTAGAAAACGTGTTTCAATTGTGCTAAAGTGTGAAAATATGATTTTATAGGCTGTCTGTTCTGCTTGGCCATCCCCTGCAGAGATGAGCTCCAGTGCAACGCGATATTTGATTTGGACGTGAAAGAACTCAGAGCGTTGATTGCAGCATGGCTATCACTAAGCATAAAGATGCCCCTTCCTAGAATGACAGCTCCAAGCTTATCTGCTGCTCCCATTATAGGTGAGACCTAAGCCTCGAAAACACCGTTGAACTTTAGTTTCCACTCCTTCCTGAATTATAAGGGCTCTGAGGGTGAATATTTCGCCTTTGTGTTCTACTGGCACCATTGCGATCTGAGACGGACAAGTTCCGAAACTTGGTGAAGCTGCATAACGAATAAGAGGAATTTCTGCACATTGAGCATCTATATATTGCTCGCTGCTCTGCCACATGAGATTGAGTATGATAGAGTGATTTGTTTTGAGTATACTGAGAGGTAGCCGGTTTATAAGACCATTAGTTGTGCAGAATGTTGGCTTTGAGTCACTGTTCAGCTGGGAATCAGGTAGTCAAGACCACATTCATTTGCGACCAGTTAAAAAGGTATTTCCTAGAACTAAGGGCCTATTCCCAAGGGGCTACCATGTTTTCGGGAAGCTTAGATGTGACGAGATATATTAATGTTTGATCCCAGCTTTCAGTAGTGACTTGCTAGGTGGCGAGAATTTGAAGCGAATTATTTAAAGAGGACTGCAACCTCTGTATGTCCTCACTATTTTCTGATGTGTTTAATTTTAAATTCATGAGAATTCGGATCTGGTTGTCAACTAATACTCTTTTGTTTTCATAAAGATATCGTAGAGGGTCCCACGCCAGGGCGAAATTGTCAGCCGAGAGAGGAAATTGTTTGACAATTTGTCCGGCTTTACCTTATGTTTTGTACCTGAGATGGAACAATTTCTAGGCTTGGGAGAGTTTAGGATGGTTTATGTAATCCGTCGTAAGCATATCACGAAAGGACGGCCACTGTTCATAGCCCCCGTAAGAAATGTCTTATATCGAGACTTGCGTTTTCTGGAGGCTGTAATGTACTATTGGAAGGTATGGGATTGCTCCTTTCTTTGAGTAAATAGAGCTGGTCACTGATTTAAGCTTTAGGGTCCTCGTACTTGATGAGAGATGACCTACATTTTTGCATAAGCAGATGCTCTGAAATCTTCAGAGAGGTCATGCTTATCTGTTTTTAGAATGGCATCGTACGAGCTTTGGACTCTATTCCAGAAGTTGTCGATATTGTTATCCAGAATCTGGTGCAGTAGTCCATGAAGTTATCTGTTTCCGAGATAAATTTGATAGATGCGACCGATTGTCTTTTTTTCTTGGTGGGTTAAACGTTTAACGTTGAGAATCTAAGGAAACAGATTGAGGTCAATTAGGTAGGTATAGAGGAGAGCGGACCGATAGAGATTGGGAAACGAAAAAGTCTGAACTCTGTTTGAATTCTGAAATTGTGGTCAAATTCGTTACCGCTAAAATTATCGGGATACAATTTTTATTGTGAAATATTCGCGGGAAAGCTATCTA
Organism: Anomoia purmunda; assembly: GCA_951828415.1. Lineage (NCBI taxonomy): Eukaryota > Metazoa > Arthropoda > Insecta > Diptera > Tephritidae > Anomoia > Anomoia purmunda. The sequence goes on from OX639998.1 coordinate 39,598,965, forward strand.
TATATGTATATAAAAACTAGCTGACCCATCAAACTTCGTTTTGTCTGATTTTTTGATTGAATTGGTTTCGAGCATTATCAATTCTACCCGACAATCGTTTTTTTGATCCAAAATAACAATTTCAATTTCAATCATAGGTTAAATGAAACTCTCTTCGAATTCAACAGAAATCAATAAGCTTAATTTATAAGAAAAGCTGAGCCGGCAAACTTCGCTGCGACCAATATTTAGCGAAAATAAATAAAATCAAGTATTAATTTCATTAAATCTTTTTCGTTTTATTGCAATCTAAAAAAAATGAATAGAACAATTGAAGGCGGCACGATGTACAATATTTTCTGGTTTCTGCTCCGGAGCGTATATGAAAAATGAGGATGGTTCCCAACTCGGGAACGCGCCACAGATATCTGGCCATGTAAAAGCATGGTATTTCCAGATTTATGTCGCACACTTCCAGCGACTGCCCTTGTGACTTTTTTATGCTCATCGCACATGGATGTTCCACTGGGAACTGAATACGTTTGAACTAGAGCGGCAAATCGGTTGAAGGCAAGGGAATTCGCGGAATTAACCAATGACCAGCAAATAACGCAAAATATGCAATAGTAACTTTCTTAAAAACTGGAGACCCCAAAAAAGTCGACTACATCTGTCGACTAACGATCTACGTCTTTTGAAAGTTGCGCTCTCTTCTGCGTGCTCTCTGCTTGTATCTGCAATTCTTTGTCATCTGCTACTAAAACCTCTAAATCTGCTGATGTTCTACTGTCCAACATCCTGCCAACTGCGTTCTCCTCTATTAATTTCCCTGTTTTACCTATATATGGAACAAAATATCGGCCAAATGTCCGCCGCGACCTCGGCGGCACACCTACATCCGATGGTCCAAATTTTCGATGACGCTGAGGCATAATTGAGGTTCTATGCCGTTAATGTGCCGAATTATCTCATCCTTTAGCTCATGAATTGTTGCTGTCTTATCGACGTACACCTTTTCTTTCAAATAATCCCAAAGAAAGTAATTGACATCGCCACCACGTTTCGTTGGCTGTGTGGCAAGTGGCACCATCCTGTTGGAACCACATATCGTCCACATCCATATGTTCCAATTCGGGCCATAAAAAGTTCGTTATCATCTCACGATAGCGAACACCATTCATAGTAACAGCCTGACCGGCCTCATTTTGGAAAAAATACGGCCCGATGATGCCGCCAGCCCATAAACCGCACCAAACAGTCACTCTTTGTGGGTACATTGGTTTTTCGACAATCACTCTTGGATTACCATTCGCCCAAATGCGGCAATTCTGCTTGTTGACGAATCCACTGAGGTGAAAATGTGCCTCATCACTGAAGATGATTTTCTTCGAATATGCATTTTGATTTGAACGCCCATTTTCATAATAAGCCTGAATAACTTTAACACGTTGCTCGATTGTGTGTCTTTCAATGTTCAAATTGAGTTAGTCTGAAATTGAGAAATGTTAAATGAAATGCAGGAAAAAACTTGACGTTTAGGTGTGGTTCACATTCAACATCGGCCCTTAAAATTTAACCACCCTTTACTATATCACCCCTTAAGACGAAAAAAGCTACTAACTCGCACCAACGTTTAATGCATCAGCATCCCCACAGCAAAATATATAAAAATCAAAATGGATTACTTTACTGAACAGAAACAACAAAAATAAAAATGGTTTGTGTGTTGGCGGCTGTAATGAAAATTCTTAACTCAAAGTTGCTGTGCAGACTAGATGGATTCACTTAGCCTCTTTTACGCTTACTGTTACATTTGATGACAAAATTGCCTAGGTAGTGAAACACACAAAGATTGAAATAAATATTTTGTTATGTCATAGGCTCGTACAAAAGGATACAACTGAGAACACATTAAGACGAGTTAATTTTAAACTGGATATTTCGGGAAATTTCCTGGAGTTATTGCTCATTCCGGAAATTTGGCCAGAATATGTTTCCAGGTGACCTTTACGTTTTTTTCAACGGGAAAACGTTCAAACAGTGAAACCGTAGACCATCTTCATTCCTTGTCCCGTCCATCGCATCTCTTGGATGACGATGATGCCAGCCGTTGCCTTAACTTTTTGTTGAAATTTTTCATTGGAAGCTTTTTTTACGTGGCGGTTACCAATACCAGCGCACAACCAGATTCTGGGGTTATTTTTAGTTTAGGACAACAATTTAGGATACAGCGAGAAGCTTGCTCATAGTCAGATGCCCGCTTGCAGCGGCACCTTCTGATGAACCGATGCTGCAAGATCCTGGTCTGCCCTTGAACCAAAAACGCCGGAGTGACCCCACCAATTTCGCTTGCTCACTTTAGCTTACTCCCAAATAGATGTTCGGGAGCTTGGGTACAATCACACGGAAATTGTGAGCTGCTTGAACCATTTGCAGAAGACTCGTTCTGGCCTTCCTTAGGTGAATGGCGTTCAGAGACTTGTCCCACATGGCTGCATCCTCCAAAAACTTAACATTTGCCATTTATTTCAATAATATAATTATGTGATGAATTATAAACCATAATTTCCTTCTCAGCATGTACAATTGTAAATTGAAGGACAAGTTATTTCGGAACTAATACTTTCTATGCAATATGCCTTGATAATCTTGAGGGACTTGACTAAGATTTCCTCTTTACTAACCTTAACGTCAACCGTGGTTTTGAAGTATTTAGTTCTACGGTGCATAACCTATGTTTGGATCATATTTCCCTATTTCACTATAGATAATACATAACGTGGTACACCCAAACGCCAGAGATTAGTGGAGGAGCAAAATCCTGCACCAAAAAGAATCCGCTCATACTCTTGGGTATGCCTAATTTATCCGAGGTTGCGAAGGACAGAATCCTTATAGGGGTTCTGGACCGAGGCAACGAGCTCCGGTCCATACTAACGTTATTTTTGGGGAGGGGAAGATGGAGCTAAATTACTGCTAAGCGCTAGCGCCTGCGTAATCTTACCCCTAAGTAATATTAAAAAAATATTTATTATCGTATTAAGTCAAAAATTTTATCATAAACTTATCATTCGAATTAAATCAAAATCGGCGATATCGGTTTGAGTTCTTCGATATTGCTGGAACTGGATAATTTCATACAAAAATTATTATTATTATTATTATTATTTATTATTATATATAATTAAAATTATAAAACAATATTTGAGCACAAGCTACCAGGGCTATCGGCTTAGTCATTGTATTAAATGTTTAAATTAAATGGTAAATGTTAACATGTTTTAAAAATGTTTTCATTAGTTTTATGTTGGCTTCGGAAGTATTTGGTAAGATAGAGTATAAAGGGTTGTGATCATCAAAGATTTGATCTCGGATATTTTGGAGAGCTGGACAATCGATTAATATGTGATGAACAGTGAGGTTGGAGTTGTTGCAGAAATGGCAAATAGGTTGAGAAGCGCGTTGCAGGATGTATTCATGTGTTAAGAGTGTGTGGCCTAATCTGAGGCGTGTGAAGCATCTATTTGCCCATGTTGACGTGCTGGTCGGTAGTCTGATGCAAACGCCATGAGGGTTCACGTCTTTGTACTGATGTTGGTAGGTTGACCATTCGTTAGCAAGGTTGAATTTCAGCCTGTTTGAAAATATGTGTTTTAATGATTTAATATCAAATGGCATATGAAAGTGCAGGCAAGATTTTAAGGCGGATTTCGCGGCTTGGTCGGCTTGTTCATTGCCTAAAATGCCCGTATGCGCTGGAGTCCACATCAATTTTACTTTTGATGACATATTTATAAGAATCTGTTGAATGTAATATGTGCTATCTTCTGTAAAGTGGAGCTTTTGTACAGCATTGAAAACTGATTGACTGTCAGTGCATATAACGTGTTTTTCTTTAGACTCTTTTGCTAATGTTAGAGCTGAAAGTACACCTTGTAATTCGGCATCAAATATATTCGCATATTCTGGTAATAACCCGTGCTGATGTGTTGTGCCCTTGTTATCTGTCACTGCAAATGAAACGCCTTCTTTTTGCTTGGATCCGTCTGTGAAAAGAAAGTTCCATCCAGCAAGTTTTAGTGGTGTTGCTATGCTCGTAAATATTTGTTGGTAAGTTGAGTTACTTGTGGTTTGTTTGCGTAGAAGGGACAACTCGTTAATGAAGATGTTGGCGTTTAACTCCCAAGGAGGAAAGTTAGTTTGCGGAAAGTTAGCAGGGGATATGTCCATATTTAAAAATTCTACTAATTCTTTGATTTCGCAAAGCGCTGATTTGTTTGATAATTTGGTCTTCCGTTTCTTTAGAAGTTGAATTTCTTGGTGTAGGATGTTTGCTGAACTACAAAACAGTTTATAAATTATACGGCCTCTGAGGTATTTTATGCGGAATTCGATTGGTTGAAATCCTCCTTCGGTTAGTAGGTTTTTTACTGGAGTTGTCCTGAAAGCTCTTAAGCTCCTTCTTATAGCGGCGTGATAGGGTGTTTTGATTTTATTGAGTGTAGTTTTCGCGCATTTGCCATATATTTGTAGTCCGTAATCGATCTTACTTTGTATTGTTAGTTTAGTTAGACTTAATAAAGTGTTAGTGTGTACAAAACTTTTTTTTGAAGCCAAGTATATGACAATGTTTAGCCTGGTAGCTAGTTCACTTCTTAGCTTATTACAATGGTACTTAAAGCTATGCTTATCATCAAATATTAACCCTAAAATTTTCATATTATTTACATTAGGGATTGTATGGTTGTTATATTTAACGAAAATCTCTTTGCAATTATGTTTCCTGCAGACATGCAAATGCTTGCATTTGTTTAGTGAGATTAGAGCACCTGAATCATGTGACCAGTTATTAATGATATTGAGAGCATTCGCGAAGGACTCCTCTACGTCCGATTCTTTTTTTTTGTTGCAAATAAGATAGAGGTCGTCTGCGTAGAGACAGTGTTTTATATGGCTTTGCTTTGTCAAAAGTCTGCTTATATCATCGAATGCTATTAAAAAAAGTGTCACGGAAAGTGGAGAGCCCTGAGGGATTCCGTTGTGGAGAGTAAATGTAGTAGAAAAGGTGTCATTTATTTTACAGCGGAATTTTCTATTGCTTAGAAAGGATTTAACGTAATTGAATATCTTTGGCCCGATTCGCCATTCTTGTAGTTTTCTCAAAACCACATGACCGCCGATCTTATCAAACGCTTTTTCGAAATCTATAGAGAGTATTGATATATGGTTTTTGGTCGAGAAGCTTTTGCATATTTGATGGTCTAGAAATAAGAGGGCGTCTAATGTGCTCGTCCCAGATTTGAACCCTACCTGAAATGGGGAGAGAAGCTTTTTTCTTTGTAGCAACCACATCAACCGTGTTGAGATTATTTTCTCCATGGTTTTACTTAAACACGTTATAAGCGAAATTGGTCGGTAGTTATCTATAACATTTGGATCATTTTGAGGCTTAACTATTGGAACTATAGTAGCGGTCTTAAAAGTTTGAGGTATTACACCAGTGTTGAGGATTGAGTTATAAAGATTGAGTAATCTGGTTTTAATAACTGGTGGGGTGTTACGCAACATTTGATAATTTATTTTGTCAAAGCCCGGGGTAGTACCTTTAACAGTTTTTAATGCGGAATACAACTCCATATGGTTAATGGCTTCCTCAAGATGAATTGCTAACTTGTCTATATTGCAGTTAGGGAGCATATCTTTTAGGTTGTTGGATAGTGCTATAAATGTAATTGGGAAATTGGATGTTTTGGAGGATTCGGAAAAATTATGCGAAAATTCAAATGCGATATCAAATGGGTTTGTAATGGTTGAATTATTTGTAATTAGGGATGTTATCTTCGTTGGTTTATAGTTTCCTGTGAGAGTTTTGATCCCTCTCCAAATTTCACCAGTTGATGAACTCGGGTTGAGTTTCTTTGTAAATTCTTCTAGACTTACTCGCTTCGCTATTTTCTTTTCTTTATTAAACCGTGAATTTTTTATTTTGAATCTAATTAGGGAGCTTAGACCACGTGATTTTTGGTATTCCCTCCAGGCTAGGACTTTTTCGTTACGAAGGACGTTTATCTCAGGCGTCCACCAACAAACTTTCCTTGAGAATTTGTTATGGGAGATTATTTAAATTGATTGGTTTGCAGCTTCTCTTATGGCTTTTTGAAGTATGGCTGCTTCTTTGTTTGTATTCACATGGTTGAAGTCGGGTAAGTGCTTACGGGTTAGAATGTCTTGATACTTATCCCAATTAGCTTTCTTAGTGTTAAATTTTATGGGTTTGGTTTTTGGGTGATTGTTCATGGGTGAAAGTGTGATCGAGCATATTATTGGAAAGTGATCGCTATTGTGTAAATCATCTAATGTGTACCAAGAAGCAAGTGGGAGTAATTGGGGTGTACAAATGGTTACGTCTATGTGTGTGAATGTGTTGTGTGTGGAGAAGTGTGTCGGACTGTTGTTGTTTAAAACACATAGGTTTGAGTTGAGAATGAAGTCCTCCAGTACTGTTCCTCTTTGATTGGTGTTTGGTGACCCCCATAGAGGGCTCCAGCTATTGAAGTCTCCAGAGAGAATAATTTGGGTATTTAAATTCGAGGTAATTTGTGACAGATCGAGAACGGAAAATTTCTGGAGAGGCGGGATGTAAAGAGAAACAACGGTTATTGGATAAGTTAATTTAACCTCGATTCCAACTGCAGAAATATTGGAATTAAAGTTAATAAATTTGTGGGGTATGCTTTTGTGGACTAATATTCCACAGCCTTGCTTGGCGGAGTTTATGTGGGGGTGGTTGTGAAAGTATGCAGAGTATTGTTTTGGGAAGTATGGAGAAAGGTTGAATTTTAGATGAGTTTCTTGAATGCAGATTATGTGTGGATTACGATCTTTAATTAAAATTTCTAATTCTGAATAGTTGTTATAATATCCTTTCATATTCCATTGCAGAATATTAAGTATCATAATTTAATAACTTTCAAAATTATGTACACTATGTTAGCTATTTTATGTAAACAGCTTATAGTGTGGGTTCTAAGTGATCGCTTGATGCATCGTCAGTGTACATTTAGGATGATATTGGATTGTTGAGTTCTTGTTTACATATTCCATTAAGGTATTGTAGTCAGGAGATGGTTGAACGGTTGTGGGGGATGTGGAGGTGGGTGTAGAATGTTTATTAGTTTGATCGAATTGGGGAGCTGTTGAAGAAGCTGTAGGACTTGAGTTGTAGTGAGAGTTTTCTGCTAAGGAATTTTGAGAGTTATGATTACTATCAGTTAAAGAAGAGTAAGAGTATGTAGTTTGGAACGTAAGAGGGTTAGAGTTAAGATTGTGGAATGTGGATGCTAGAGATGAAGAAGGTGCTTGTAAATTTAATGTCGTGTTGTTTTTGTTATTTTTGTAGTTTGTGAAGGCATGCGAGGTAGGAAATGAGGGATTAGATAAAGGAGAAGACTGCAAAGTTATTGCAGAGTTCAGTTAGGAGGGTGATTGTTGATTTTGTGAGGTATAGTTATTGTTGCTTTTGTGGTTATTGTCAGAAACCGGTTTGTTAGTATCACAATGCAATTGTGCATTGCTGAGTGAGGTTGAGACTGGGATAGAAGAATTAGTTGAACTTATTACTGATGCAAATGTTTGCTTTTCATTGACTGCCAATGGATTTTGAGTTTTATAAATTCGCCTGGCTTCGCTAAAGCTGCACTTGTTTTGTGTTTTGATTTTCAATATTTCTTTTTGTTTTAAAAATTGTGGGCAGTCTCTAGCGGAGGCAGGGTGCGATGCCAAGCAGTTAGCGCACATTGTGCGTTGGCATGGTTCGGGTGTGTGAGGAGGAAGATAACAAACTTCACATGTTACGTTGTTGGTACAGTTCTTTATGGTATGACCGAGAAGTTGACATTTGCGACAGCGCATTGGAGTGGGGAAATATTCTTCCACCTTAACCGAATACCATGCAACATCAATGTTGAGAGGGACTTTGTACAAATTAAATGTCAATACCATTCGACCTGTTGGGATAATTTTTCCATTGAAGTTTTTCGAAAACTTGTATACACCAACAACACCCTGTGATTTAAGGCCTTCAAGTATCTCTTGTTCATCTGTGTTGGCGAGGTTTTTGTCAAATATTGTACCTTTGCAAGTATTAAGTGATTCGTGCAGCGTTACAGTGATGGGGCATAAACCACCAAAATTTTTACATTTTAAGAATTTGTCTGCCACTTTCTTAGTTTTTGTAAGGACTAATAGACTGTCGTCACGTAGAATACTCACTGAATTATAGTCCGTGCTAATACCATCAAGTGCTTTCTTTTTTGCAAATACGCTGTATTTTGAAAGGTTATTGGAATCGTCTGTGGGTTTAATTACAATGAACTTTGGATCATTGTAATTGTTACACAAAGTAATTTCGGGTAGAGGAGGAAAGAAATCTTTCGTTGCATTAGTTGTTTTTTTACGTTTGGATTTTGGTGGCATTAACATACTTTCAGAAAGTATGCTAAACCTGTTCCCCGAAGGGAACGAATTGTTATTTTCCATGAGGGACACTCAGCACACACTATATTGTTATGTATTGTTATGAAAACAAAATATGAAATTGAATATAATATGCACGTGGAAAACACTCGTGAAAGCGAAAATGACACAGAAGCGAGGTTGAACACGACTATTCGGTGCGAAGCTTAGTCAACGACTGTACAAAAATTAATATTCTCTCAAAATATTAATATCATCACAACTTACCGGTTTTTTGAAAAACATTTCAATATTAAACATTTTTTTTTTTAATTTTTCCCGAAATCTTACACAATTTTTCATTCATAATTTTATAGGTTGGTATTGACAACTAAATATTTTAGATGCACTGAAATCAATGGCGTCATACATACACTGAAGAGTACCAGATATTTTTAACTAGAGATTTGGTGAATAATCGGAATTAAAATATATGTATCGTCTTAGGTAAATATTGGGAAATATTTTTTAACATATTTATCTATTGAATCAACGCAATTCTTTCGGAACATGTTTTATAAAGTGTAACGGTAAAATTTTTAAAAACTACACAAGGTACAAGACAAAACGGAAACACCAAAGAGGGAGGATATAGACAGATTTCGCACGAGACGATTTCAAATTTTGGAAACATTATACGATATAAGAGGGCCTAGCGTTTCAAGGTAAACTGTGCAACCTGTCCAATCGTGATGCATACAGCACTCGGTCTTGCGTAGAATTTAAAAAAGTGTCACCTGCCGCAAGAAACAGTTATACAAGAAGGAATAAACATTTTTTGAACTATTTCTCCCGAACATGTCGCTTTTAATTGCTCATTTTTTCACCCTAGGTATAATTCACTTTTGCATTTGAACTCTGTTTATCCATGTGCAGTAATTTTTATCGCGGTTCCAACTTTTTAGGCAGATCACTCATATATTTCGGATCTGAGTGCTTGTCCATGACGGTAGGACTTCGTCGTCTCATTTGGCTCCCAACCAAGTTGGCGACTGCACGGATATCCGGAATCAAAAATACGGCCAACAACTTTTGACTCGCCGATCCACCCCACGATTTTAACTTCAACGTTGTAGTTGATGTTGATTTTGGGGGTAACGATTGTCCCCACATTATTCTGCAACGTCTTCGGTCACTCTAGCCCAGCATCAAGTGTTCAGGCGAATCTTCACAGCTAAGTCGCCAACTTCGTGCGTCTAATTCTTCAGTGAGGTCACGTTTGACAAGCAGGCTATCGCATTCTGGTACTGGGGTGACCTACCAAGTAGAATAACTCAATTGCGAGGAAGTTTTTAGCTCCACTACAACGCCATCAGATTCAGAAAGGTACGTCGTCACGCTACCAGACAGTTTCGAGGAATATATCAATGTGCTGAGGGAGTACCAGCCACTAGGTCACATGACCTACTCTCACTTGATATGCCCAGATTTTCTGGATCGCAAAGATACCAGCAGCGATCAGGCGAACAGGCTCTCGGCATCAGATGGAATGGCTTTTTGCATTATCTCTACTTCATTACTACTTCTACTAAAATATATTATCAAATTCAAATAGTTACGAAACACAACATTTAGTCAGCTAACGCAAAATGTTCGATCCATTAGGATAGCTCGCACCGATTATCATCGTTAGCGAAGGGCGACATAAAAATAGCATTATAGATATAACGAACAAGATGGAGCTTCATGGATTATGTGACGCTTTAGAATGCACATGCTGCCGCTGTAAAAGAGGGACACTGTCGCAACTCACAATCTGACAAGCAGATAATTTGGCCTCGCGGTAATTTTGGCGAAAATAGTGGAATCAGGAAGATCTAACTTGCTTCGATCACTTAAACTATCTGGTGAACTGATTCCACCACCTTTTTACCCTTCCTTTGAAAACCATTAATTCTTTGCCTATCTTTTTGGCGAGAATTAGCGAAAACTTTAGAAAGAATGATTGGAACCATGTCTATTCATCCTCTATCATAGTCGGTTTAGGGGGTTCGCGGTGTAGGGAGGAAGCACTTAGCCATTAACAATATTTTCCCAATGAACTTTTGAATTTAAACATTAAACCTTTTTCAGGTTTGCTTCGTGTAGAGGGTGCCAAAAAAACATATAATCCGACACCATAAATATAGCTTACAACTGAATTTAATGCAATTGTTTTTTTTTTGTTCTCAAAGCGCTGTTGCCTCAAAATATTTCTATTAAAAGCTCTCAAAGCATTTCATCCTTGGATCTGCCCCACATATAGGTGATTTATGAGAAGTTGGGGTAAAGATTGTCAAATCTCACTTTATCTAAGGAATTCAGTGCAATACTATGCCACAATTTCAGGCTTTTGAGTCCAGCACTGAGGAATCCTTCCAGCCTGGAACCACATTCCTCGTTGTTTGGACCACCTGAGAACGAGATCGACTATAATCCAGCTACCCTAGTTAACCGATGGCAAAATTCGTCAATTTATACCCCGGTATCGACAATTGAATCCGATTGGTAGAAATACGCACAGAGAAGGGGCTGGTGATGAGACGAGTGCAGGCCTTTCTAATTCACCAATAGTGTTTCAACTGCTTTTCGTAATTACATCGCTTGAAAATTTGGAACAGTAAGGATCGCTTTCACTGGTGCCGGGAGAAATACCTCATGTCTCTGCACCGCGAATTCAACAACGTTTTTAGAGCGACGCCGCACCAGACCGAAGAGAATGAGCCTATTCCGACGAACAATGAGCTGCCAATCCACGAACGCACGAACGAAGTCAATAATCTTAACTGATAAAGCAACAGAGATTATAAATAGTTGGCGGCTCTCAACTCTACATTTTTGACCGCTTCTGCAACATGAAAAGCGAAATAAGCCCTTTCCAATTGCCTGAGCAGCGCGTCTCTGAATCACGTTCATTCCCTCCGCCCAGTAAGTAATTAGATTTGGTTTTGTGCTAAATTTCGGCTCGAATACAAGCGAGCACGTTCCGCACGCTTTTTCTTTTACCTTTTCAGCAAAGAATTCATTATTTTATTATTTTCAACGCTGCCAGAAATTCGAAACAAAATCAATTAATTCTTTAGTCTCCGATTTTCAGTGTTTAAACACAACTTAAGTATGAACTGTGACACACTGTTTTACAGTAAGCATAGCTTAAGCACGTACTGTGAAACCGAGTATTAGTGGATTAAACTGGAATGGATGGATGGACCTACAAATTCACTTTAGATATTGCGACGAGCGATCTGCATTCCCAGAGGCCGCTAGATATTTGGATATGAAGCAATTTTCAGCATATTTTAGGTACTAACTTAAAATGCTTTAAAGAATAAATTTTTAGTTACTAATACCTTATGTAATGCATGTTTTTTCAGGATAACATTGCTGGTGCACTCCAATTCAAATACGTTTAGTATTATTTCCCTACATGCTAGTACAAAATAATTGTCAGCACATAACTGGTATTATACGTATTCCCACCGAACCAACTTATTTGTTTTATTAAAAGGCTTTATTGTGCGGTACACCGATTCGGTGTCATACAAGAGATTTCCCCCAGTCATTCCATTTTTACGGCCGAGGAGAATACCAGCAAGGAGCAAGACGTAAGTCCTTAACTTCCAATCTCTTACGCATATACACAAAATAATTCTGAGTAAAATAGTTAGATAGAGTGTCATTACTCTGATCGAAAGTCAGTATCAATAATATTTCCTTCCCCTTTTGATTGGCAACGACGCAAAGTTCCTTCTAATATATAAATGGAAATTATTACGATTTATATTAGATTTACACATATATTGAAATATATTTATACTGAATTTATGTATGATTTTGGAATCAACAAAAATTCAGTATTTTGGGTTTTCGGTCTTCTACTATCCAAAGTAATTTTCTATCAATTCGTAGCTAAAACCATGAAAATGCTTTAAAAGTTCAGGGGCAATGCACAGCATAAGTTAGAAACTTTGTTACAAACATTTAGTTTTTATAACCGTACACCTTAGTTTTACTTTAATGCGTAACAGAGATTAAGAAACATATTATGTCACGAATTTTGAATTGATTTTTATTGCTGATATAAAAGTATAAAATTCAAAAATAACTCTTTTTATTTTTGATTTAAAAAAATTAAAATCAAAAATAACTCTTATTTTTTTATTTAAAAATAACTTTTATTTTTGATCTAAATATATAAAAATCAAAAATAACTCTTATTTTTGATCTAAAAATAAAAACCAAAAATTAAAAAAACACAATATTTTGCAGGGTTCGAATACTGGCCAGGGCAAGTAACATACAACTTATAGAAAAGCATTTTTTAATAGTGGTCGCCCCTCGGCTGGCAATGGCAAGCGTCCAAGTGTATTTCTGCCATGAAAAAACTTCTTACAAAAATCATTTGCCGTTTGGCGTTTTAAGCGCCAAATTGTTATTATTATTATTAGTTATTAATCAAACAATAGGTGGCTTATGTGGACTAGATTAACTTCAAAAATTAATAACTTAAATTAAGTGACCACAAAAATAATAAAGAAACCAAAAAACGGAAAAATATAAAACTTTACACGAAAATGTTAAAATGTAATGTTTATACGCAGAACACATAACGTCATGGAGTGAAAAATTTTAAATAGAGCTTTGGAGAAGGAAAGCCTAATAAATATAAATACCTGCAAATTTTGGGCAAAAGAATTATTGTGAGTGCATGTAAAAGTAAATAACGTTTTTGTTTCACGAAAACAGATCGATTTCACTTCCGTGGAGACATGAGTTTATTAATTTCTTGTCAAAGACAAGATACGATAAATACACCGCATTGATGTTACATTATTATACTTGACACACCAAATTCGTTTTTCGTTCCGTTCTGGCATACCATTTTCTACTTTCCCGTGACGTTATGGTTATGTGTCATCCCCAACTCAAACGATGGATGCTCAATTGTATGGCTCAAATTATTTGTTCTGTTAAACAAAGTCACATGTACATACAAGCCCTGTGTATTTATGTATATAAAACACATAAGTGTGTTCATACCCTGCAGTAAAAATGGAGGGCAGTCTCATAAAGGTCTAGTTACGCAGTAAGGATTTCGCTACTCCTCTGCGCTGGCACAAAATGGATGCAGGGTGGAACAGTTTGCCCTTGTAAGCTAAAATATCTCATTTTCGAGATAAAATTACAGCGTCAAAATAACGGAAAAGTTAGTTAGGCTCTTTTTTTCTTAGTGAATTTTTCAATGCATCTATGTATTACAATATTTTGAAGAACATTATTTTATATCAAATCTGGTAATCTTATTTTTTTAAAGAAAATTTGAAGTACATAAAAGTATGTGCACAGTTTTTTGAGCGCATGTTGAAGTGAATGAATAATTATGAATTAAAGCAGCAAATAAATATACATTTTCATTGTTACCCAACATAAAATGTGTTGCTGTCGTATTTTTTTATTTTAGGCATTATAAATTTAGGATATTAAAAAATATTAGACTAAAATGTGCAAATTAAAAAACAAAATATCAAATTCTTACAATGAATTCTTTTAATTGTAATACTTTAAATCGTGCGCTCTATATCTTTTTTACAATGTTCTAATTCTATATTTTTGAACAGGTTTGAAACTTAAGTATATTGCAATTTTACATAAGAACAGTGTATTCCGTTTGTAATGGGATGTATGGGGTGTGAGAATGGATGAATGTCGGACCACAACGCATGCAATGGCCATTATATAAAATTAACAGACATCTTTTGTTTCTACGAGACAACCCGCATTGTCAGCCGTGGTTGAATTTGGGACAACTTCAAAAGTGGACTAGTTTTTGTCTGTTACTTTCACATACATAGGGAAATATCATTGTTTTCATATGAGTGATCCCATGATAAGTAAATTCTTGATTTTTTTAATTAGCTCAGAACTATGTATTGATTTTTGAATCACACACAAGAAAACCAGCCAAAAACGCTATCTAGAGTTCTGCAGAGTGGCCATCACTCGAGAACTAGTACCGTCTCCTCATGTACTAGTTCTGCGATAGTTTTAAACTAGCGCGAATTTCAATAGGTCACATAATTGTGTATCCATATACGAATGTGTATATACCTGCTGATTCATTTCCTATTCATCTGATTCATTCACAGCATCATTTCATTTATGCGCACGTTGTTAACTTAGAACAAGGAGAATAAAAAGACATTTATGTACGTACTTATGTACATACGTATGTATGTAAGTATCTACATAAATGAGTTCATATAAAATTACAATATGAAAATCAATCTTTCGTTCAGTGACTGTTACAACAGCAGGGACAAAGTATTGTGCACAGTGGTACACTATATGTTAAAAATGTGAAATATGATAGAAATGTGTACACTGAATTTCATATTGTAATATGGAAACTATTTATAATTATTTTTGTTTTCACCGTATTTAATTATATTGGTAATTAGTTTGCCAGACATAATATATATTATAGAGATAGAGAATAAAAAGTTAAGTTATTTACGGAATTTTTTATTTTCTCAACTATATATATATATATACATATGCTTAGCAATTCTAACCAGGACGAAATATATACATACATATGTATATGAAATGCCTAAGAATATAAAGTTCTTTATGCCAGAGGTTTGCTATGCTTGCCAACTATTTCCATAGCAATTTAAGCCAGGACTGCAATCCGCAACCAAAAATCGATGAGGTATGGTTCAGTGGTTCGATCTGCTTCCCAAAATATGAAAATAATATTATTATCATGGAAAAAATACAATTTAATATATATGCATGTACATTGGGATATTCATAGTTTGCATCAACACTTTTTATAACAAGGAACGACTGAATAACACCTGATATATTAACTTGTGCGGCAGTTCCTTTAAACGAATATTTTATTTTATTATTTAGCAGTGCTGCAAACCGGTTTTGAACCGATCCGGTTTTTGCATTGAACCGTCGAATCGAATCAAACCACGAATCCAACCGTTTTTATTCTTAAATGCTAAAACCGCACCGAAAACCACTCCACAAAATTGTTTGGTTCGGTTCAAACTCAAAATCGACTAAGACATTTGAAAAGTTTTGTAATAGACTACGTTGCCAAAAGAAAAATAGTCAAAATTTGTCTTAATGTCTACCTATTATTTTGAAAATATATATACATAAGGATGTTTAGGCCTAGTATATGTTCCAACGTATCGATATTTGTTTCGATACCAAGGAAAGATTTGTAGTGTAGATTCAAAATTTTTTACATTTTGCCAACTCGAGTTAATTAAAATTTTTTTAATTTCACCTTACAATGTATGAGGACAAATTACTTAACAAATAGAACTTTCCGAATTCCCTTCTTCAAGTATTCGGTGGTGTTCAGGGGTTCGTTTTGAAACATGTGTGGATATTTAAATTTGATCAAAATAACAAGCCCCAGATATTTGTATCACATTTGAACCGAACTTATCCGCGGTTCAGATATACTTATGAACTGGTACAAGATTTTTCTAAGTAGTTCGAACCACTGAACAGACCCGAAACGATTTTTGGATCTGTTTGTCGCCCTGTGTTTTAGTTGAAATACGAGAGTATGGTATGCGTGTATACCCCAAATATACATTCAAAATATTTTAACAGTGTAAAGTCTGGTTAATGGGTATCGGGGGTTTGGGGATTAAACAAATCGTCAAATATGCTCTACTTCGAATTGAATTACCTATTACCTCTTTAAAAATAACATATAAATACATATATATACATATATTTAGGAAACTTAATAGAAATGTTGGCAAAAAACGCATCACAAGTGAATAAAACGTGTATAAGAAGAATTTTACTCTCAACAAATGCAACGTAATTTTTTAACATATGCCAATTCGGGTGTAACTCATGTATAGTGTGAAGAAGACATAACTTCTTGTTTCAATACAATTGTTTCATTTACCGGAATGGTAATGTGGCATTTTCATGGTAATTATAATAGATATAAAGCAGTAATATTTTTACCATTATACTTTATATACTGAACTTAGTATCGTATTTGTATACATACGTTTCAGTGGCGGATCCACGGGGGGTGTTTTTGGTGTTAAAACACCCCCCAAAATCAGAGAAGAATATATCATTGATGATATGGATTTGGAAAAAGGTTATTAATAAAAAAATCACATAAAATTTCAAGCAATAATAGGTTATAATATTTTTATTGTTATTCATATAATGCAAACTTCCTCTTCATTTGTACAAGCACTATCGCTAAAGCCCAGTGATTAATTGAGAATTATATGGAATTGAGCATTGCATGTTATATTTTCCTTGGTTTTTTAAAGAATTCTTCTAATATTTCATCAACTGACAGATCAATATCCCTGTGAATATTCATAGATGCTAGACCATTAAGCCTTTCTTGACCTGTAGTATTTCGTAAGTAGGTTTTAATTCTCTTTAAACATGAAAAACTCCTTTCCGGTGATGCTGTTGAAACAGGCAATAGCGCCAATATGCGTAAAATCTTGAAAACATTCACAAAAGACGTTTTGTTCACTACTTCTAAAGCTTCAAGAGCATTTCGAAAATGCTTGCCTGAAGTTCGCTGTTTCCACATTTTTACCTCCGCAAGGAAGTTTTGTTCTGAACAGTTAATCACCCTTTCATAGAAAGCAAATATTTCTCGAGCTTTTTGAGCGTCAAATTCGTACTTTGGGAAAAATACACAAACATTTTCTAAAACTGATCTGTGGTCAAGAAAGCGGCTTTTTAAATGAGCAATGTAAGTATCAAGAAAGGGAATATAAAAAGCAACGCGATAGTATGCCTCAGCGTCGTTCGTTTTCAAATTAAAGCGATTCATTTGGCGACTACTGTAGCGAGGTACCTTTATTTCTGTACCTAGTTCGGTGCATACTTTTTCAACGTCATTGAAAATCAAACGGAAGTTTTCTTCCGCATTTTGTCGCATTTCTTCAAACTCTTTCAAAGCATCGTCCGCTAATCTAATGGCTTCTGCGAGATCTTCATCGGGCGATTGTAATTGCCGGCTGAGAGGCAGAACTACTGCATGCACGGATTGCATTATGAAGCACGAAATTTGGAATTCTGCTGCAGAAATTGCAGTGAAGAGCTGAGAGGCCGTAGTTGAAGTCTCTGGATCTTTCCAAGTTACGATGCTTTCTAATGATTTAATCACGAACGGATGCAATTCGATGTATGTTGATACGGCTTCATGGCTTTCAGCCCATCTTGTTGGACATACAGATTTAAGTTTTTGTTTCCGACTTTCATTTTTAGAATTTTCAATTTCGCTTTTCAACACTTCTAATCGCTTTGTCCAACGAAAAAAGTTGTGTAACGACCCAATTGTTCCTAGTGCATTTCTGATACCAACAACTTCGCAGGCTGAGTTGATTGCCAGATTAAAGCTATGTGCCATGCAATGTACGTAAATCACTAAGGGGAAACTGAATTTTACATATGCTTGGGCTCCATGAAATTCCCCGCTCATTGCTGGAGCTCCATCATAACCTTGGCCATACCAAAATGAGCAGTCAATGCCAACTTTCAAAAGATAATCAATTATCGTTTTCGCTAACCCTTTACCAGTCGTTTCTGTAACGGGGACAAATGCTAAGAAATCCTCTCGAAGGTTTGACGATTGGTCAAAGTATCGCACACAAATGGCAAACTGATCAATCCCGGCGATGTCTGTTGTACCATCGGCTAATATTGAAAATCCGTGAGATTTATTTACGTTGTCGACAATGCGTTTAGTAGTTAAGTTGTGGAAAATTTCTATAATTTCATTTTGGAATGTTTTACTTGTATACATTGCGTTTTGGGCAGAAAGACTTAGATGTTGCATCAAATCGTCATCTACTTCAGCACGGTATCGTAGAATCTCTCGAAAATTTCCTTCGTTAGATGTAAGACTTCGTTGTTCTTCCTGCAAAGTGTCTGATTCCCTTATAACTCGACCGTCGTCTCTATGCCCACGAAGTGCGATTCCTTGCTTGCCACACAAAATGATTGCTTTGACAATGGGTGTTAATTTCTGGAATGCGTCGCGTTTTGATTTTTCTTTTTGTGTATCGAGTTGAATATCGATTGATTTTTGCATTCCGCGTGCGATGTCACGCAAGTTTTCAATATCAAGCACGCATTTTTTATGATAATCAAGCTGCGCGTGATGTTCGAAATCTTCAAGTGCTTTACTCCAATTTTGGTAAGGTTTTTTGACCAATTTTCCCAGAGCAGTTTTTTTTTTGCCACCATGTTCAATGCCGTTAGCAACGCAATACGTACAAAAAGCACCATCTTCTTTTGCAGAATATGCCAACCAATTAAAACGTGCGAGCCAATTGAATTTAAATCTCAGGTTTCTAGATCCTGATTTCGGAAAGTTGAATGTTACAGGGGGTTTCCACACATTGTCAACAATTTCCAAAATACTTTCCGGTTTCTGTGAATAGCAAATTACGACGCCTTTTGTTAAAATACAATTTTTGGGTATGTCACTATAGAAATAAACGACTCTTACCAGAATTCTTTCTGCCTCATGGGACGAAACATTTCCAATGTCATATTTTGAAATAACAGCATCGATTTTGACTGACATTTCACTATGTGTACTATCAGAAAAAGCAGGTTCATCCATAATATTTTCATTTGAACGCGATGTGTGTGTATCTGTCAAGTTTCGAGTAACTTCCGATGATGTTTCTGGAGTTGATAGTGAATCAGGTACGGTTACTGACAAGCATGTTGATTCAGGTGGTATTGAGCAGAGGTCTTTTCTTTCATCTTGAACCTACAGAAAGTAAAATTTCCATGATATAGTTTTGAACGATCAAAGTTAATGTTTAAACTTCTCAAACTCCTTGTATTGTTAATAAAAAATCATGCAAATCAACGAAAAGTCAAAACCAAATTACAAAATCATTCTCGAATTCTAATTCAAAAATTCAAGAAGCGTTTAAAAATATCATTCATTACTTCTAACAACAAATGGAACGATGAGCAAATGGTTCGTTTGCTTTAAATAAAATTCCTGAGTATTCAAAAAATGCTTGAGGCATATTCCATTCGAAAGGAGCACGGCTGTCGGGTGACCCCCATCAATTTTGTTCTCTCTCAGAAATTTATAGTTTTCGAATTTTTTTTGGCAGCACTTTAGACGCGTATCAAAACACGTTGTAATATAACCTATTGTAAAATTCGTAAAATTTCCCAAATTTCCATAAATCCAAAAATTTAATTCAAATCAAATAGTTTTTTTGCTCATGTTTAAACTTCCCCGATTAAAAAACTACATCGAATCCCATTGAACCCATTAAAAAAATCCCATTAGCCATTGTTTCAACATATTTATGGGGCGTTCAATGCCAAATCGGACAAAATTTGTACGTCATGTCTCTGGTTTTTTTTTTAATTTTGAGGGTCTGTAGGCAAACATAAAACATGAAAAAATCTAAAGTTTCGAACTTTTTTATTCTCCATTTTTGAAAAAGTTACAGCAAAAATAAATTTTTTTTTCATTTTCCATTATTTCAAAAACGGAACAATACAAAATTCTGGAAAAATCACACTTACGTTAAATTCTATAGTCTATGGCATGGTAATTTTTTAAAAACTTTTAATCAAAAATTATAACCAAAAAAAATTATTTTTCAAATTAATTTTTTGGAAAAACCCTATTTTTTAAATTTTTGAAGAAACATAGTAATAGCCCTGAGAATCGCGCAAATTTTGAATATTTAAATAGCTTGGCAGCTTAAAAATTTTAGAAGTTATGAATTTTTTTTGGAAATAAAGACATATCTCAAATCACTCAATCTCTGATCGCTAACTCGAAACTCAAATATATTGGTATCGTTCAGTAATTTGTGTGATAATACATGTATATGGGCCATTCCATGTGAAATTTGCCACTGAAAATTAAATTTTCCCAGAATATTTTTTAATTTGATTTTTACAATTTGTTATTTTTTCTTAATTACAGCATAATTTGTGATAAAAATTTTAGAATAGAACTCATAGTATTTTAAGAGATATTGTTGTTTATGTGAAGCCGTTTTGACATCTAGCTCGAAACGCCGCACAGTCTATGTGTACCGGCCGGCGAGCCGCGCTGCTTTCAGCGGGATTTTCGGAAAAGCATGTAAGATTATTGAATCATTTGATTCAATTCCATCGAAATTGAATCAGATTGACAATCAAGTATTTAGACTGAAATATTTATATCCAGTGATCTATTTTTTGTAAGCTAATTACAATGAATTTTATCAATTGAATTAAAGCAACAATGTGAATACCGCGCGCTCAGCGCGTTGTTGTGCTTTTATTCTTTTATAACAGCGTGAATTTTTTTCAACTTGAGGCTTCTAAAACACCGGGTCGTGTTTACAAACGAGTAAACACGCTTCGGGTCAACGTTCAGCGCGGTGAAAATGTCACGTTAAATGTTCAAACATACTCGGTTCTGCTCAAAATTTTCAACTGTTTGTTTCGATAAGAAAAAATCCGAACGTCCTTCAAAAAGTAAGCATTAGAAGTGATGAAATTACATGTAGTGGTTGAATTTGTAAGTGTCTTCGAAATAAAAAATAATACTTTTTTAGAAAAAATTAAATATCCAAATATACCCAAAGAAATAAAAAAACATTCTTTTAAGAAAAAAATGGATAATAATTTTAAACAAACTTCTATGCAACTTACTAAAGTTTGCAAAGTTTGGAAAAATGTAACCGGATTTTTAATAAGTCGGTATTTGCATATTAAATTTTTCTTATTGCATGCTGCATATAACGGAAAATAATCAATAAATATTTTTTTATTTTCGTAAAGAAAAATAATTGCCAAAGTTATGGTTTTTAATATATAGATATAGTGCACATGCTTATGACGTCATACTACGATACTAACGTCATAATAATGTAAAATATTAACGAAATATGTACCAACCTTCCTGCACTGTTTTTTTGCATTATCTTGGCCAGTGGATTGACGATCAAAATAGTACAACAAGTTCCTTTTCATGATGGCAAATAACTTCACGTACTAGGCTTCAATTATTCAATTACTTGACACGTACATATATTCACTGCACACTTTGTTATTCGCACATGTTGACATTTACGTGTCCATTTCAGTAAATGACTGAGATAGGCAAGGTTAGGAAAATTCAAGGGAAAAGAAGCACTGACGAAAAGATTCACAGATCGATGCATAGAGTGCGCCGAGAACGAAGCGCGGTAATTGAATTTGAATTTGAAATATTAGGTAAGAGCTATCGTGGCACTCATACATATATCGCCTCGTTTTATTTCAACCTCCCTCAAACAAAACGTGTCCTACAATAAATGAATTTTCGGGAAGTAACTGCGATATTAAAGATACGTTAAGCAATTAAACTTTTTGTAAAACACCCCCCAAAAATTTTTTCTGGATCCGCCACTGATACGTTTTGTTGTAATTTCACTACTTTATGAGATGGTGACCAAATATGAATGTACAGTGGTGTAATGGTCTTCTAATCTATCTATTGAAGTAGCATAAGCGCATTGGCCTCAGCATTTTTAAATTAAATTAAATTTTGGGCCGGAAGTTCAGCCTGAACTTTTCAAGCTTGTCTACGTTTATGTATGTTAAAAAAGAAATGTTAATTTATTATTCTGCTGAGAACAGTAGAAACTTAAACAAAGCTGATAAAACTGTAAGCGTTTAAGAATTACGTCTAATTTGAAATCAATTTTGTTTGTGGTGTTGACGTTGACATTGCAATATGAAACCAATTTGGACGAGAAGGCGCAGCAGCGTATATATATGTAGCTCGTATTTTGCTTTTGTCGGTCACTTAATCAGTTGTTGTATATCATCGTTAGAACGCATATTGTTTTCAATATATTACATAATGAGTAGTAACTGTTATGACAGCCTTTCTTTCGTAATGATATTGAACTTTAAAAATGCACTTAGTTAATGCCTAAATATGAATTCAGTGTACAACAGGGTAAATTTTGGTATAGCACACCAGGCTTTGGAGAAAAAGCAAGACAGTGCCTAGTACGGAAAGAACTCAGGTTAGATAGTTAGGAAATTCGGGTGTCACTCCAGCTGCCTCATATTATTTCCTATGAATTCTAGAAGATCTTTAGTAATGCTTCGTGGTTCGGCTTGGTATTTCAGTGTTTTGAAAATTCTACCCCGCCAAAGTCCGATATTCTCACAAAATAAATAATGCGTTATACTATATTGCTAAGTTAAATCTACTGTGAAAAAAACTTGTAAAAATTTTTAACAATTAATTTCGAACAACCCACGCATTAAAAATGATATTGATATTGTTCTGTTCGATGCACAGCTCAGCATGTCTATATCATGTCGAAAATGTGGCCAGATAATCTCCAAGATAAAACCCATGTTGCCTTTCGCCACATCAATATTTGCGCGTAACATCACCTTAGCTCCCACGAATATTTTCAATACTTTAGGAAGACCTCCTGTTTTATTGATATCATTTGGTATGACAATGACCAGGTCTTTATTATCTAAATCTGGTGTGGCATCAATAAGTTGATCGTGTGCTTTTAATGTATGATTAACCGTTATTTTGTTCTCAAAATACGGAAGAACATTTTCATTACGTTAAGTAACTTGATCATTCGATGGATCAATTAAAACTTTCGCAAGACGCATTTTAAGATGACTAGAGGCCAATTTCCCAACTCTTAGGGCGTTAAGCACATCTATAAATGTCGTGTTTCCTTGTTGGCGCATATTTTGTTTAAGTTCAACCAACCGTAAATGTGTAGCTGGCTTAATATTATCTGGTTTTTGAAAAATCGTCCGAAACCTTTGAGTAATTCAGTTTCCGAACGGTGAGGCATATATCGAACGAGTAGACTGTAGAAAAAGTTTTCTGGATCTGATCACGCTATAATATACGGCACTCTCACCATTTCAGTGATATTCTTCACAATTTTTCTGGCATCTGATAGCGTAATGAATTAACGACGTTGTTGGTTTAGTTGCTCTTCATAAACATCATTATCAGCGCATACTTCTGTTTCACTTTCCTTTTTCATAGAGGTTCGAGCAACTTTGCGAACTCTATAAGACTAATGTTAGGAAAATCATAGTCAGAATAACGCAATGGACGTTTTTCATATCTTTCAAAGACATTACTGGCTATTAAGTAGCATTCCCAATTTTTTTTGAATTGTAATACTCTATAACGCTGCTCTGGTGAGGAAAATACAATTTCGGGAACTATCCCGTAAGGGAATGTGGCATATTCGATACGCACATTCAGCAGCTGATACTTGTCCTTAATGAAGAATCTTCATACAAATCTTAAAAAGATTACGTGAGGTATAGAATTGTATTTGATGAGTTGCTTGAGCTATTCCAGCATAAACTCCTACTGGCTCTCCTTTTGATAAATACTTTGCAATATACATATGTAGTAGGCTATAGTTTCGTTTGACCCTCATGGCTGAATGTTCATGTTACGTGTCCATAATCTCAATAACTCTGGGTGGTAATTATTAACCCAAGCATCTTGCTTTCTACCCTTAGGTAAACAAATTCTCCCTCCATTATGAATAAAACCATCTGACAAATGCGACACTATATGAGTATCATCACACTATTGACGCGGAAAGTTGAACTGACATCTTACATAGATAGTGCGTTTCGTACAAGTTTGTGTATGTCAATGAATTTGACAATTTGTGACAAGCGCGTGGAGCTCTATATCTTCTTCTTCTTTAGGAGCTTTACAGGAACAATTACGATCAAGAAGAAGTTTTCCTTCTTCAGTGTCAAACTCTGAATGGCTTTCGATCCAAACTAACATATGAAGGTGAGGACTACCACGTTTCTGAAATTCAATACACCACCAATGGTCTTTTACTTTTATATTAAAAACCTCATCATTATTCTTCATATATTTCATTAGAGCTTTTAATTTAACCATAAAATGACGACATAAAATTATTTTTCGATAAGCTTTTTTGTCTCATAAATATCAAGTGTACACGGATCCACATCGGCTCTACCATCAGCTAGTAGCAAAGCCTTTCGTTGGTCCAACCCAGTAGTCGGCAAACTTTTTAGCCAAAGAGCCAAATATGAACATTACAACAATTTTAAAAAATTTGGGAGCCAAATTCATACTTAGTAAATATTTATTCATGTGAACAAAGTGCTTGCATCTCCTTGGAAAGTTTAAGTAAGTCAGGTTTGTATGTTGTTGTTTTTAATTTTAGGCATGATTCCAAGTTCTCATCAATAAGACGACTTCTCAGTTTACTATTGATAATGTTAATGCTTGAAAAAGATTGTTCGCATATATATGTAGAACCGAAAAAGAAAAGAACAGCAAACGCAAGCTTTTTCAGCTGATCGTAAGAGTCAAATACTATTCCAAGCGTTAAAACAGATCATGTCTTCCTTCTCCAGGTGATTCAAAGCAGTCCAATTGTGTTGTGAACTAAGATCACATTTTTTCTTCTCCAATATTTTCAATTCAACACAAACACGTTCAAATTTTGAGCGCCATATCTCCTTGTTTTTTAAATACAGCAATTGTATTTCAAAACTACTAATGTCAATTTCAAAATGAGAAAATTTCAACTCGGTAATCGTAGCATTAAGAGGATTTTTGACGAGTGCTAAAGTTGCTCTGCTGTTTTTAAATTCCAGAAACCTACCTAGAAATGCTACCCTCATATTTAAAATTATGGTTTTAAAATGGTGTTTATCAATAAAGGAATTATTTTCTTGGCGGTGCTTCAGCAGGCTCGGAAAGTGAGCAAAAATAGATAATTTGTTTTCGAATGTTATTACTTCTGCTAACATCGAAAAAATTAAGTTTCCTTTCCATTGTAGTTTACGATTAAGCTGATTTAGATCAGAGGTAACTGTCTACCATGAATTGAAAGTTTTGGATCCACTGATCGTCTCTTAGTTCTGGATAGTGAACGCCCTTCGCAAAAAGAAATGCTTTAATTTCCGGTAAAAGGGACGCGAAACGTTTTAAAACGTTCCCTCTTGATAACCACCATACCTTGTTATGAAGCAGAAGATCAGCATACTCACTCTCCACTTCAAAAAAAAAAGAGCGTTGGGTATAAGGATTGGCGAGCATCAGGCGGACGAAAGAAATAAGAAAATTACAACAGCCCTGGCTTAATACCTGACCACACATAAACACACAGCTGACTTCGCGAATACGAGGATTTTAGACGTCGAGAAAGGAGCAAGAAGGAGAATGACATTGGAAAGCTTACGCATACAGCAAAACTTGGAGAACGCGATGAATTTTAAAGAAGATGTGGACAAAACAAATAACGCATACACAGCTGTTATCAGAATTAATATAAATAAGAGCAATGTTAAAAATATATTTTCATAAGTCTATTTTAAAACTAGTGCTAAGTGTGCACATATGTACATACTTATGTATGTACATTTATTTACCTGTGATTTTTAATAATTATTAAAATCATTGTAAGTCCATAAAAAATAGTCCGGATGTACTTAGTTATTGCAATTGAAATTAATGTTATTGTTTATTGTTTAATAAAAATAGACTCCCTGTTGAAACGCGTATGAGGGAAAAAGAAATTAAAATTTTTCGTTTTGCTCCTTTCGGCCGAAGCAGCTCCAATCCAGCAAACAATTTGATAAAGAATTTTGCACATATAAAAACTAATTCTTTGAATAGGCGATGATTAAGAGCTTTAACTAAAATTGAGTTGATAACGGTAATCACTAAGTCCATAACTTTACAAATTTCATCCGAAAACAAGTATTTTGTGATTAGTTTTGTCTTGCAAATTTTGGCTCCATCTGTTGAAATTGACACAATTTTATCGAGGGGAATATAATGTTTATCCATACACTCGTTAACAGCAGTATCTTCTCCACGCGTTTACTTTAAATTCGCGGTTTTCATCTTCCGTTTTTTTTGCTTTTTTTTTGGTAGCCATGTTAAATGGGTTGCCTATAAAATATTCCAAATATATCAGAATTTTATTATAGCGTAAACAAAATTCTGACAGCTACTCATTAGTTTCCATGTTAAGGCTGTCTTCTACGTTAAGGTTAGGTTAGGTTAGGTTAATGTGGTAGTCCCCGCAGTAGGAACTCACTTAGACATAGTAGAGGAGTCCATTGTGATACCACCTGTTATATGAACGGTAACGTAAATCGGAATCAAGAAAGATTAACCGGAGAAACGTTGCGTACCCGGAATGAAGTTACAAAACTTACCAATTTCCACCCCAGCGAGCTCCTCTGGGGTACTAAAGAAGTAGGAGCTTAGGAACTAGAACCTCAGTCTCGCAAAGGCAGGGCAGCTGATCAGAAAATTAATCCACCTCATCATCCTCGATACAGCTGCGGCAGAAAGGGTCAGAGACTATATAACTACTAGCCTAACCGCATGAATACCCATCGGACAATGAACAGTCAGAATACCTACGATGGTCGAGAGCTGCCGTTTAGTAAGCGATCTCAGTTCTTTTGAGCGCCCACGGTCCACTCTCGGCCAGAGGATCCTTGCGATTCTGCATGTCGTGGCAGCCCCAGCCCTCTCCCTGCATGGAGTAATAACTTCCAGGCTACCCCGTCGAGCGAGCTCATGAGCCATGCAGTTCTTTGCAGTGCCTCTATGGCCCGGTACCAAAATTAGTGCAATGTCGAGATACTCCGCGGCGGCTGAGAACGAGGTCAGGCACTCCCCGACAAGTTTTGATCTCACCATTTGCGATCCTAAGGCCTTAATAGCGGCCTGACTATCAGAATAAATGTTAGCCAGTCTAGTGGGCATTATATCGGTGAATAGCCAAACTGCTGCCCCCTTGATTTCGTTTACCTCCTCCTGAAACACGCTACAATACGGAACCCTAAATTTTTGGCTGAGGGGAAGCTCTTCGCAGAAGACACCCCCCTAACCTTTCCGTCCAGCTTCGAGCCATCCGAGAAAAAGTTCACCGTCCTCCCGCTCCACATGCTACCCTCCTTCCATTCCTCCCCTAGCGGGATGTGAGTGGAGAAGGAGCAACCATGGGCTAAAGCCGGCAGACAGCAATTGGTTTCCGGAGGGACAAGTCGAAGCAGGCAAGAATCCTAGAATGCCCAAAGGCCAAGCTGAAGCTGTATCCATTACATCTTAGCCAGGTTACAGCACGGGCTGCAGCAACCTTGCTTGTAATGCCCCAAGTCAACACGTTAAGCATAACGTTGAGCGCGAGAGTGGGTGTGGTCCTAAGCGCCTCACTGATTCCAATGAGCGCAGTTCACTGCACCCGCTCTAGCTGCTTAACTTTCGATACCTTCTCCAGTGAGTTCCACCAGATAACCACTCCATAAAACATAATAGGTCCAATTAAAGTTTCATAAAGGCTGTGATTTACCTTGCGAGGGAGGCCCCATCACCCTTTCCTCAATATATTGCCCTCAGGGGCGCTTTCTGTCTAGAATCCGACCTAGATACTTGACCCGGTCAGAAAGCACAAATAAGACGCCACCTATTGAAGGTGGTAAGGCATCCGGTACTTTATATCTTCTGGTAAACAAGACGAGCTCCGTCTTGCTAGGGCTGATAGCGAGCCCACATCCTGTAGACCATTTTCCGATCAGTTTAGGTAACCCTTCATGATGTCAACAAGGGTGCTCCAAAACTTAACCCTTACAATGAGTGCTACATCGTCGGCATAGGCAATAACCGAGCAGCCTTTCTTTCCAGCTCCTTCGTTGAATGGAGGCGCTGCCCCACTCTTCCACGACAGTTCTGTCACAGAGCAGATGGTTGAGGAGCCTTATAAGACCCGGCTCAACCCCAAGCTCCACCAGGGATCTGACCATTGCCTGTGGCTGGATGTAATTAAAGGCACCTTCTTTATCCAGAAAGGCACCAACTGCGAAGTCCTTGTTTTCAAGAGACTCTTCAATGACGTTAACAACCGTGTGCAGGGCTGTTTCCACAGACCTG
The DNA here is from genome assembly GCA_951828415.1 of Anomoia purmunda. Classification (NCBI taxonomy): domain Eukaryota; kingdom Metazoa; phylum Arthropoda; class Insecta; order Diptera; family Tephritidae; genus Anomoia; species Anomoia purmunda. The sequence goes on from OX639998.1 coordinate 39,627,436, forward strand.
ACTTTCGTGTAAGCATGCTGAGTACGCGGCAATTGCTCACGAGAAATCCCATCCCTTATACAGGGGTTTTCAATAGGAACGCTACAAAAGTTTTTTTAAATAAAACAAAAACGGTTTGGGATATGAATTAAATTCTTTATTCCTGTGAAAGTACATTCGAAGCCATTATGTATGCAACTCGATTTCTTTTGCATGGGCACTCGACGGTTTTCAAGCATAAATCGGCCGATACTGCTGCAATTTCACGTTCGATATTCGTACGAAGTTCATCAATCGTCGCTGGATTGTTGGCATAGACCATAGACTTGACGTAGTCCCACAGGAAATAGTCTACCGGCGTCAAATCGCACGACCGAGGCGGCCAATTGACTGGGCCATTTCGTGAGATAACACGTTCACCAAACTTGGTTTTCAATAAATCGATTGGGACATTCGCTGTGTGGCTTGTGGCGCCGTCCTGTTAGAACTACATATTGTCCAAGTCCATATCATCCAATTCGGGCCAAAAATATTCGGTTATCATTGAGCGGTAGCGATTCCCATTCACAGTAACGTGCTGTTCTTGACCATCACGGGAGAAGTACGGCCCAATGACGCCGCCGGCCCATAAACCGCACCAAACCGTAATTTTTTCGGGATGCAATGTTGACTCATGGAGTACGTGTGGATTTCTGCCTGTCCAATAACGCATATTTTGCTTATTGACGAAGCCATTCAGCCAGAAATGACAACGACCATAAATTGGACGTAGCGCTCTTAAAGTTGAGGCCATTGACTCCGAAATTCGGTAGATAATTTTAGTAATTTCGACTCGTTGTTTGATTGTATATCTTCCCATGATGAAATGGCAAACCTTACTGAAGAGAAATGTCAAAGGAGCGGAAAAAAATATGGCGTCGTTTGCTGTCACTATTGGTCTACTTTTGTATCGTCCGTATTGAAAAACCCCTTTATGAAGATCAATCAGCCTCTCCACGGTCTTCGACAGAAAAGAAGAGAGGCTGTTAGGCCTAAAGTCCCTTGGGGATACACAAGACCTCTGGCCCGCCTTGGAAATAAACGTAACCCTCACGTTCCTCCATAGCTTAGAAATATAGCCGCTACTTATGCAGCTCATTTAAATAGGCGCCAACCACTGACAAGACACACGCTTAGACTTAGCACATCGCCAAGAGCCGGTGACGCTCACCCAACAGGTCACAAGGAGGAACATAGATGGCACCTGGTTCAACACGGCACATGGTTGCTGGGAAAGTGGAAATCGAGGAGAAGCCTTAGCGGCTCCTAGCTGCTCACCGCCCAGTTTCCCCAAGTCGTGCCTAAGGCATCCCAAGGGCACGGAAGCCCCCGTAGGCACCCGCCTAAGCCTAGAGATTTCGTGGCAACTTTCAACGTTCTCGCAGAAGCTTCTCCACGAGTCTCGCTAGTTTTCCTTATTTCGGATTTATATATTCCCAACCCGATCCTATATAGTTCCCGGTCTGAGAAACTTCTGCAGCTTCCAACAGTATTTATTTATTTATTTATTTATTTATTTGTTTATGAAATCAATGAATACAAAATTCTTACAGACTACACATATTAGAAAGTATTACATATTAATTTTTTATTTATTTAGTCTACAGAAAGATACTTATTTCTACAGACAACTTATTGATTAATTTGTAAATACATATATGTTTGGAGTTAAAAAAGGTATAATCTTTATACATAATGGCAGACATCGAATATAAGTGTGCAACCAGTGGAGACACCAGTAGGGACGTCGGTGGTATACTTTTAGATAAGCATGTATGTACGCCAGAAGGGACGCCAACAGAACGCCAGAAAGGACGCCAGTTTGGGTGTATATTCTTCTACATTATTTATAAAATTCATTTAAAAGCATTTTAAAGTTATATTTAGAAGAACCAAAATCAATGGCCAGAGTAGTTGAAAGCAAATTGAACTCTTTTAATGTACGAAGTAAAGGAGCGTGAGAGGCATAAATAGTTCGGACTCTTTCTAAGAAGAAAGGGTCATGATTTCGAAGACTTCTTTGCGGAATGTGAAAATAAATTCGCTCGAGAAGGAACGGAGAATCAATCTCACCACTTAAGATGTCAAACACGAAGGAGAGTGAGAGAATATTCCTCCTAATATGTAAGGATTTGAGATTAATTAACAAACATCTAGCATTGTACGGAGGTATTGGTTCTACAAAGTTAAGAGATCGGAGAGCAAATTTTACAAAAATTTTCTGAATACGTTCAAGTCTTTTAATGTAACAGTCGTGATACGGTCTCCATATGAATACAGCATATTCCAGCTTGGAGCGAACAAGCGAAGTATATAACAGCTTTAGAGTGTAAGGATCTGTGAAATCTGTACAAAATCGGCGCAGGAAGGCAAGCATTGAGTAAGCCTTAGCGATAGTGCAGTTTATGTGACTATGGAATAAGAATTTGGTATCAAAGACCACCCCAAGGTCGGAAATTTCATCAAGAGTGGTGAGCCGAGAGTCATTAATGAAATATGTAGTAGGAATGAGGGAACGAGACTTAGAGAAAGAAAGATGAAAACATTTACCAATGTTTAATGGCAATTGATTTTTTCTGCACCACGTTATTACATTATTTAGGTCTGATTGAACCTTTAAGGAGTCTGAGGGCCTCGAAATTGTAGTAAAAATTTTCAAGTCATCCGCATAAAGAAGAAAGTTAGAGTTAACGAAGCAATCAGATATATCATTTATAAACAATACAAAGAACAAAGGGCCCAAGATACTACCTTGGGGAACCCCAGACGAGGCAATAAAAGGATAAGAGGGAACGTTATCAACAACAACTACACAATAACGAAGGGAAAGGTAAGACTCCACCCAAGACAGGAACACAGAATGAAAGCCAAGACTAGCTAATTTGGAAATTAAAATTGAGTGGTTGACCTTATCAAATGCTTTGGAAAAGTCAGTATATACCACATCAACCTGGAGACGATCATTAAAGGCGGACATACAACATTCTGTGAATACAGCTAGGTTTGTTACCGTCGACCTACCGACCACAAAGCCATGCTGGTTGTCAGATATTAAACGTTTAACTGAAAAATACAACTTCTGCTTAACTATGTATTCAAATAGTTTAGAAACTGTCGACAGTTTGGAAATAGGCCGATAATTTGCAACGTTATTCTTATTACCATGTTTAAAGATAGGTGAAATTGAGGTTATCTTCCAAGCTTCAATGAATTCTCCGCATAACAGGGACTTATTGAAGATTAACAACAGTGGATAAGCAAAAGCTTCACACTTTTTTAGAAGAATAGGGGATAATCCATCTATATCAGTTTGCGAATTAGACTTGATATGCAAAATTCCATCCATAACGTCATCAAGGGATAAAGACAAAGAACCAAAGTTGATCGGGGAACTAACATTTGGGATAATATTACTGGCGGGGTCAGACTCCGGTTCAAAATTAGACTGAAAGAAATCAGCAAAGAGATTAGCAGCATTTTCAGGGGTTGACGCATGGGAATCATCATAGAAAATGTCGGATGGAATACTAGAGCAAGACCGTTTGGTCTTAACAAAATTCCAGAAAGACTTGGGGTTGGATTTTATGTCACATTCATATTTACGAATAAAGTCCCTATGAAGATTCTTACTCATAACTTTAAATTCACTAGCATATCGCAGGTATTTGTCCTTATGCACTAACGATTTAGATGACTTGAATTTCTTATAGTATCTATTTCTCAGATTCTTTAACCTCTTCAGATCCTTAGTATGCCAAGGAATTGTATAATTATTCCTTTTTAATAGCGGAATATTATTGGTACAAATTTCCCTGGTTTTGTTTTTAAAAACATCAAAGCATTCCGCGACACTGGCCCTTTCAAATAATATGTCCCAGTCTAATGCTGAAATCTCACTGTTGACAATTTGAAAATTGCAACGATTAAAGCAAAAACTTGTGGGTTGACTAATATTTCTGCTTTTAAAATCGTAAAATTCAAGATTAAGAACGAGCGGGACATGATGCATACCGACAGCAGATAATGGGTCTAGACATTCATCTAAAGAAAAATGCATGTCATCATTAATAAAAATTAGGTCAAGAAATCTGGCAAGCTTGTTAGCAAAACTGTTTACCTGAAAGAGACTAGTACTTAGGAAATAATCTATTAAGTAAGATTCGGAAAAGGTGGAAATATTTTTTGGACATAGCGCCACACTATTATCTATATGCGACCATACTACATTGCAAAGATTAAAATCTCCAAGAATGCAGAACTTACTACTATCATGCTTAGATACCATATCGACTACATTATCCACATGCGCTTTGTAAAGAAAATCCGCACTGGAAGGGATATCCGAAATTCCGTGAATTAATACACAAAGTTGGTCTAGAAGAGGGTTATTATTATCTAGTGGCACTAGCGAAGATCGAAATCGTCGCCGAACGGCAATGAGCACACCACCACCTCTTGAGAGTCCAGTCTTCACAACATCCCGGTCTTTTCTGTAAACATTGTACAACTTACAGTCAAAAAATTCGTTCTCACAAAAATCCGCGTTCAACCATGTCTCCACTAGCACAAACACGTCATAGTCCATATGAGCGGTCATATTAAAGAGGAGTTTAGATTTAGTCCTAATACCAGATACATTTTGATAATATATCCTCAGCGACGCAGAGTGATATTTAACCTGAGTAGCGCCAATTATTGAATTTGCGGTGGAGCGTCGTTTTTTTGAAAAAAACGGAAAGGACGAATCTTTACATTAATGGGCCAGATATTCGCGTTTAATAACTTATCATAAAAACATTCAGATACACCTAATTTAAAATTAATCTTTTTAAAATCTTCCACTTGGGCATCTTTTTTTATAAGCATATAACAGTTAAGATACTTTTTATCAATTTCAGCATGTTTAGCAACGTAAGTTAAGATATTATCCACAGTTACGGTAGGTGAAAAAGAAGATATGTGTAGCCACTTCATAGAATGAATAACGGTTAATTCATTATTGTCATTAGAACCAAACCGAACCAATGGTTGTTTGGGATTCTTGCGTGGATTTTTGGCTACGGTTTTCCATTCTGGATTACTGCGATTAGAAGGAGAAGATGATTGAGCTGATACGGGAAAATCCGACATATCAGGTATTGACAGTTGTACACGTTGAGATGTAGGAGCAGAAGAGTTCGGCATTGCGGACACTTTACTAGCAGCTGACTTCAAAGGCAGAGCAGAAGTAATAACAGGCGCAGCAACACTTGGCGATATCTTCGCCTTGGCAGCGTAAGAGACAGCAGCGCTATAGGTAACAGCAGAGCGCGGCGCAGCGACAGCAAAAACAAGAGAGAGCGAAGCATTGACAACAGCATTAGACGAAGTAGACGTACTAGCGGGCATAGTAACACTTGACAGCCGCTCTGCGTTAGCAGCATTAGAGACAGCAGGTACAAAAGTGTGCGAAGCAGAGACACAAGGAGTGTCATTGTTTGATGGCGAAGAGCACGCAAGAGTTTGAGTAGCGGCGGCAAATGTATTATTGCTTGTAAAAGCACCAATGATGCCGTGCATCTTCTTTATTTCTGCGGTAAGCGAAATAATAGCGTTATCTTTGTCACTTAGTTTGGAATTAAGAGAAAGAATTGTATCATGTAGATTGTCCGATTTTAAAGCCAATCGCTTATTGTCTTCGTGCAGAGTACTTAGCACTGAGAGCACACGCACATTCTCGGTTCTAAGAGCTGAGATTTCGTTGGCTAAAGTTTGCAATGTTATTTGTTGCTTGATGACTTGTACATTAGAAGGCTTGTCATTTACACTTTTAGATGTAGTAGCACTCTTAGCAGTAGCCGTCCCCTCCGCAGCAGCGGTTACAAGGGTTATTTGTTGTTTATGGATTTGCATATTTGATGATTTGTCATTTACGCATTTTGAAATATTAGCACTTTTATCAGCAGTTGACTCTTCCGAAGCAGCGGGCGAAAGAGGCACACAAATAGAACCGCGACGCACAGCCATACACTCTTTACAGAAAAAAGGTTTATTCGAACTCTGTAGAAATTCGAGATCTGCTTGTATCATACCAACACAAACCAAGTGAGAGAACTCATTGCACTTGGCGCACTGAACTTTGGCTTGAGCACGATCGACTTTCTGTCCGCAAACGCAAGGCATAATGCAAAATATTATTGATTATATTAACTTTTATTTGTGGTAGGCGAATTAAATAGTAAGAGTCACTGTCTCATGGTTTTGGCAACCATAATAGAAAATTTTCACAATTTAAAAGGCGGCGGAATTTAATAAATAATTACGATTTGCTAGAGCGAGTGGAAAACACGTCTGCACTGTCGGCGATGTTTTGTATTGACAGGGCTACCTTCTCGAAGATATAGGATATAACCCCCAGTAGCTCAGCGAGAGAGCCGAGGGACTCTGCATTAAGCACAATTAGCGCTTGCCGATAAGGTTCTTCGGAGCCCTCAAACCGAACGACCTTCCAATTGTGGGTAGAAAGGTTCGGGTTGTAATAGCAAAGGATTTCCTCGATTTCCCCTAGTGCGGAGGGCTCCGCAGGAAGCCAGGCAGGAGCTCGCGGACGCAAACGCAGATCACTCTTGTTCACGGCCTCGAGCTTGGCACCCTTCCGGATCTCCCCCACCAAATCAACCGCCGCTTTATAGAGCGTGGCCGGCCGCTCGTCGAAGCACGATATCCTTTTAAAAAGACCAGAGTGCCAGCAGCGAGGAGGTGGACCAGGATTGTCCCTGATCACCTTCATGAAGACGGAAGAGATCATTGACGCCATACGCTTCCCATCCCTCTTAAAGATGGCACCATCCTACTTGCTGCGGTCCACGACCCCCCGGTTTAACCGCGGCCTTGGGTATCGTCTCCGACACACCTTCATCACCTTTAGCTTTGGCCACAACGACCTTCTCCCGTACAGAACCAGCGGAGGGAGAGCGTTTCGCCTTTAGGGATCGGCTTCGACGCCCCTCTATCTTACAATTTTGGAATTTATTAGACAAAAAGGGTCCCAACCAGAGCCGCTATCAAAAAACCGAAAGTGTAGTCGTCGTAAAAAATGGTCTCATGGTTGTCTATGCCGAAGCAGGGTGGCTATGCAAGGGTTGACGCACACCCTTATGAGGTGAACGTTCAGAGCCAGACCAGACGCAAAGACGGGAGTCCTCTCAACCGCACCACCAACCATAAAGGCGACGGGAATTGGAACGTACTCTGAGACTTGCTAGATTTAAACGGGACAGAGACCAGCCATTTCTGCTGAGTTCCACCCCAGCATACTCAGGTGGTAGAGTGGTATTCTACCGCCGGCAGTCCAAAATCAAACAGAATCAAAACACGTAAGCCAAAGAATAGTCCATGGGCAAAGCAAAGCTTTACCGAGGATGCACCACGAGGAAGCGCCCATGCTCTACAGATTAGATTTAAGCAAAGTGTCTATAGATATAATAGTTAAATAAATGATATCACACTAAAAAGAAAAACATAATTTTTTTCATCATCTGAATAATGCAACTTTTAATATGACCAAAAAATGGAAGAAAACTTCCAACATATCGACAAATAGTCGATTACAAATTTTGTACCGGATCTACGAACATACATAACAGGTGTTTTAAAATCATATAAAAACCCTGTAAGACATGCAGATAAATTGAAAAATACAACAACTTTACAATAAAACAGGACAACGACAGACACGGTAGATAAGACAAAACTATTCACACTGGAACTGCTGGTCTGTGATGCCAATTTGTCTCCACTACTTTAGAAAAAGTATGCGGGCACCTACTTGTGGAACCTTTGTTCACACTGAAGTATGCCGAAAACATGCGAACAATTTCAGCCGGTAGCGTGTACATGGTTTGTGTTTACGTTTACGAAAGCTAAAAAAATTTACTCGATGTTCGTTACGTATCTTTACAACAATATAAAAATTTAATTACTTATCTATCTTTAACTTAAACAAAAAATTAAGCATGTTCTCGATTTATATAAGAATTTAACATTATCAAAATAAGATGTAATTTTTCTCTTACCAAATTTTTTTTTAATGAAAATATTATTCTTGTCTTCCCTATATTATTGCGCCGGAGCCGCACTTAAGTAGCCAAAGAGCCACATGTGGCTCTGGAGTCGCATTTTGCCGACCACTGCTCCAACCAGTTAAGATCATTTGAGCCAAAATATGTTGGGGGCCTAAACACCTGATTTGCGCTAAAAGCTCATTTAAGGCTGCTCTCCAGTAAGCTGCAGATACTCTCAAAGCCCTTACATAAAGGTGTATGTCTTCAACAGCTCCATCTTTATAAATAACTTTTTTTCACATCCTGATATAGTGCTTTTGACTTTATAATATTCGATTAACGATAAAGCATAGCAGAGATAATTGTTACGTTGAAATCGTGTATCACTTCCAAAATTCCATACCGAAAGTAGTCGAGTGGCGTTATCTGTACGGCTCTTTGCTCTTTAAGTCCATTCTTTCCGCATGAAAACAAAAAGTACCACACTCTTCCGCTTTCACTTCATGACCAGCATTTACGACATTATCAGCTGTCTTGCGGATAATTTCATTAAGGTGCTGCGAAACCTGTATCTCATCTTCGACATTGGGCTGCATAACCTCAACAAGTGTCGTAACTGACGTCTGCAGTGGAATTATTTGATATCGCTACTTGTGGAGAAGTAGTTGTTTGCGTTACTACTCTCTCAGTATTCTGACTCATTTGGGTTTCTATCTCCACAGAGTCAAGTATGTCAAAGAACTGTACGTCAACGTAATCATGTAAAAACTGCTTATTTATGGTACCTGTTGCACGCTTACAAATTCTCACGAACGTATCATCGTATTCGATTAGACAAGCTCTTCCATTGTCTTTTGCTTTGGCACCGTTTCGACCACACAAATGAGAATCACTGAAGTAATATTTATTATCATACTACATTATTCCAAATGATCGTCCTTCTGATATTAGTATACCTTCATTACGATTCATGAAAAGTGTTTCGAAACTTTGCCGAAGAGTATGCGCAATATTTTCTTGATTTAGGTATGATCATATTTAAATCAAAGACGCTTGTTGACCAATATTGGGGTGAAAGAACACAAGCCCTTAAAATGTTTGTTAATACCATCGCACAGAATTGTACACCTTAGCGTGATGTCATGAAGCACGTGCAATCCTTGAAAAATCGTTGATTTTCATGTAAGCAGTAGGAGCCTATGTAGGCTCGTCATTTGGCTCTACATAAATCTCTATTAGTGTTTCTACTGTTATTATATCCTCTTCGTTGATTGCTAATTCTTTATTGATAATGGCATCTTTGTAGCCAATATATAGCCTGGCCTCGAAAACTATGTATATTTCCAAAGACCCCACTTAACTTGATAGTTTTAATAAATGGAATAATAGTATATAAAACTAGTCATTGTTTAGCTTGTGAAAAGCTCGCAATCACTTCTTGAATGGGGCCTGGATCCAAATTACTCCAGTATTATTTTGATAGTGGGAACTCTTCTTTGAACTTAAATGACTTGCTACAGTTGGAAAGAACCAAGCAATTTTTTTGCTTAAGTTCATCAGGTGAAAAGTCGTGTTATAGTGTTTATAATCCACTTTGAGATCTGATGCTGATAGCACCCCTTAGAACGAACCTCACAAAAAACGTGTTAATCGCCTGCATAAAGCCCGCCATACTTGCTTTCAATGCTCTTCTGAATTTCGAATTACATATGTATGTATGTATGTATTTTCTCGCATTTGCTGCAAAATAATTATTCGGCCTTCTTCCAGTTCTGGGAATCTATGTACAACTGCGGTCTGTCGCTTTTTCAGCAAGCGAGCTGCTCTGCTTTCTTTGGACTATGATGATCGATGTTCAGCTTCGTGCTGTCGCTTTTTCTGCAAACGAACTGCTGTTCTGTTTTCCCGATTGTGATCATCGATGTTCTGCTGCATGCAAACTCTTTTTGGTCGTCCTCTTGGCGTACTCTACAAACTACTAGTAATTAAATGGTTGCATTCAAAGGAGGAACTGCTTTTACACTGAAGTTGCCGTGTCTTCATAATGCTTAAGAAATGCCTTTACGCCACACATGATGAATGCTGCGAGAACCAGTAACACTAAGCAGAAAAGAATAGCATTAGATAACAAGAATGATAGAAGACAAGATTACGACAACGCCGGCAGCGCACACGTCACAGAAATCCTCTGCAAAGAATAATGAAAAAAGGAGGGTGATAATTTGACAATAACAAAGCAATTACAAAGAATTGCACGCACACACAGCCACAGCATCATCAGCGGGAAATTTGAAAAAACTGCACTTTCTATCTTTGTTTTTGCTGTTGCTTGCACAATTCAAAACGCGGCACTTTAGTTTCTTTATTTTTAAGATAATTTTACACAAATATTTCAAAATTAGCGTTTATCATAAACAACACGCAGCACAATCTATGTTTCTCAGTCTGTATTCGTAAACAAACACTCAGAACATCTCGCTACGTCATTCTGTCAAACGAAGCAAGTACGAAGTAACGGAAGTGCTTTTGTCGTCACCTTGTTTTCACTGCATCGTGATTAGATAAGTATATACGCATATGTATATGTATGTATGTACATGTATATGCTTAATTTGTTGGGCCAACGCTGTACTGTACCTGAGTGTAAAGTGATGATTTGTCTTGCGTTATTGCATTTTAGCATACGTACCTACATACATATCTATGAGTTTCAATCCGTTTATGCATCTATGTATGTATGTAGTACAGCGCAGCCACGTCGCTTACACTCATCTCGCTCGCGTTTGGAGTTCGTGTTTGATCGACACTGATGTATGGTTAGAGTTAGAAGGTAGATGAAAAGTAACTCACCTCGACCATTTACATATGTCTGTGCTCCCCACTGAGCGTGTATTGAGCGTTATATACTGATATCACCATTTGCCTGCTTGCTCCATCTGTGTTATTGGGGAAAAAAGGATATAACTCTGTTTTAGCTAGAGTTCTGGCTCCAATATTACCTTTTCCGCGCTCCACGAAAGTCGTTTGTAGGGATCATTACCTGAGGCATATTTTGGATGCTTTCTTGTACGGTTGGCGTCAGCGAAACATATGTCCTCCACCTCCTGTTTACACCCAGGATAAACGGAGAGTGCCTTTGCGGGGTGGCCTTATAAAGCGTCACCGATCTCGGGTCCTTACAGGCGACCTCTTTTAAGTGGCTCTGGTACCTACCAGCGTCCTTGCAGTTCGAATGGGGTTCCTTCAGGGTAGCCTTCCCCACCTCCGCTGGTTCTTCAGTATAGATCCGAGCTCGTTGCCGCGGTCCAGAATAATAATAATAATATATTAATTAATAAATAGGAATAAGTTAAAGTTACGAAACTTCGAAAGAATTATTCATTTCGTAAATTAATGCGTTGGAGCAAAGACAAAAAGTCGACGAATACTGCGTTTTCATCAAATTTTACGTATCGATGAACGTTAAGTGCAGCCAATGCTTTTTGCCGTTTTTCACTCATGGTAGACCGGAGATACTTTTTCAGTTGACGCAGTGTTGAAAGCGAGGGTTCTTTCGTCGATGTCGTTACATCAAGTGCTTTACTAGAATTGCGGATATTTTTATCCAAAAATCGTTTTCGCGAAAGTTTTACTTCGTCGACAAATACTTCAGCACAATCGTCATGCAAAAAAAAAATGTGGTTGGAATTTGCGATGGAAAAAAACATACGAAATTCGAAAGTATTTTATCGTGATTTTAAAATGGTATTCATGATGAGTTACAAATAAATCCAGATCTTTTTATTTCGTCGACGAATACTTCAGCACAATCGTCATACAAAACAAAATTAAGTAGTACTTTTCGATAGAAAAAGCCTACGAAATTCGAAGTATTTTACGGCGATTTAAAAACGGTCTTCATGCTGAGTTACCAATGAATCCAGATATGGTATGTAAGTAGAATAGTACTTAATAATACTCTTCAATGTCGCTGTCTCCACATTGCACTGATGAATCTGACGAGAAGTTAATCTAAGTTTCTTCACTTCGATATCGTATTCTTTACAAATCTGGCCGACTGTTTGGAAAATCTCGCTGAAATATTCTTTTGATCTTGATACATTTTGACTGATTTTGACACCTTTCTATTATTTCTATACCTTTCTTCCTGTCCGTTATCGTTACTCGACGTTTATACTTCAGTAGCCAAGATAGCTGGAAACTTAAATTTCTTTGCCCTGATGCCGGAAATTGATAGTGTTCTTTCGGAGTCCAAATTTTGTCTTGCTGTCTTAGGCCGACCCTGGTTCTTAGATAATTTATGTGTGTGTAAGAATGTTTATATCCGGGGAATACTTAGAAAGTTTTATTTTTAGATGACATAACAATGCATTTTTAACTTTGCATTTATAAATTAGAGAAAGAGGCGCATCATATCAAATTACTAACTTTATCCTCATACTAACTTCATTTATGCAAATTCATAAATAGACTTTGCATTTATAAATTAGAGAAAGAGGCGCATCATATCAAATTACTAACTTTATCCTCACACTAACTACATTTATGCAAACTGATTCCGTATATCAGTACAAAGCTGAACTGCAGCTCTGGATAATTTGTCACTAGATGTACTCGATGGAGGAGAAGACAGATCTTTAGAGCATTTATTTTCAATGGAAAATATGTTCTTCGAAAAGTATTAAAAATGTCACAATTCTTTAGCAGCAGATGTTCATTGAGAAAAGTGTCCAATTCATTATGTAACGAATAATTTCTTTCAGTATTATTACTGCTTTCAAAAGAACATCCCCGAAGCCGGAATTCGGTCGTTCTCAACTTATAACACAAATCACGCACTTTTTTAAATGAAAAAAGTTCTCGATTTGAAAGAGGATATTGCTCCACTTGGTCACGATCGCTCTGTGGTGTATTTTTATGATTTGGTATGGTTGGTATTAGTGTTATATGGAACCACTCCTTATTTATGCAGCATCTTCTGCTAATCATATATTTAAGAAAGTAAAAATCCAAGTTGCCTGTCACATTATTTCCTCGCTTATTAATTCAAATAAACCATTACGTATGCAGAAATAGAAATACGACTAATTTCCATGACTGCACCCTTTTCTAATATTTCACTTGCTATGTAAAGGCAACCAATCTATGAAAGTCCAACCTCTTCATTGATAATTAAATCTGCTGCGTCGCCAAAATATTCGGCATACGCAGTGGCAACGTCGCTAGTCCATTATAGCAGAAGAATGATAGAATACAAAATTAAGCATTCACGCGGATAAGTGACAGATCTCGCCATTAATAAACAGAATACGGAGGAAAGAAGAATAAATAACTTCCGATATTTCTGAGTAAAAATATAACGTATAGGCAGAAATTTAATAAATAAATCTGCAATATACTACAGCAGTCTCTTTACCCTCATTTTTTAAAACAGCTTTGTCTACTTGCTGTTGAGAATTGTCAAAATCGGCAAAACCGAAGTCTTTTTGAATTTTTAACATTTAATTGTAGATTCGTAATTAGCAGCCCCAAAAAGAACACATAGCGTAATAAAAAGTTGAAAATATTTCTCACTCTTCGCAAATATCTCGAGCTCTTGGCTCACTCTGCGGCGGTTCTAGCCACGTAATCCTTCGAGTGGTATACCGTTGCAATGGGCGTAATGCCATCGACGTAATGTTTAGGCGCAGCCTGGCTTCCTTTGTTCATGTTGTAAATAAGGTCACCGTGGACTTACTTCGAAGGAAAAGAGTATGGTTCTCGGTTGAACTTTATGAAAGACCCACGCTTACCGGTAAACCATCTCCCGAATATCCTCGTTTAAATCAGCAATACGGAGATCCGAATGGTAGTCGCGCTCGTTAGCTTCCATCAGAAAATCGAGACGAGTTTCCCGGATCCGTTCAACAAGAGTGAAGCGAGTATTTGAGATCACCTTGCGGAAATGCAGTTCTCGTTGTGTTAACATATTATTATTCCACCCCTATGGCATAACATCCTTCGGAAAGGTCTTTTTGTTTATATATTTTTTAATTTATTAATCCAGAAATACAACTATTCTTTTCGACTTAACCAGCATACATAATAATATAATTACTAATTATTTCAACATTCTGATTAAAAGTAATTTAAAACGAAACTTAGTCGAAAGAAATCGAAAGCAAAAGAACTAAAACATCTGCGAAAAGGAGCAATAATAGCAAAATTATTTCTAACAAGTTCCAAAAAAGTGTCATGATTCAAAGGCTTCTTTGTGGAATATTAAATGTAATGCGTTCAAGTAAAAACGGAGAGTCAATCGCAACCTGAATAACTTCGAAAACGATAGGAGGAAAAAGAATAAGTAATAAGTAAATATATTTTCTTATATTTACTAATAACGTTGATGCATTTGCAATTTGTCTTTCAAATAGGTTAAAGGCTTGTTTTGGACTTCAAGTAATGTATCTTGTATTGAGGTATGGCTTAGGATCTAAACTGCAAGTCCAAGGAATGCAGTCTTGGTAGGCGTCGTATATATTCCACAATAATATCTACAAGTCTCAGTGTATTTGACTGATATCTTTGGATCACATGTATGATGTATTTACTTGCGGTACCCCAGATTTGCCTACGATAAGACCAATCAGGTTTCGGTATGATTTTGTAAAGAGGCATTTTACTTTTAATTTTTGATTTAGGCTCAATTACCCAAAACATTTTGAGTCATATCCTCTTGGCTCTGCTGTGATGACTCCATGTTAGTATTATTTATTGGATTTAGATATTATGGTTTGATTGAAGCTGACATTTGGACAGTCGCCTCTCTTGATTCGGAAGCATTTGCTGATACATTCCAATTGCGAAGCCAGGATTGTAATTCGTTTAACTATGTTTGTATTATTTCAAAAACTTCGTTAGCCATTTAGGATGGAGGAGGGCAGCAGTATCGTCAACATAAACTCCAACTGTCAAATTACTGTCCTCCAATATTGGCAAGTTAGCGGTGAAAATTGTGTAAAGAGTTGGGGTGGTATACTATCAGAGAACTTGTAAGAAATGAGAAGGCGCAAGTGTTAAAAGAGCTTTTTCATCAACAAAATTTGCGGGTGCAACCGAGAGAATTCACCTCCGAAAAGTACTGAATTTAATTCTACCATACCAATAACAACCACTTTGACCATATTTTGATATATTTAGAGCAGAGGGGCTATATTGCGGAGGCGAGCGGCTGCACGTGTACAAAAAGAAGATAAGTAATAAATCAAAACAATAACCATAGAAGAAAAATAAGTAAACAAACAAAACCTGTTTCTGGATCGCGAGACGCAACTTGAGACGGCAGATGAGTTATGCAACAAGTGTGCATAAGAGAAGGGTATCAAGGGAAAGGGGGAATCGTCCAAAGAATATTCTTTTGAGTTTTCGGCAATTTTTGTGTCAATCGCCATCAGCGCGTGCACATGTACGCAAATGAATTGCTTAATAAATGCATATATGTATGTATGTATGTACGTATGTATGTAGTTTCAGATATTTTAGAATATGTAGCGCTGGTGCAGGCACAAGTGCAGCTGCGGTTGCGATGCGCTGTGATGCAATTAAGATTTAGCGTAGGTCAAAGTCCGTAGCGTATGTCCTTAAGTAGAATCAAGAAAAGACTCATTCACACATGCGCAATTTTTCAGCGCAAGTGCACAGCGAAACATTGTATATACTTTCATGCATGCATATCTACATATTTACATAAGTACATACCTACAACAAAAAAAATTCATTCATAAACGCTCGCGTGTATTTCCGAAAACAAAAGATGTTCATTCATAAGCGCAAGCATTTCATCTCCCCGCCGAAAAACAGAAAAGATTATTCTTTTGGTTACCGTTCCTTTTCCCTTTCCCTTTCAACCCTTCTTTTATCCTGAATTGTTGCATAACTCATCTGCCGTCTCAAGTTGCGTCTCGCGATCCAGAAACAGGTTTTTTTTGTTTACTTATTTTTCGTCTATGGTTATTGTTTCGATTTATTACTTATCTTCTTTTCGTACACGTGTAGCCGCTCGCCTCCGCAATATAGCCCCTCTGCTCTAAATATAGCAAAATACGGTGAGAGTGGTTGTTATTGGTATGGTAGAATTAAATTCAGTACTTTTCGGAGGTGAATTCTCTCGGTTGCACCCGCAAATTTTGTTGATGAAAAAGCTCTTTTAACAGTTGCGCCTTCTCATTTCTTACAAGTTCTCTGATACCATCTTGCGGAGCTCCATCCTTTATCTCGTATATGTTAGAAGTTTCAACTTGAGATTTAACATAGAAACGTCTGGAATTTAAATATGACTATGACTAGACTCTGTCAAACGCTGTACGACAATACTTTTTCTCCTTTAAACTGCTAAGTAATGGTTTACTGATACCATGACATTGTTCCGGATTAACGTATATCTGCCTGTATTTGTATTTCCAACGCTGTCAATAATCTACGAAGAAATATTCTTTCGACTATTTTCGAGAATATTATCAGGAGACTTATTGGTCTGTTAATTTTAAGTATGAACACAGTTGTCGTTTTATACTCGCTGTTTATTGGTATGACTTTACAATTGCAATGATTACACAAGTGCCGGAAATAACTCTGAATTTTCTATCTATGCCATTCATATGCTTATGCTACGTTTGCATACATACGTATATTACATCTCTCCACCGCCTACTTTCAAAAATATAAAAAGCGATACGCATATGTAACAGCATATACATATGTACATGTATATTTCTCGGAATTTCATTGTCAATTCAGCATCTGAACGAGTTATGTAATTACTTCATACTTAATAACTACAAACTCAATTTTTAAAAGTTAGTTCCGACTACATAGCTACTTTAAATATTCCGGTTATCTGGTTGTTTTCGAACTCTCTCTGATCGCCTTAAGGGGTTATATACAAAGTTGGGGCTCAAAAAATCGAAAATATTTTTATTGCATATTCTAAAAGTACATACTTTATAGAATATCAGCGCGAAATTTCATCCAGATCGGATCACTAGATTCGAAATTACAGCCGTTCGCAGCGAACTGGACCCATCCATAATTAACTTAAAACAAAACTTAAAACGCAATTATCTCAGAATGGCATTTTTTGAAAAGTACCGTTGCCGTTCACACGATAACTCAAAAACTTATAAACCGATTATCATAATTTTTTTTATAATTATTCGTATTTACAATCTTGTGTACTTGAACGATCGTTTTTGAATCCGAAAATTTTCGATTTTTTGCAATAAATTTTTTTTTTAAATTTTTGAGCAACAAAAAAATTGACTTTTTGAAAACCATGAATTTTTTTCAGAAAAAAAATTTTTTTTTGGAAGTCGGTTCGTTCAAGTACAAAGAATACATTTCTCTTCAATAATTATAGTACCATTTTGATTTCAGTTGAGCGGTTCGGCTTGGAGAGTGTGAACGGCAATACTCTACAGAAAAAACACGCTTCGGGAGATGGGCTCTAACTCGGAAAATTTTAAATATTTTTTTGAAATTTAACTTGTTTTTTTTTCTTCAATAATACTACCAACAAACTGTCTTTCGCTTTATTGAATAAAATTTGCAAAAAACCTTTAAAAAAAATCACGAACTTAGCTCACTTTTTCACCTCAACTTTGTATATAACCCCTTAAAGGTACATCGGTACCTGAATTCTGCTCCGTAGGTGCGCAAAATATGTTGCAAATATTTTTGCAATGAACACGATTTCGTTATTGCTGCTGGCAGCTTCTGTTTAACTGTCTGTATGAACCTTTCGGTTTGCCCGTTCGCGGTCGTATTTGAGGCATTCTACAAGGGGTTTTACCTCTGGTGCTGTTGTTGTAGTCGCACCTAAGACTTCTGTAATAACTGAAAAGTAACCTATAGCGCTGTTATCACATGACATAAACATTTGCATTTGCGTTACTGCTTTTTGCCCGGACGACTTAATCAAAAGATTCCAAAAATATTGCATAGGTTTGCATACGCGCCACAGATAAAGTAGTTAAGGCCTTATATTACGAAGAGCCGGTTTTTCTGTACCGTTCGGAAAAAAGTGACTTAACACGACTCCAACGCCACCGCGACTGGCATGGCCAGCTAAAAGAGGCGCTAACTGTGGGTCGTAATGTGTCAAAAACGTATCTGTGTGCATCATTTGTTATTGCGCATATTTAACATTTTAACCCTGCTGTTAGGTTAAGACCATTTGGTCCAATTTTTTTTTGTTTTCTTTGTAACTTTGGAACGGTGATATATACTGTCTAAATTTTTCAGCTCAGGTGGTCTTTTTATAAAACAATATTATGTGCGAAAATTTAATTCTCTGACTTAAAACTGGACTAAGATAAATTGAAAATTACGAATCTTAGGTTAAGGGACCATTTGGTCCATGGTATATTTTCTTTGATTTTCTTTACATTAATTTTCCAAAAATAAGTATTTATTAGTTTGTTCGATATTTTTTGGCACTACATGATGAGCAAAAAAATGTTTTTCGGTTGGTTTTGCAAATAAACGCACTGCAAATGGAGCATTTTACATCAGACTTAGACTTGCAGCAACTACAAATTCCTCGCTTTCGAGCTCCTGAACTAGAAGCATTTTTAGAGCAGGCCACTGGTGCTGGGTTTTACCAGAGTTTGGGGATGTAATGCATGGTCGCCTCCTCGTGGTGCATCCTGGGTAACGCTAAATGATCGTGCGGCCTTGACGGCCTTAACCTGAACGGTAACGACCCCTGCTTTTGTCCATGGACTATTCTTCGACTTATCTTTTGTAATTCTGTTTGCTTTGGGCTGGCGGTCGTGGTATTCTATCACCTGAGTATGCTGGGGTGAAACTCAGCAGAAATGGCTGGTAGGCTAATGCCACAGCCGCCCCCGTCCCGTTAAAATCTGGCAAGTCTCAGAGTACGTTCCAATTCCCGTCGTCATTAGGTTGGTGGTGTAGGTGCGGTTGAGAGGACTCCCGTCTTTGCGTCTGGTCTGGCTCTGAACGTTCACCTCATAAGGGTGTGCGTCAACCCTCGCATGGCCTCCCTGCTTCGGCACAGATAACCATGGGACCATCTTTTCAGGACGACTACACTTTCAGGTTTTGGATAGCGGCTCTGAGTTGGGACCCAGTGAAAAAATCAAAATGAATAAAAACCAAGCTAAAAAAAAAACCGATTTCGAGCAGTAGAGGGGCGTCGAAGCCAATCCCCAAAACTGGCTCATCGCTGCGAGTGGCAGCTTCTACTGACGCGGGGAGGGCGAAACCGCCTCCCTCCGTCTGTTCTGTACGAGGGACAGCTGCTGTGGCTAAAGTTAAGGGTGGTGAAGGATCGTCGGAGCCGACATCCAAACTCGTGATTAGACCGGGGGGTACAGTAACTGCCACTCGCGTTGTTGGAGGGGGAGAGTCGAAGCCGACCTCCGCGGCCTCTAGAATAGTTGGGGGTGTGACTCCAACTGGTCGCACAGGTGAGTTGCAGGGGAAATCGCCTGCGGCCTCTGGAGGGGGGGTACTGGACGTTATCGCCAGTACCAGCAAGGGTTTATCCTGCAGCGTACCGGTGCAGGCGAAGGAGACCCAAACGCAGCCCGCCGATGGATCTAAGCGGCGATTGGGCACGGGGAGGAGGGCCCACTCCGATCGTCGCATGGCCTCCAAGATTGTGGAGCGCTATGGCGGCCAGGCGGGGTCTCAGTTATCTGAGAGGCATGCAAAGTCGCTCGAGTGGGCTAAGGGAGTGCTGAGGGAGAGAGCGAGTGCGCCTTCGAAGACCTCAGCCCCAAAAAGACAGCGGTCTCAGGAGGGGGAAACCTCTGCAGTCAAACGGCCCAGGACTGGGGTAGCGCCGAAAACCTTCAGCGAAGTCGCGAAACAGGCGGGCTCCATTATCCTGGGGGTCGTGGACCGCAGTAAGGAGGACGGTGCCATCTCTAAGATGGACTGGAGGCGTGTGGCGGCAGCGATCTCTGCCGTCTTTATGAAGGTGATCAGGGACAATCCTGGTCCACCTCCTCGCTGCGAGAGTGCGGGTTGGCACTCTGGCCTCTTCAAGAGGATCTCGTGTGCTGACGAGCGGTCGGCCACGCTTTATAAAGCGGCGGTTTCCTTGGTGGGGGAGGTCTGGAAGGGTGCCAGACTGGAGGCCGTGGATAAAAAGGATTTGCCTTTGCGTCCGAGGGCTCGGGTCTGGCTCCCTGCGGAGCCCTCTGCACCGGGAGACATTGAGGAAATCCTCATGTATTGCAACCCAAACCTTCCGGCTCACAATTGGAAGGTTGTTCGGTTCGAGGGGTCCGAGGAACCATATCGGCAAGCGCTGATTCTGCTTAACGCGGAGTCCCTCGGCCCTCTCGCCGAGCAGGAGGGAGTCATTTCCTATGGCTTCGAGAAGGTAGCTCTAAAAATCTACCAATCCGATGCCAGGGGTAGTGACGCCATCCTTCCGGTTGTACCGGAGTTGGTGCCGGAGGTCTGCGGACCTGACGCGGAGGAAGAGGTGGAGGTCATGGAGGCCTTCATGAGTATGGAGGTTGACTCTGTCAGGTCGGACGCCGAGAGCGCCGGGGGAGTCTCCTCGGTAGCGGGGTCCGTCCTGAGCCTAAACAGGCTGTTCGACGGGGTGGAGGAGGAGAGGCTTCTTGCCTCGGATAGCGAGGACGTGGCCGCGGGGGGGCTGGAGGAGATTACTGAGGATGATTATCCTGCAGATAAATCTCCAGCACTCTAAGGCCGCGTCCGCCAATTTGATGCTCCACCTTGAGCAAGGTGGGGTAGATATAGTCCTGATCCAGGAACCGTGGCTGAGCAGTAACGGTATTTCTGGTATCAGGACGAAGAAGTACAAGCTTCTGGTGTCCAGTGACGCAGGTAAACCTAGAGCTTGTATGCTCGTCAGGCGTGAAATAAATACTTATTTTCTGTCTAATTTCAGTAACGGAGACGTAGTAACGGTGAGACTCGAGGACGGGGCCGAAGAACTTTGGCTCATGTCCTCGTATATGGCTCACGATGATGAGGTGGAACCACCTCCTGTTCTGCTGAGGAACGCTCTGGCGGAAGCGAGGCGCAGGAAAGCCGGCGTCGTGGTGGGATGTGATGCCAATTCGAGGCACTCCTGCTGGGGTAGCTCAGACATCAACGAAAGAGGTGAGTCTCTCTTTGATTATATACTTAGCGAAAACTTGTCTATTTGTAATAGGGGGAGCGACCCTACGTTTGTAACTTCGGTAAGGGAGGAGGTCTTGGACCTTACCCTGGTGTCGTCTGAATTGTTATCCCGTATCTCGAACTGGAGAGTTCTTAACGATCACTCCTTCTCTGATCATAGATATATTCAATTCTCCTTGGGCGATCTGTGCCCCCAAAATCGTCCCTTTAGGAATCTGAGGAACACGGATTGGGATCTTTACTGTAAGAAGTTGCAGGAGTTTCTTCCTGAGGAACCTCAGGGTAACGTACTTCTGTCGGAAAGTTCGATTGACAGCTTAGTGGGTAATTTCACCGTAGCTTGTAATAAAGCGATAAATATTTCGTGTCCGCTGAGGAGGCCTTCGGGTAAATCTAAGCCGTACTGGTGGACTTTGGAAATTTCGGAGCTCAGGGCTTCGAGTAGAAGACTTTTTAACCAGGCGAGGAAGAGCAAAAAACCCTCGGATTGGGAACTCTATAAGATCGGACTGGGAATATATAAGTCCGAAATAAGGAAGGCTAAGCGGGAATCGTGGAGAAGTTTCTGTGAGAACGTCGAAGGATGCCACGAGTCCTGCAGGCTTAGGCGGGTGCTCGCGAGGGCTCCCGTCCCCTTGGGATGTCTCAGGGACGACTCGGGAAACTGGGCGATGAGCAGTGAGGAGTCGCTCAAACTTCTCCTCGATTCCCACTTCCCCGAAAATCCTGAACCATGTGAGACTACAGGCGTGGAACCAGGTGCCATCTATGTCCCTCCTTGCGACATGTTAGAAGAGCGTCGCCTACTATGGGCTTTACGCTCCTTCAAAGCGTTCAAGTCGCCAGGACCTGATGGTATCATTCCTGCCCAGTTGCAGATGTCCGAACGGGTGTCGTGTCGGTGGTTGGCGCCTATTTACGTGAGCTGACTTTGGAGGAATGTGAGGGTTATATTTATTCCCAAGGCGGGTAAGAGCTCTCATACAACCCCAAAGGACTTTAGGCCTATCAGCCTCTGTTCTTTTCTTTTGAAGACCCTGGAGAGGCTGATTGATCTTCATATAAGAGAGGAAATACCGCGAGAGCAGCTGTCGCATGCTCAGCATGCCTACTCGAAGGGCAGGTCCGTGGATACGGCCCTGCATATGGTTGTTAACGTCATTGAAGAGTCTCTTGAACACAAGGACTTTGCAGTTGGTGCCTTTCTGGATATAGAAGGTGCCTTTAATAACATTCAGCCACAGGGAATAGTCGGATCCTTGGCGGAACTTGGGGTTGAGTCGGGTCTGGTAAGGCTCATCAATCACCTTCTCCGGGACAGAACTGTCGTGGCGGAATGGGGCAGCGCCTCCATCCAGCGAAAGGTGAGTAGAGGCACTCCACAAGGAGGGGTTCTCTCGCCACTCCTTTGGGTCGTTGCTTTAAATGGTGTACTGAAGGAGCTGGAAAGGGTAGGCTGCACGGTTATTGCCTATGCTGATGATGTTGCTCTCATTGTCAGGGGTAAGTTTTTGAGTACCCTGTTTGATATCATGCAGGGGTACCTTAATCTGATCGTGAAATGGTCTGCAGGGTGTGGACTCGCGATAAATCCTAGCAAGACAGAGCTGGTATTATTCACCAGGAGGTACAAAGTACCGGTCGGCCATCCTCCTTCAATAGGTGGCGTCCAGTTGGTGCTTTCTGACCGGGTCAAGTATCTGGGCTTGATTCTGGATACGAAGCTCTCCTGGGGGCCAAATATTGAGGAAAGGGTGAAAAAGGCTTCGGTTGCGGTGTACTGTTGTCGGGGTGCTATTGGGAAGAGATGGGGCCTCTCTCCCAAGGTAAACTATTGGCTTTATGAGACTATAATAAGGCCTATAATGTTTCATGGAATGGTGGTCTGGTGGAACTCACTAGACAGGGTATCTAAAGTTAAGCAGCTAGAGCGGGTGCAGCGGTCCGCGCTCATTGGGATCAGTGGGGCGCTTAGGACCACACCCACTCTCGCGCTCAATGTTATGCTTAACGTACTTCCTGTGGACATTGCAGGTAGGGTTGCAGCAGCCCATGGAGCAGCACGGCTAGAGTGCAATGGATACAGATTCAGCTCGGCCTTTGGGCATTCTAGGATTCTGGCCAGTTTCGACTTTGTACCTCCGGAAACAGATTACTGTCTGCCTGCTCCAGCTCGTAGTTGCTCCCTATCCACTTACATCCCGCGTAGGGAGGAGTGGAAGGAGCGGGGGTTGTGGGGCGGTGGGACGGTGAACTTTTTCACGGATGGCTCGAAGCTGGATGGTAAGGTTGGGGGAGGGGTCTTCTGCGATGAGTTCTCCCTCAACCGTAAATTTAGGCTTCCGGACCACTGCAGTGTATTTCAAGCAGAGGTGGCCGCAATACAGGAGGCAACCGATTGGCTACTTACCAATGTAATGCCCTCTAGACGGGCCAACATTTATTCGGATAGCCAGGCCGCTATCAAGGCCTTAGGATCGCTAATGGTGAGATCAAAACTGGTCAGGGAATGCCTGACTTCCCTCGCAGCCGCCTCGGAATATCTCGACGTTAGACTAATTTGGGTACCGGGCCATAGCGACATCGCAGGGAACTGCATGGCTGATGAGCTTGCTCGGCAAGGTACCCTGGAAGTCATCTCTCCTTGCAGGGAGGGGGTGGGGGCTCCTTTGACTGCCTACGGGCTTCTCCTGGACAGATGGGCTTTATGTCGTCTCAGCGAGCGCTGGGAAATTGCCACGACATGCAGAATTGCAAGGTCCCTCTGGCCGAGAGTGGACCGTGGGCGCTCAAGGGAGCTGATGTCGCTTACTAAGCGACAACTCTCGACCCTGGTTGGTGTTTTGACTGGGCATTGTCCGTTGGGTATTCACACGGTTAGGCTGAAAATAGTCTCTGACCCTTTCTGCCGCAGCTGTATGGAGGAGGATGAGGTGGATTCATCTTGTCATTTTCTGCTCAGCTGCCCTGCATTTGCGAGACTGAGGTTCAAGTACCTGGGCTCGTACTTCTTTAGCTCTCCAGAAGACCTGTTTGGAGTGGAGATTGGTAATTTGCGTGACTTCATTCGGGGCACGCAACGTTTCTCAGGTTAATCTTTCCTGACTTTCCGATTCACGTTACCGTTCATAAATTTAGGTGGTATCACAACGGACTCTTACTATGTCTAAGTGAGTTCCCTTTGGGGAACTACCACAGTAACCTAACCTAACCTAACCAGAGTTGAGTAAATAATAAAATAATAATATTTAGCAAGTATTGAACCAAACTAAATATAAAGACTAAGATTAAATTGTTATTTTGTATGAAAACTGCAGTATGGACCAAATGGTCCTCTAACCTAAGATTCGTAAGTTTTTTTTAACCGAACAGCAGGGTTAAGAACTTTTTCAATTATTTGTAAATGGGCACTGTCATCGGCGTGATGTTTTGGTCGTCCAAAAGCACTTTAACGCCCGTAATAGATCTCAACAGCTAACTCTGCCACTTTGCAGGCGCTGTAGCGGGTGCTACTTTTGGTGAAACTGCATCGATAGAGTTACTTTTTTAAGACGAGTATATTCCCGATTGTGCTGTTTCTTCACGCTGATCGTACCTATTATTTTATCTACCCTGGAGCAATAGGTTGGTCAACACGACTAGGTAATTGTTGACCTACGTTGCGTTTTTGGTTAACGTCAACAGCTCTCGATTATCCGGATGAATTTCAAGCTGTAGGTACGCCTTGTCCATGTCTTTTTTTTATTTTTTCCCACCCACCATTGAACTGAACAGCTCATTGATCGGGCGTAAGGTGTGCTCATCGACTATTAGTGGAGGATTCACCGTGAGTTTATAATCCCCAAAGACACGAACCGTACCCTCTCTCTTTAGTATTGCAATGATCGGCGCAGCCTATTCTGATCTTCGGCACCGCGTTCTACCTTTCTATATACCTTTCTTGGTGACCAGTAATTGTGCCGACATGTCCTGATATGAGCGGAAACTTACTTAATAGGTTTTGCTTCTCTTGAACACTTCCACTCGATTAAAACGTTGACGGGTGTACGTTCTTTCAATTCATATCCTAATATACTTTTGCAATCTATACCGATTTCTCGCCCAATCAGATGTTGGCGATCGGAGAGCACAGGAGATTTTTGCTTGCTATGGCGCTTTGATCCTCACTGTTACACATTTGTAGCCTAAACATTCCAGCTTAGTTTGACAATAGCTGTATAACTGCCATTGCTGGTGCATTATTAAATTATTTCTTTGCTTCTTTTAAGCTTATTATTGTCACTGGAGAGCCGGTGAAAATTTCGAAGTTGATATCAATATTATTCGTTTTAGTGCACATTCGGGTGCAGAGTGTTGCAGTTGAGTTGTAACAAATCGTAAGCATATTATTCACACTGGTTTGGCTTTTCAATGGCGTTTACACTTTTTGTTTCTTTTTGGCACATCTTTCGCAAATGGTCCCGTTGTTTGGCCATGTGATTGGCATTGCCACATTGGAAGCGTTATTTGCTTTTTATTACTTTAGCTTTCTCCCGTGCAGTTCCCTCTTGATATTTTGTAATTGCAGTTTATTTTCATGTGATTCCTTTCGCTATATTTCGTCTATTTTATTAACTTAACTCGTCGCACCCTTGTTTCTGTGCAACTTTGTAGTCCGTTGCTGTGTTAACTGCATCTTCTAGTGTTAAACTTTTCTTTTCAAGTGAGCGATTTTGGATTGCTTGGTATTTCAGCCCAAATACTAATTGATTCCGTAATGCAACATTGAAATAGTCACGTAAAGTCACTAAAAACTGTTCGCACTACTCACCATTTTGCTGCTTCCTTAGATGAAATCTATAGTTTTCTAAAATTTCGTTGGCCTTTGAGTTGAAGTGGGTTTTCACCTCGTACTGCAGTCACTGGCTCGTTGAGCAGCACTTTATCGCCGAGTCCATTGTAAGTCGTGGCTCCAATATAATTAAGTACCAATTAACGCTTTTTTGTTGCATCATATGTTTCTGCTACGCTTGCAAAGCTATATGATACTCACTTGCATGCATTTCAGAAAGGAAAATATTTTATTTCGTTCCAAATAAAGTTTTTCCAATCACAGGGATTTATTTTTGCACAGATTTCATAATTTTTTTTCTTAAAAGTAGCAAAACAATTAAAATCTTCCACACCACACCTGTTTTCTGAATCGAAACTATAAAAACCGATCGAAATTGTACATAAAGTGACGCAAATTTGTATGTCCGAAACGATTACATTCGTATAGATTTTCTAACAGTTAGATCCAGTTTTCGAGTTAGCTTTGGTTATAACTTCTGAGCTAAAAACGCGCAATAATGTTTTTTAATTCCCTTCAGTAGACCAAAAAGACCTCAGCCCCAAAAAGACAGCGGTCTCAGGAGGGGGAAACCTCTGCAGTCAAACGGCCCAGGACTGGGGTAGCGCCGAAAACCTTCAGCGAAGTCGCGAAACAGGCGGGCTCCATTATCCTGGGGGTCGTGGACCGCAGTAAGGAGGACGGTGCCATCTCTAAGATGGACTGGAGGCGTGTGGCGGCAGCGATCTCTGCCGTCTTTATGAAGGTGATCAGGGACAATCCTGGTCCACCTCCTCGCTGCGAGAGTGCGGGTTGGCACTCTGGCCTCTTCAAGAGGATCTCGTGTGCTGACGAGCGGTCGGCCACGCTTTATAAAGCGGCGGTTTCCTTGGTGGGGGAGGTCTGGAAGGGTGCCAGACTGGAGGCCGTGGATAAAAAGGATTTGCCTTTGCGTCCGAGGGCTCGGGTCTGGCTCCCTGCGGAGCCCTCTGCACCGGGAGACATTGAGGAAATCCTCATGTATTGCAACCCAAACCTTCCGGCTCACAATTGGAAGGTTGTTCGGTTCGAGGGGTCCGAGGAACCATATCGGCAAGCGCTGATTCTGCTTAACGCGGAGTCCCTCGGCCCTCTCGCCGAGCAGGAGGGAGTCATTTCCTATGGCTTCGAGAAGGTAGCTCTAAAAATCTACCAATCCGATGCCAGGGGTAGTGACGCCATCCTTCCGGTTGTACCGGAGTTGGTGCCGGAGGTCTGCGGACCTGACGCGGAGGAAGAGGTGGAGGTCATGGAGGCCTTCATGAGTATGGAGGTTGACTCTGTCAGGTCGGACGCCGAGAGCGCCGGGGGAGTCTCCTCGGTAGCGGGGTCCGTCCTGAGCCTAAACAGGCTGTTCGACGGGGTGGAGGAGGAGAGGCTTCTTGCCTCGGATAGCGAGGACGTGGCCGCGGGGGGGCTGGAGGAGATTACTGAGGATGATTATCCTGCAGATAAATCTCCAGCACTCTAAGGCCGCGTCCGCCAATTTGATGCTCCACCTTGAGCAAGGTGGGGTAGATATAGTCCTGATCCAGGAACCGTGGCTGAGCAGTAACGGTATTTCTGGTATCAGGACGAAGAAGTACAAGCTTCTGGTGTCCAGTGACGCAGGTAAACCTAGAGCTTGTATGCTCGTCAGGCGTGAAATAAATACTTATTTTCTGTCTAATTTCAGTAACGGAGACGTAGTAACGGTGAGACTCGAGGACGGGGCCGAAGAACTTTGGCTCATGTCCTCGTATATGGCTCACGATGATGAGGTGGAACCACCTCCTGTTCTGCTGAGGAACGCTCTGGCGGAAGCGAGGCGCAGGAAAGCCGGCGTCGTGGTGGGATGTGATGCCAATTCGAGGCACTCCTGCTGGGGTAGCTCAGACATCAACGAAAGAGGTGAGTCTCTCTTTGATTATATACTTAGCGAAAACTTGTCTATTTGTAATAGGGGGAGCGACCCTACGTTTGTAACTTCGGTAAGGGAGGAGGTCTTGGACCTTACCCTGGTGTCGTCTGAATTGTTATCCCGTATCTCGAACTGGAGAGTTCTTAACGATCACTCCTTCTCTGATCATAGATATATTCAATTCTCCTTGGGCGATCTGTGCCCCCAAAATCGTCCCTTTAGGAATCTGAGGAACACGGATTGGGATCTTTACTGTAAGAAGTTGCAGGAGTTTCTTCCTGAGGAACCTCAGGGTAACGTACTTCTGTCGGAAAGTTCGATTGACAGCTTAGTGGGTAATTTCACCGTAGCTTGTAATAAAGCGATAAATATTTCGTGTCCGCTGAGGAGGCCTTCGGGTAAATCTAAGCCGTACTGGTGGACTTTGGAAATTTCGGAGCTCAGGGCTTCGAGTAGAAGACTTTTTAACCAGGCGAGGAAGAGCAAAAAACCCTCGGATTGGGAACTCTATAAGATCGGACTGGGAATATATAAGTCCGAAATAAGGAAGGCTAAGCGGGAATCGTGGAGAAGTTTCTGTGAGAACGTCGAAGGATGCCACGAGTCCTCCAGGCTTAGGCGGGTGCTCGCGAGGGCTCCCGTCCCCTTGGGATGTCTCAGGGACGACTCGGGAAACTGGGCGATGAGCAGTGAGGAGTCGCTCAAACTTCTCCTCGATTCCCACTTCCCCGAAAATCCTGAACCATGTGAGACTACAGGCGTGGAACCAGGTGCCATCTATGTCCCTCCTTGCGACATGTTAGAAGAGCGTCGCCTACTATGGGCTTTACGCTCCTTCAAAGCGTTCAAGTCGCCAGGACCTGATGGTATCATTCCTGCCCAGTTGCAGATGTCCGAACGGGTGTCGTGTCGGTGGTTGGCGCCTATTTACGTGAGCTGACTTTGGAGGAATGTGAGGGTTATATTTATTCCCAAGGCGGGTAAGAGCTCTCATACAACCCCAAAGGACTTTAGGCCTATCAGCCTCTGTTCTTTTCTTTTGAAGACCCTGGAGAGGCTGATTGATCTTCATATAAGAGAGGAAATACCGCGAGAGCAGCTGTCGCATGCTCAGCATGCCTACTCGAAGGGCAGGTCCGTGGATACGGCCCTGCATATGGTTGTTAACGTCATTGAAGAGTCTCTTGAACACAAGGACTTTGCAGTTGGTGCCTTTCTGGATATAGAAGGTGCCTTTAATAACATTCAGCCACAGGGAATAGTCGGATCCTTGGCGGAACTTGGGGTTGAGTCGGGTCTGGTAAGGCTCATCAATCACCTTCTCCGGGACAGAACTGTCGTGGCGGAATGGGGCAGCGCCTCCATCCAGCGAAAGGTGAGTAGAGGCACTCCACAAGGAGGGGTTCTCTCGCCACTCCTTTGGGTCGTTGCTTTAAATGGTGTACTGAAGGAGCTGGAAAGGGTAGGCTGCACGGTTATTGCCTATGCTGATGATGTTGCTCTCATTGTCAGGGGTAAGTTTTTGAGTACCCTGTTTGATATCATGCAGGGGTACCTTAATCTGATCGTGAAATGGTCTGCAGGGTGTGGACTCGCGATAAATCCTAGCAAGACAGAGCTGGTATTATTCACCAGGAGGTACAAAGTACCGGTCGGCCATCCTCCTTCAATAGGTGGCGTCCAGTTGGTGCTTTCTGACCGGGTCAAGTATCTGGGCTTGATTCTGGATAGGAAGCTCTCCTGGGGGCCAAATATTGAGGAAAGGGTGAAAAAGGCTTCGGTTGCGGTGTACTGTTGTCGGGGTGCTATTGGGAAGAGATGGGGCCTCTCTCCCAAGGTAAACTATTGGCTTTATGAGACTATAATAAGGCCTATAATGTTTCATGGAATGGTGGTCTGGTGGAACTCACTAGACAGGGTATCTAAAGTTAAGCAGCTAGAGCGGGTGCAGCGGTCCGCGCTCATTGGGATCAGTGGGGCGCTTAGGACCACACCCACTCTCGCGCTCAATGTTATGCTTAACGTACTTCCTGTGGACATTGCAGGTAGGGTTGCAGCAGCCCATGTAGCAGCACGGCTAGAGTGCAATGGATACAGATTCAGCTCGGCCTTTGGGCATTCTAGGATTCTGGCCAGTTTCGACTTTGTACCTCCGGAAACAGATTACTGTCTGCCTGCTCCAGCTCGTAGTTGCTCCCTATCCACTTACATCCCGCGTAGGGAGGAGTGGAAGGAGCGGGGGTTGTGGGGCGGTGGGACGGTGAACTTTTTCACGGATGGCTCGAAGCTGGATGGTAAGGTTGGGGGAGGGGTCTTCTGCGATGAGTTCTCCCTCAACCGTAAATTTAGGCTTCCGGACCACTGCAGTGTATTTCAAGCAGAGGTGGCCGCAATACAGGAGGCAGCCGATTGGCTACTTACCAATGTAATGCCCTCTAGACGGGCCAACATTTATTCGGATAGCCAGGCCGCTATCAAGGCCTTAGGATCGCTAATGGTGAGATCAAAACTGGTCAGGGAATGCCTGACTTCCCTCGCAGCCGCCTCGGAATATCTCGACGTTAGACTAATTTGGGTACCGGGCCATAGCGACATCGCAGGGAACTGCATGGCTGATGAGCTTGCTCGGCAAGGTACCCTGGAAGTCATCTCTCCTTGCAGGGAGGGGGTGGGGGCTCCTTTGACTGCCTACGGGCTTCTCCTGGACAGATGGGCTTTATGTCGTCTCAGCGAGCGCTGGGAAATTGCCACGACATGCAGAATTGCAAGGTCCCTCTGGCCGAGAGTGGACCGTGGGCGCTCAAGGGAGCTGATGTCGCTTACTAAGCGACAACTCTCGACCCTGGTTGGTGTTTTGACTGGGCATTGTCCGTTGGGTATTCACGCGGTTAGGCTGAAAATAGTCTCTGACCCTTTCTGCCGCAGCTGTATGGAGGAGGATGAGGTGGATTCATCTTGTCATTTTCTGCTCAGCTGCCCTGCATTTGCGAGACTGAGGTTCAAGTACCTGGGCTCGTACTTCTTTAGCTCTCCAGAAGACCTTTTTGGAGTGGAGATTGGTAATTTGCGTGACTTCATTCGGGGCACGCAACGTTTCTCAGGTTAATCTTTCCTGACTTTCCGATTCACGTTACCGTTCATAAATTTAGGTGGTATCACAACGGACTCTTACTATGTCTAAGTGAGTTCCCTTTGGGGAACTACCACAGTAACCTAACCTAACCTAACCAGAGTTGAGTAAATAATAAAATAATAATATTTAGCAAGTATTGAACCAAACTAAATATAAAGACTAAGATTAAATTGTTATTTTGTATGAAAACTGCAGTATGGACCAAATGGTCCTCTAACCTAAGATTCGTAAGTTTTTTTTAACCGAACAGCAGGGTTAAGAACTTTTTCAATTATTTGTAAATGGGCACTGTCATCGGCGTGATGTTTTGGTCGTCCAAAAGCACTTTAACGCCCGTAATAGATCTCAACAGCTAACTCTGCCACTTTGCAGGCGCTGTAGCGGGTGCTACTTTTGGTGAAACTGCATCGATAGAGTTACTTTTTTAAGACGAGTATATTCCCGATTGTGCTGTTTCTTCACGCTGATCGTACCTATTATTTTATCTACCCTGGAGCAATAGGTTGGTCAACACGACTAGGTAATTGTTGACCTACGTTGCGTTTTTGGTTAACGTCAACAGCTCTCGATTATCCGGATGAATTTCAAGCTGTAGGTACGCCTTGTCCATGTCTTTTTTTTATTTTTTCCCACCCACCATTGAACTGAACAGCTCATTGATCGGGCGTAAGGTGTGCTCATCGACTATTAGTGGAGGATTCACCGTGAGTTTATAATCCCCAAAGACACGAACCGTACCCTCTCTCTTTAGTATTGCAATGATCGGCGCAGCCTATTCTGATCTTCGGCACCGCGTTCTACCTTTCTATATACCTTTCTTGGTGACCAGTAATTGTGCCGACATGTCCTGATATGAGCGGAAACTTACTTAATAGGTTTTGCTTCTCTTGAACACTTCCACTCGATTAAAACGTTGACGGGTGTACGTTCTTTCAATTCATATCCTAATATACTTTTGCAATCTATACCGATTTCTCGCCCAATCAGATGTTGGCGATCGGAGAGCACAGGAGATTTTTGCTTGCTATGGCGCTTTGATCCTCACTGTTACACATTTGTAGCCTAAACATTCCAGCTTAGTTTGACAATAGCTGTATAACTGCCATTGCTGGTGCATTATTAAATTATTTCTTTGCTTCTTTTAAGCTTATTATTGTCACTGGAGAGCCGGTGACAATTTCGAAGTTGATATCAATATTATTCGTTTTAGTGCACATTCGGGTGCAGAGTGTTGCAGTTGAGTTGTAACAAATCGTAAGCATATTATTCACACTGGTTTGGCTTTTCAATGGCGTTTACACTTTTTGTTTCTTTTTGGCACATCTTTCGCAAATGGTCCCGTTGTTTGGCCATGTGATTGGCATTGCCACATTGGAAGCGTTATTTGCTTTTTATTACTTTAGCTTTCTCCCGTGCAGTTCCCTCTTGATATTTTGTAATTGCAGTTTATTTTCATGTGATTCCTTTCGCTATATTTCGTCTATTTTATTAACTTAACTCGTCGCACCCTTGTTTCTGTGCAACTTTGTAGTCCGTTGCTGTGTTAACTGCATCTTCTAGTGTTAAACTTTTCTTTTCAAGTGAGCGATTTTGGATTGCTTGGTATTTCAGCCCAAATACTAATTGATTCCGTAATGCAACATTGAAATAGTCACGTAAAGTCACTAAAAACTGTTCGCACTACTCACCATTTTGCTGCTTCTTTAGATGAAATCTATAGTTTTCTAAAATTTCGTTGGCCTTTGAGTTGAAGTGGGTTTTCACCTCGTACTGCAGTCACTGGCTCGTTGAGCAGCACTTTATCGCCGAGTCCATTGTAAGTCGTGGCTCCAATATAATTAAGTACCAATTAACGCTTTTTTGTTGCATCATATGTTTCTGCTACGCTTGCAAAGCTATATGATACTCACTTGCATGCATTTCAGAAAGGAAAATATTTTATTTCGTTCCAAATAAAGTTTTTCCAATCACAGGGATTTATTTTTGCACAGATTTCATAATTTTTTTTCTTAAAAGTAGCAAAACAATTAAAATCTTCCACACCACACCTGTTTTCTGAATCGAAACTATAAAAACCGATCGAAATTGTACATAAAGTGACGCAAATTTGTATGTCCGAAACGATTACATTCGTATAGATTTTCTAACAGTTAGATCCAGTTTTCGAGTTAGCTTTGGTTATAACTTCTGAGCTAAAAACGCGCAATAATGTTTTTTAATTCCCTTCAGTAGACCACAAAGAACAATTTTATATAGTATTTGATTTTTGGCTTTTTTTTTGGATTTTTGTTGGACCCATAAAAGCACTTAATATCCAAAAGTAATATCGCTCAAGCCAGTTTTTTCAATTAATGTTAATGTTGATGTGCTCATAAATCTGAATAGTGATGTGTTCGGCTGCTTAATACTTAAAAACGATTAGACTAAATGAAATACTTTCTTCTGCGGGTTTATTGGCAATTGCTTCGCAAAGGTTTGGAAAAAATGATATTTAAAAAATTCTCAGCAGGTGGAGCATAGAGCACACATTTCGTTTTTCAGTTCAATTCAATTAGGGGGCGTAAAGTCACATATTGCTAAATGGCAACTGGGCAGATTTGGATAATGCAATAATGTTTTTTAATTCCCCTCAGTAGACCACAAAGAACAATTTTATATAGTACTTGATTTTTGGTTTTTTTTTTTTGGGGTTTTTGTTGGACCCATAAAAGTACTTAATATCCAAAAGTAATATCGCTCAAGCCAGTTTTTTCAATTAATGTTAATGTTGATGTGCTCATAAATCTGAATAGTGATTTGTTCGGCTGCTTAATACTTAAAAACGATTAGACTAAATGAAATACTTTCTTCTGCGGGTTTATTGGCAATTGCTTCGCAAAGGTTTGGAAAAAATGATATTTAAAAAATTTTCAGCAGGTGGAGCATAGAGCACACATTTCGTTTTTCAGTTCAATTCAATTAGGGGGCGTAAAGTCACATATTGCTAAATGGCAACTGGGCAGATTTGGATAATGCAATAATGTTTTTTAATTCCCCTCAGTAGACCACAAAGAACAATTTTATATAGTACTTGATTTTTGGTTTTTTTTTTTTGGGGTTTTTGTTGGACCCATAAAAGTACTTAATATCCAAAAGTAATATCGCTCAAGCCAGTTTTTTCAATTAATGTTAATGTTGATGTGCTCATAAATCTGA
Source organism: Anomoia purmunda (assembly GCA_951828415.1). Classification (NCBI taxonomy): domain Eukaryota; kingdom Metazoa; phylum Arthropoda; class Insecta; order Diptera; family Tephritidae; genus Anomoia; species Anomoia purmunda. The sequence goes on from OX639998.1 coordinate 39,661,740, forward strand.
ATAGTGATTTGTTCGGCTGCTTAATACTTAAAAACGATTAGACTAAATGAAATACTTTCTTCTGCGGGTTTATTGGCAATTGCTTCGCAAAGGTTTGGAAAAAATGATATTTAAAAAATTCTCAGCAGGTGGAGCATAGAGCACACATTTCGTTTTTCAGTTCAATTCAATTAGGGGGCGTAAAGTCACATATTGCTAAATGGCAACTGGACTGATTTGGATAAGGTTTGCTAAATATGTATATAGTTCATGGCATGGGTCCTGATATAAGGTAGTTGCCTCCTTTTAAGTAGCGAAATCAAATATTGCAATATTGGTAATGAAAGCTTTATTTTCAAAATATCTTGAAAGCACGTTGCCACTTCTCTAATCCTAAATTAAGTAAAACCAATATGTTAAACTTAATTTGTTTTTTGTAGGCTGCCATCTGTTTTAAAACTACAACTTTACCCATTTATAAGTTTCTACCCCAGGAAGGTTTTAGGCATAGCTTTGATTGCTTAGGAAACGGTTGCCTCTAGCTTGAAAACCCAAATTTAATAGAAATACACGCAAGTTATATGAAATATTAAAATATGTCTGCCAAACGGTTCGACCCGACAGTAGGCTAACTTTTACAGGGTCTACCACCTGTTTGAAAAGCCGGATTTATTGAAATTATTCACAAGTTATAGAAATATTAAAATATGGCTGTCAAACCGTTCGTTTTGCAGGTACTTAGTTTATAGGTTTATTTTGAAAAGAGTTTACTTTTTTTAGAAAGTCAAATTTAATTAACAACATATAAAGTGTTAAAATATGAATCTCAAACGTTGTGTTTCGACTCATACCTATATTTTAGACAGTATTACCACCTGTTTGAAAAGTCAAATTTGATTAAAGTTTACGCAAGTTTTATGTGGAAGAAACCGCGTTCGTTACATATGCAAAGGGCAATTAATAAATAAATACAGGCAGAATAACGTCTGCGGCGGTGGAGTAGAGATATTTCCAAAAACTAAATTTGGTTTAAATTCAAAATACGTATTCGCGACATATGTAAGTATAAAGCCTTATTTATACCGATTTAATTCAAATTCAGAACAAGTATTAGCCTCATAAATCATCTCTATATACGTATATAAAAATGGATCATAGTTTGTTCGGCTGCTTAAAACTTCCTTCCTTCTGCGGGCTTGTTCGTAATTGCTACGCGAAGGGTTAGAAAGAAAGAAGATTTGGAAAACTCTCAACAGGTGGCGTTTTAGGCACATATTTCAATTGCATCAATTACGTGGCGTAAAATCACATTTTGCTAAATGGCGACTGAACAGAACCACTGCTGTAGTTCGACGTTCTCATTTTAGCAGCATTTGTGACAGCATTAACACCAGTATCAGCACGAACAGTAGATTTATGAGACGAACGACGGGTTTTATTTTTGTTAGTAGTCACGGCACTTGAAATAGTTGCATTATCAACAACAATTTTAAATCATGGAACTGTATCAAACGCTTTGCAAATTTGTCCAGGCATTTGAAGGCAACTAGCAAACTGAGTGTGAAAAAGTCGTACTTCATATTCAGTGATTTTACCAACACAGCATGCACAATGAGATCGCTTTATATGCGCATATGCGTATCTGACCTTCAGAGTGGATATCAGGTTGATGCGATTTATACTGATTAAATCCTTCGATAGGGTTCCCCTTAGTACCTTTGTTAATAAATTGTCGGATAGAGGCTTTCACTCCACTCTCCGACATTGGATCTTATTTAGTTAGAAGACGTTGTGTAGCGCCTTTATCAATTTTTTTACAGTTGCTATTTATTCATTGTTTTCATTGTTTCTGAGCAGACGAGCTATGTCTGGTGGGCTGCCGCTTCTTTGGACTCATGCGTTCTGAGGTGTGAGCCACTTTGTGGATCTGCGTATGGTGCGCCAACCTACACGCTTCACAACTGCCTGCGTAGTTGCACTCACCGGTTGTGTTGTTGAGTACAAGGCTGTTGACACTATATCTCTGCGCTCGGACCATAGCTAGCCTCTGTGGTGACTTCATTGCCTTGAAGTTCGGTCGCGTCCTGATTGTGGCAAATCCGACATTGGAGACAATGATCAAACTGGGAAACGTTAAATTTTTCTGTATATAATATAAAAAGATATGCTTAAGTCCTTAATAAACGGGTGAAATGTACATATATAACTTTTTAATGCGCTCTGGGATAAGGCTGATCCATTGGAATGAAGCACAGTTAAACGAGAGCACGCGATTTCTGCCCGCCTTGGAAACGTGTTAGACACGTTGCTCGACTCAGCACTTCTTCTCGAAGATTTATCAGATATGTTGTCTGCATAACCTTTCTCCGTAGTTTACGAGATTTGGTTACTATGCTCTCTTACATCCATCACATTTTCGCCGTTTGTTTACACTTCTCTCTTTTGTCCCACGCAGGTTTATCAGAAGTTCAAGTTTTAGCTATGGTATTTTTATAAGCGTACTTTGTTGTTGACCAGATATGAAGACCTGTCAGGTGATTGTTCGTCCTTGCCGTAGCGCTTGGGGATACATGATGTTACGGTCTGTCTTCCAAGCCTATTTCAGTTTTCCTATAAGCACTTAGAAAAAGTCATCTTCACTTCCCTTTCGCATATATGTGTGCGAACCACCACTACATATATGTATTTATCAGGCCCATGTCGCGCGTCTTCGATTCGTTCCAATCGCCACACGGTGAATGAGAGCAAATCTTCTTTAATTACGACGAGATCGCCTGGTTGAAAATTGCGTGGTGGATCCTTTTCTTTATACCGATTTTGTAGATCCTTGGGTAGTCCTTTTTTCTGCCACGACTGAATAGATGGTGAAGCGATTTAACCTTTTCCCACCAATTCATAAAAGAGAGGTGTTCCGTGTTAGACTTGGGAATGGTCAGTAGCGGTGCACCTCGAATGAAGTGACCTGAAATAAGCGCTGTGAAACCCGTTGAGAAAGTGCGGACAGAAGTCTCGTGAATTCTTCGAACGTGAATTTGTGGGGGCAGCAATTTTCTTTTGAAGGATCTTAGCTGCAGAGAAGTGCTCTATCAGAATCTAGATAAAGAAAGGCGGGCGTCGTTATTGGATGTGATGAGAGCAACAATGGGCAACTGGTTGATGAGCAATGAGGAGTCACTTAGATTTCTCCTCGATTCCTATTTTCCTGACAACCATGAGCGGTGTGGAGCCACCGACACGGAACCGAGTACCCGCTATGTCCCTCTTTGTGGTATGGTATAGGAACGTCGCTTGCTCTGAGCGATACGCTCTTTCAAGCCTTGAAGTCGCCGGGACCTGAAGGCATCCCGCTTAACTGGCTTTATATCTGAGCTGCGTAGATTGGGGTATATTCTCAGACTTTGGAGGGCTGTGAGGGTTACGCTCATTCCTAAAGCAAGAATCCTCATGTGCCCCCTAATAAGCCGATATCAATCCGCCCCTCTTCTGTTCTTTTGAATTCCGCGAGCGACTAAAGCTCATCTACCGCCTGCTCTGCGACAGATCCCTTGTAGAGAGGGGCAGTATCTCCATACAACGAAGGGTGAGTAGAGGCACTCCACAAGGTAGAGTTCTCTCACCTCTTCTTTGGGTCGTTGTTATTAACGGCGTCTTGAAAGAGTGGAAAGGGGAACCTGCTTTGCGACAGATCCGTTGTAGAGAAGGGCAGTATCTCCAAACAACAAAGTGTGAGTAGAGGTACTGTAGAGTTCCCTAACCTCTCCTTTGGGTCATTGTTATCAATGGCGTCCTGAAAGAATGGAAAGGGGAGCCTGCTGGGACATTGCGAACGCAGAGGATGTGCCACTTATTGTCATGGGAAAATTCTTAGCCACCCCGTTGGACGTCAAGTAGGAATATCTAGACGTGATCGTGAAGTTGAGCCACGGGGTGTGGACACGCTATTAATCCTAGCAAGACGGGTCTCGTCTTATTTATTAGAAAGGACAGAGTACATGATACCCGGCCTCCCTCCATCGGTGGCGTCCCACTTGTGCTTTCTGACAGGGTCAGGTATTTGGACCTGGTTTTGAACAGGAAGCTTTCCTGGGGACCAACTATTGAGCATAGAATGAAAAAAACATCGGTTGCTGCATACTGTTGCCGGTCTGGTTGGGAAGAGAAAGACCTCTCTCCAAAAGTAAATCGTTGGCTTTACGAAACAATAACTTGGCCAATAATGATTTATGGGGTGGTTATCTGGTAGAACTCACGGGAAAAGGTATAGGAAGTTAATCAGGTAGAGCGGGTTTAGCGGACCGCGCTTCTTGGAACCAGTGGGGCGCTTCTGATCACACCCACTCTGGCGCTCAAGGTTATGCCAAACGTGGCGCCAGTGGATATTTCCAGCAAGGTCTCTGCAGACTGCGCTTCAACCCGTTTAAAGAGCAATACTTACAGCTTCAATTCGGCCTATGAACCAGTTTCGACTTTATCTTTAAATAAACGGATCGCTTCCTACCGGTTCTAACTCACATCCCGCCAAGACAGGAATGGGATGGGATGGCGTTTGGAGCGACGGTCCGGTGAACCTCTTCTCGGACGGGTCGAAGCTGGACGGTAAGGTCGGAGGGGGTGTCTGTCTGAAATTTCTCGACTTCCAGACTGCTGTAGTTTGTTTGAGGCGGAGGTAGACGCAATCAAGGAGGCAGCCGTTAAGTTACTCAATAATGTATTGCCCTCTAGACGTGCGAATATGAATTCGAATAGTCAGGCTACAATTAATACCTTAAGGTCTCTAATGGTCAGGTCGAAACTGGGCGGGGAGTGCTTGACTTCCCTCTCAGCCGCCACTGAATACTTTCATATCGGACTCATTTGGGTACCCGGCCATAGCGATATTGCCAGAAACTGCCTGGCTGATTAGCTCGCTCGGGAGGGCAACCTGAAAATCATTAGTCCAAGCAGGCCGACTACGGATTTCTATCAGATGGACTCTCGATCCTCGCAGGGTCTCTAACCGGATACTGCTGCAGCTGTTTGGAAGGTGACTAGGTGGGTTCATCTTTTAGTTTTCTACTCATCTACCTTGCCTTTACGAGGCCATTGCATGGACAGACGGACCGATGGACATAGAGACATGGCTTAATAAATTTCGTTATGATTTCTAAGAACTTTGATATATTTACATATGTCTACATCTAACTCGGTTGGTTTAGGTTGTTACAAGCAACAGTGAGACAGTAAGTATCATAATAATATAATAGCATTATATTCGAGGACGCCATCCTCTTTCACTGCCACCACCCGCGGGTACCGCGTTGAATAATTTCACGGCTGGAGCATTTTGGTCCTTTCGCACGATATGTCGATATGTCCAAGCCAAGTATTTTAATTCGCTGGACTATGTCTATGTCGCGGTAAAGCTCATACAGCTCACAGTTCCATCATCTACGGTATTCGCCGTCGCAAAGACGTAAAGGTCAAAAAATCTTTTGAAGAATCTTTCTCTTGAAGACTTCAAGGCCCATCACATCTGAAGTTGACAGCGTACTTGCTTTTGCGCCATATGAGGGACTTATAGAGCGTGGTTTTCGTTCGTCGAGAGAAGGCTTTTTTACGCAGTTGCCTGCTCAGCACTTGATGTTAATGCGGGTCCAAGAAAAACAAAGTCATCCACTTTGTCAAAATTGTAACTGTCAACAGTTACGCGGAAGCCAACCATCGCGAATGCGACGACTGTTTATTTGATGACAGGAGATACTCGCTCGCAATTGCGTTCTAGGCACAAGTAAGAGTTCGCATCGTTTATCTCTTTCTTCGGGCTGTGGGTACAAATTAGCGAGATTAATACGAATCGTGGTAAGACGAAGGGAATTAATCTCCCGTATGGCGGTGAAGTCAGGCTTTACTTTTGCGAGGGCATCAATCAGCCGGGCAGCAGCCCCTTATCCAATAAGGGTTTGAGCATTCCAGGTGCATGCCTTCAAGTCATAGTCCTTAATACGTGGTCGTCATCATAACAGGGAGATCTCATCCGAGGCGTGTTGAATTTTTAAATTGGTTATAATATTTTACGTGGTGCGTCCCACGCCCAACGCCCAACCAGATACTGGGCCGTTTATTTTGTTTTAAGAACAGTTTATACAGCGGCCGCTTTCTCCATTTCAGACGCCCACTCGCAGCCGCACCGCCTGCATAGCCTGCTGGTCTCTTAAGCCGAACACTTTGGGGTGACCACGCCAGGTTCGCCTTCTCACTTTAGCACACTTCCAAATGGATGTTCGGGAGCTATCCAGAGGACACTTAAATTAAATTAAATTAAATTTTTATTGTGGTCTAACTTGATAATTTTTCACTACTTTTCTCAAAGATAATAAGATCCTCAACATGATTTAGCGTAGTTTAAGATACCATAGGAAACCATCATTATTTGTTTCTATTGTACTATTAGATTTAACGAATAGATTCTTATTTGTTAGACATGTAAGATAATCTAGTATCAATGAAAGACTAAAGGCCTTGTAGCTAGTGTATGGTCTTAGTTTATTCTGTAATTCATTGCTGTGTAAACTGTGAAAAGTGAAATAAAATAAAATAAATAAAACTTTAAGGGCTTCTGCGGTTTACAATAGTACGGGCAATATGAGGGACTTATAGAACGATTCCGTTCATCGACTGCTTATTTGCCTACTCTCATGTGCCTTTTCAGCCAAAAGTAGCACTTGTTGGCAAGAGAAATTTTTCGTTGGATTTCGATGCCATTGACATTGCTGTTTGTGTTAATGCTGATTCCAAGATAGACAAAGTTTTCTACTTTGTCAAAATTGTAACTGCCAAGAGCGACGCGGGAGCCAAGACGCGATTTTTAACCGATGGTATTTTTCCACAGCTGCCTTAGACCGAACCGGGCTTTTATACAATTTAAGTGTGTGTTAGAATGATTATATCTAGCGAGCATTAACAAAATTTTATTTTAAATTAGGAAAAACGACGCAGCATATCAAATTAATAACTATGTCCTCAGACTACCTACATTTATGCAAGTTCATACATATGTTTCAAGGTACAAAATATTGCAAAGAAACAAAGATTAAATAAAAAATCTAGATTTTTGTTATTCAATCATTCCACCTTGTAACTCATTCCGTATATCGGTACAAAGCTGACCTACAGCTCTGAATAATTTGTCACTACATGCACTCTATGGTGGATAAGACAAATTTTTTAGAGCAATTTTTCTCAACAGCATATATGTACTTCAAATAGTAATAAAAAATGTCACAATTATTTGGCAGCATGTGGTCATTGAGAAAAGTGTTGCGTAATGAATGGTTTCTTTCAGTATTGGGCCTGTTTTAATGTAACCTAGTTGCAAAAAAACACTCCAAATCGGATAAAATTTCCTTTTAGTTACTACTTTGTGGTAAGTTATTAAATTTATTTAAAAACATTAAATAAATGCATTAAATAACCTTTTACGTTTGTAGATTATGCCTTTGTGCACGGGTGAGCATTGCGAATCACGCCGTAATAGAGAGATGCAAGAAGTACTAGAAGTATTGGAAACGATATATGTCAGCTCCAGCTCTTCTGAAGACTCGGAGAGTGAAAACGAGGCCCATGAGAAGTGCTTCAATTTTGAAGGTATGCACGATGCAATGAGTGAGGCAGATTTCAAAATGCACATGAGGCCAAGACGCCAAACGGTGGAATATCTAAAAGTAATAACAAAATGTGTGTATTAGAAATGCATAAACTTAATGCCATTTTATTTTCAGTGAAGTATTCGGAGTATTAACTACGTACCTGCCACATCTGGTGGTGATAGGACGCGTATATTACCACAAAAAATCCGTGTATATGTGCATTTGGTATGTAAGCAATACAGTGGCATTTAGGCAACTAGCAAATTTGTGCGATATCAACGATGTGAGTGATGAAAATACGTTTGCACTTGATGAAGGTTTTGAAGAATGAAACATAGACGCAGCCCTTGACAAAAGGCGAACCCTTTTTAATTATTTAAGACAACAAAATATTATTTAAAAATTTCACTGCATATACATATATATTTATATCTTTAAATTCATTAATAAAAATATTTACAAGAATTCATTGCATTTCATTCAACTTAAAATCTATAAAACTAAAACAAATTCACAAGGAGTATCACATATGTATAAAATTCAATTCAGATCATTTCTTATTCTAATTACAAGCAAATTTAAATAAAAATACGGTTTCATTGAAAACATTTTAGTGAAGTTTTTGCAATGTTTTTGATGTAAATTCTTCGTGCTCGCTTTTATAAAACCCTTGTACATTGTACAGCAAAATGTTACCGATGTTTTTTGAAAAATTGTTAAGTTGGTGCTCTTCCGCATGTACAAGGGTTTTATAAAAACGAGCACGAAGAATTTACATAAAAAAACTTGCAAAAAATTCACTAAAAGCTTTCACTGAAACTCAATGTAACGTTTTAAAAAAGCTGTTGCTAGACAGAGTAATTTTTGTTAGCTATTTTTTCCAGACAGCACCGAAGCCGAAAGTGTTTCAAACGGTCTGTAACCCACATGAAAAGAGTGATCGTTTGAAATAATCGGACTTCTTCCAAATATTTCGTCCACTTGCTCCATATAGGGGGCAAAGCACGGGCAGGCGCCACTTCTGCTGTTGTTGTCCCGTGCTGCCTTATAGGCCTGGAGAAGACTGCGCATCTTCGACTCCAAGCACAGCGGCGTCCTTTCTAAGTCCTGGAAGTGGATTGTGTATATAAATATGATTTGTTCAAACATATATGTATTTCTTGAACCTTCCTCGATCGCCATTGACACCATGTCTTCAACACGTTCGCGTAGGCCAACCTCTTTCTTTTTTGGTGCTCCAACTCCGCTTTCCGGGCGAAGTAGCACCTCAAATACTCAATTGTCTGCTCACATGACTATCTCTTTCGCCTTTTTTCTTGCATTCTGAAATAACAAACATGTTTTAGTTCATAATTTTATGTGAAATATACGAAAAGCAATTTTACTTACCCTTGTTCCATTTTTATTTGTTTTGCTTATGTATCCATAAAACAAACCAGATTTGACAGTTGATTGAAATTTCCCAAGTATTTTTCCAGAGCCCATTCACAATAGAGCGGTTTTTTTGCTTCACTACAGTACATCTCAGGTCGGATATCATATAACCGAGTTGGCTCAACTCGCGTATTTTTCCGAGTTAGTGTTGTTGTTTTACATGCTATTTCTTATCCTACCTAGCGTTTTTTTTGCAACTAGATTACATTAAAACGGGCCTATTATTACTGCAAAGCATATGCTATCATGTAAACCCGAAAGGCTTATTTGATTTTTTCTAAAGAACATGACCGAAGCCGAAATCTAAGTTTGGTCGTCCTCTACTTATAATACAACACACGCGCTTTTTTTTAATTAATACAGTTTTCAAATTTACATTTCATGCATTGCGAATCTTAAGATATTTGAAAAAATTATTACTTTTCAATAAATTTTTATATTCATTCGTAACGAAATGAAATCAGAACAGATATCTGAACGAAAAAAGATTTGCAAAAAATTAGTCATTGTTAACATTTTATATCTTATTGAATTTAAAAAAAGTGCATAAAAATTAGACACGACATAAAAAAGCCGGGATTCGAACTATGGGGGAATAGTTGAAAGGTGCAATATGATAAAGTTTCTGGCGAATATACGCGCGAAGCGAAGCGGCTAATTATGCAAATCATATCACTGTGTACGAAAAGAAGAAGAGCTATTTACAAATCGAATTAAAATTTTAAGACAGAAGAAAAAGGAGTAATCCGCGAAAAAAATTGTATTTGATCGTCAGGAGTTATGCAACAAGACTGTATAAGAGAAGTGTGGAAAGGGAAAGGGGACGGTAACTAAAAGAATATTATTTTCTGTTTATCGGCAATGTGTTATTCGGTTGTCACTCTTATTACCATTTTTAAAGTTGCGATAAACCTCGGAGTATGTAAAAATCAAGCATACAAAGAGAAAGTGGTTCCCTTATACACCACCAAGTGTACGAATTCTAGAGGATACCGCTCCTAAAGAGATCGCCAGCAAATGGACTACAAAGGGTTATCCAGCGGGGCAGTGGCGCCGGAAGAACAAGACACTGTACAAGCTGTAAATTAGCACAGATCCGCACTAGCATCTCCGAGCGCACATCCGTCCGGAACACAACCACATCAAATAGCTGACTTAGGATTTCACCACCAAGTGTACGAATTCTAGAGGATACCGCTTCTAAAGAGATCGCCAGCAAATGGACTACAAAGGGTTATCCAGCGGGGCAGTGGCGCCGGAAGAACAAGACACTGTACAAGCTGTAAATTAGCACAGATCCGCACTAGCATCTCCGAGCGCACATCCGTCCGGAACACAACCACATCAAATAGCTGACTTAGGATTTCACTGGGAATATCATCAGAAACGATTAACCAAGCCAATCCGAAAGATTTTGTTTCGAAGAGATCGCTTTCACCATCGAGGCATAACAGCGAGCGATGGCCAACAATATTAGACAGCTTAACAGCCGATGCGGAAACATAACCGGAATGTGACAACGACCGTCGATGCGGATATGTATGTACAGAGCAAATAGCTGAAAACGAGGACCCGCATGAGAGAATTCTTAGCAGCTGAATAGGAAAGAGCCACATAAGGAATCAGCAACAACACGGTAGGACTGATAAACAACAACAACGAGAACGTCTTGCCAGCCGCGATCGGGAGTACCATTTATGTATATACATACATATTTATATAAAGTTTGTTTTAAGATGTTCGTAGATTACATACAGAGCTTACTTAGCTTGTACCTCATTAATTCCGATTTCAATGGTTATTAGTGCCCTTTGAATAATTGCAAAGATATTTCAATCACGATTTTTTTTGTGCTAGTATTCTTTCATTTACATAGCATTGTAGTTAATTTCTAAAGCGAAGCTTTAGTTATGAACTAAATTGATTTTTAGTTATCCGCACGTATTTTCGTTTAAATATTTTTTTGTGCGCCTGCGTTTCAATTAAGTACACACTATGGCAGTAAGATTTTTCTTATTTAGTTTCAAAAAGATTTCACAATTAAAACACTGAAGTGTGATGGACTCGCGAAGGCCCGCTTAATGTAAGTTGAAGAGATAAGGTAACCCAGCCAGGTGCCACTCAATAGTTCATCTCTTAGCAGGGGCAATTAGTTCATCTCTTAGCAGACGGACGTGTTTTAAATCGCTCAGCGTAAAGTATTCACAATAATATATTATCGTGCAAAAGTATACTTGTTCACATTTGGAAAATGTCTAGAATGGTGACCTGAATTTGTATGTAAACATTTTAACTGGTGCGAAGCTGAAATTAAAAAAGGGGGAAAAAAAACAACATAAACAATATAATTCTTCAAATTAACTGATTGCTGTTTGTTTAAATCAAACGTAGCGGCTGATCGGCAAGTGAGAGAATGTCGGAGTGCGGGAGATGCCGAAAAGGCATCAGAGGAGAGCCGGGTGTGCGATGTGAGGGTGTGTGTGGGAGAATGTAACACAAAAATATTGCATGCGCAGGCATAGACGACTACTGTCTGCAAGGTTTGGCTACCTGTCGGTTTTTGCGGTTCATGTGCGATGACTGCATGACATATATTTCTAATGTTGATGATGCGCTCAAACAAATGATGAGTATAGCTGAGTCCAACAAAATAAATATAAAAGAGCAAAAAAGTGATATAGAGAAGATGTTACAAGAACATAATAGGGAGATTAGAATGTTAATAGATAACATTAAAAAAACAAACATTGAAAAGTTAGAATTAATAAAGAGAGTAGAGGGTTTATGCAAAACCAACAAAGAGCAAATGGCAAGAGTCGACACCTCTACTAGCGAGCTTTGCAAGCAAAAGAATGAAATAATTAGTGAAGTTAAAAAAGTAGCCGTACAAACAAAAGAGAAAATACAAAGCGGTGTGGGTGTATCGTACGCTAACGCATTGAAGGGTGTTCCTCCTCTCATTATTAAACCAAAAAGCAAACAAGCAGTTGAGAAAACTAGGATGGACCTAAATAAAGTGGATGCATCAGGTATGAAAATTGATAGAGTGTCCAATAAGCAGAATGGAGCTGTAGTAATTAGCGCCAATAGTGTAACAGACAAAAACAAAATAAAAGAGGCCTTAACTAATAATCTGAATAAAGAGTTATATGATGTCACTGAGCCAAAAGTGAATAACCCAAAAATCTTGGTGACACATATGAATGCTGAGTACACGGAAACAGAGGTAATCAATAAAATAAAAGCCCAGAATAGCTTTTTGAACGATGCCAATCTAAAATGCATCAAAATATATAACTCGAAAAGAGGCAAGGGTGAATCCGCATCATTTAATGCTTTAATAGAAGTAGAGCATATATTTTTTTTGCAGATATTAGACGCAAAGAGAATAAATATTGGATGGGATCGCTGTGCAGTTTTTGATGGACAGTCAGTGAAAAGGTGCTATAAATGTTTAGGTTTCAACCATAGTGCTAACCAATGCAATAAAAAATTAAGGTGTAGTAAATGTATGGGTGAACACAAATCGGATAAATGCACCGAGAGTAATCCAAAGCTAGTATGCGGGAACTGTTGCGATGCCAATAAAGAATTAGGATGAAACTTAAATGTGGAACATAGCATTTTTAGCCGTGATTGTCACGTTTATATTAGAAAATTAAAATTAGTGAAACAAAGAGTAGGATGTTAGCAATTAAAAACGAATAAAAGCGTCACAACTCGTTAGAATGTGTATATCTCAATACTAACAGTTTAGTAGCCAACAAAGCTGAACTCGAAAGACTTGTGGAGACTGTTAATCCAGATATAGTTCTGTGCTCTGAAACTTGTGTAACAGATGAATTAAATGACTCAGAAATTAACTTTCCAGCTTATCGGTTAGTTAGGTGTGTGATTCTCACAGCAGACATACAGGCGGTGTGATCATAATAATACGAGACACAATCGAGTTTAAAATCGAATTAAATAAATCTGTTAACAAAAATATGTGCTGTATAGTCATATAGGTGAAAAATTGCGAAACTAAGTGGCAATTCTGTGTGGTTTACCACTCACCAAGCACTAGTGACGCAGAGTTTCTGAACTATATGGATACCGTTCTATCTGAAATATGCAATAATCTGGTTAATACTATTGTAATTGGGGATTTTAATATAAACTTAAAAGTAGTATCAACATATAGCAAGAAACTCAATGAGATTTTCGCACACCAGGCGATGAAACAACTGGTTGACTTTGATACGCGGGTTACGGAATATTCTAAGACACTAATTGACTTATTGTACTCTAATAGCAAGGAAGTTGCGTGTGAAAAAAGGGAGGATCTGAGAATATCAGACCATGAAACAATAATGTTCCGAGTTAATATAAATAATGTGCCTCCGTTTAAAAACTGGTGGAAGTAACATCTTGGGATAGGTATTGCCCTGATAACTTGCTAATGCTACTGAGACAATGTAACTTTGTGAACTTGGATAGCTTTGATATGGATGAGTTATTGGATCATATTAACCAATGCTTATTGTCAGTTATGAATGAATTAACTTGCAAGAAACAAACCCACATTAGGATTAGAAATAAATGGTACGATCGGCAATTAGTGGAAACATTTACGTTATACAGAAAGGCAATCCTTACAGGAGAATGGGCAGAATACAACTTATTAAAAAAAGGAGTACAAAAAAATTATTAAAATTAAAAAAATACAATATCTAGAAAAAAAAATTGAACTAAATAGAGGAGATAGTCGATTAATGTGGAAATATTTGAAAAGTGTGGTCATCAATACAAATCGCAAAGAAGAAGTTACAGAAGTTCTAATTAACGGCAAAATTTTCACACACAGCGAGGAAATTGCCGAGAATCTTAACGATTTCTTTGTGGACAGCATTGTAGAAATAAATAGAAACATAGACAACATCGTATTTGACTTTAACCAGCAGGCGCACCCATTATCTCCATTTAAATTTGAGTTGGTCGATACTGAAGCTATTACACAAATTGTTAGGAAATTTAAGACTAAAATTGGTGGGGAAAAATTACTATCAGAGGGTGTTGTAAAGGATTCAGTAGAATACATGGTATATTTTTATGCGTCCCTAATCAATAAAAGTCTTGAGTTAGGAACAGTTCCGATAGAGTGGAAAACCGCTGCTATAGTCCCGATAAAAAAAGTAAAAAACACTACAAAATCAGAGGAGCTCAGACCAATAAATACACTGCCTTGCATGGAAAAAATCTTGGATACTGTGGTCAAAAATCAGTTACTATACCACATTGAAAGTAATAAAATTTTTATAAGAGAACAATCAGGCTTCAGAGCTAAGCATTCATGTGAGACTGCAGTAAACTTAGTACTATCCCAGTGGAAGGAAGATCTTAACTCAAGGATGAATGTGGTGGCCGTGTTTATTGATCTTAAAAGAGCCCTCGAGACTATTGATAGGGATATCATGTTGAGAAAACTAGAGCTTATTGGTATAAAAAACAATGAGCATGAGTGGTTTAGAAGCTTCCTTACAAACCGGATGCAACAAACTTTGATCGAGTCAACTATTTCTAAAAAAGTGGCAGTCAATATTGGGTTACCTCAGGGATCGGTATTAGCACCAATTATTTTCAATATATATCTATATAAATGATATAAATACAGTACTGAAATACTCTAAAATAAAACTGTTTGCGGATGATACACTGTTAACGATCAGCGATAGAAACTTACCGAATGCGATAGCTAAGATGCAAGAGGACCTGGATGTTTTATATAAATGGCTATGTTTAAATAAACTCAAAGTAAATGTGAAAAAAACACAGTTTATGGTCTTAACTAGGGCAATTGATCTTAGATCCACATGCTACTATTTAAAAATCAAAAATGAAATAATTGAGGAAGTCAAACTCATTAAATACTTAGGTATATACATTGATAATAAACTAAAGTTTGATGAGCACGTCGAATATACAGTCAAAAAAATTGCTAAAAAGATTGGTTTCATGAAAAGGTCATGTAAATATCTGGGAAGGAGATATAAAACCTTAGTATATAGATCAATAGTGGAACCACATTTTATATATTGTCCTACGATCTTCTTCGTAGCGAGCGACACACATATTGATAAATTGCAAAAAATGCAAAACAGAGCTATGCGTTTTATCTTAAACAAGCGTTACGATACACCCACGCGGGATATGATCGCGGATATGAATTGGCTGAGTATAAAACAGCAAGTGTTTTATCATGCTATGAAATTCGTGTTTAACATTAAAAAGGGTAGACTCCCTGATTATCTGAGTGATAATCTCCGATACATTAACGAGACTCATACATACATACTTCGAGAGAATAATAGGTTTAGACTCCCGTTCTATAGAACAGAAGTAGATAAGAAAAATATATTCTATAAAGGTCTAAAATGCTTCAATGAGTTACCATCACAAATAAAAAACTGTGATAACATTGTCATGTTCAAGAGACTGCTATTTGATCACTGTAAATCATTGCCTATTCGATAAATACGTATGGAAGGGAAACTAGGCCTTTCCATCCGTCCTAATAAAAAAATAAAAATAAAATAAATAATAATAATATTAAATTAAATAAATACATTAGTATATAAGTATATAATTTAGAAATACTTACATTAAAAAAAGATATTGAAGTGAGACTATCACTGTCCACTGTTATGAACAAAGCCGAGTACCATGTTATCTAAATTGAGACTAGCACTGCCCACCATAACGCTTTGACATTAAAAAAGATATTGAAGTGAGACTATCACTGTCCACTGTTATGAACAAAGCCGAGTACCATGTTATCTAAATTGAGACTAGCACTGTCCACCATAGCGCTTTGACATTAAAAAAGATATTGAAGTGAGACTATCACTGTCCACTGTTATGAAGAAAGCCGAGTACCACGTTATCTAAATTGAGACTAGCACTCTCCACTGAAATGAGCTGATCCAAGAGTAACGCGGTGTGTACTGATGGCCACTTTGTCCGTATTGAGACCTCGTCAGTCTCAGCAGGCCCTAAAAGTCGGCGCCAAATGAGCAGTTAAAATTTATGCAAATATAACTTATGCATTATAAATAATATTTTAAAATTGTACTTTTAAAGAATTTTGTATACAGTTAGTTCTTTTAATGTGTACAAATTTAGAAAAAAAGGAAGTAAATTATTGTATAGTTGTAAGTTTTAGGACTAAAAAGCCGTAATAATAAATAAATAAATAAAAATAAATAAATCTATGTTTAATGAGTTTGTAATAATTACATACATATACTTGTAAGATAATGTAAGATAATATATTATACATATGTTTATATATTTATACAAGATGTACCTTTTAAGTCGCAAGACTGTAACAAATAAATAAATAAATAAATATTCAGCAAATAGCAAGGCGCCAGAGCGAAGTGGTAGGCTTCTGGTAGTTGTATTTTGGAGACGGTGGAAGGCGGGCCTTCATTATAATCAGTTTGAATTAAACCTTAAATAATATTAACTAATAATTATAATTAATAATCATGAACTGAAAATCAAAATAACGAATAAAAGCTAAGACATTAATTATTAACTGAAAATAAATACTGTTTCATTCACCCAGCGAAAGAATGGCGCCCAAGGTGGGGCAAAAGAAATAAAATCGTGAAACAATTACAATTGAATACAAAATGAAAAAAGAAATATCGAACAAAATAAAGAATTTAGGCATAAAAAGATTGTGGAAACATTAACACTACATTAATAAAGAAATTTACTTGGGGAAAAATACAAATTTAACTCATATAAACGTGTACTGATAAAAAAACTTTTACTTACAAGAAATTTGTTCAAAGTGTGTTAACAAAAAAAGTATAGTCGCGTAAGCGACAAGTGGAAAAAATCTTTTGTGAAAAATGTAGAGTAAGCGTGATGTAATAATTCGTAACGGGCACGCTGGCGTGATCCACAAAAAAACTAAAAACAGTAATATCGAACCAAAAAGAAAGAACAGTAAAGCCATACCAGGGCCCTATTCCACAAAACAACTTATCAACTTTTCACTTTGCACTTATCAATTGATATTGTACTGCAAAGTGAAAAGCGTTTCTGTTCCACAATATTCTTTGCGAATCTCACTTTGCATTGAGCATATTTTGGCAAAGACTTTACGCTCTTTCCGCTCAGTGCAAAGTCTTTGCGCTTTATTGGCAAAGTCTTTGCACTCTCTTGCAAAGTGAGTGAGCGTTTTATCAACTTTGCATTTCTGTCTCATCACTTTTCACTTCGCATTGCTTTATATGAGTTGTTAAAATGAGCCGCAAAATACAAATTGAAAAAAAACTTGCTGTTTTAAATGTAATAAAAGAAAAAAAAAGCATTTTATTTGCTAGTTTTCAAAACAACAGAGTAAGTATTTTTTAAATAAATAATTGTAAATTTCAAGCATATTTAAGTATACATTTCTTTGTAAAGGTTAACAAATTAGATAAACAGGCAGCATGGGAGGATGTGTTAAAAAAAGCCCAATCCCTACAACTGGCGTCAGCACAAAAAACATGGACCTATGCAAGGGACAGTTTGTTTGGCCTCTGGAAGAGCCGGACAATGGTAAGTACAACAATTTATTGCCTACACATAGCAAATAATTATATTTGCATCATTTGTTGTT
Source organism: Anomoia purmunda (assembly GCA_951828415.1). NCBI lineage: Eukaryota > Metazoa > Arthropoda > Insecta > Diptera > Tephritidae > Anomoia > Anomoia purmunda. The sequence continues at coordinate 39,679,434 of OX639998.1, forward strand.
GTTGGAATTCTTATATTGTGCATTGCTAATAACTAACAAGCATGTTGTTGACAACAACAAAACAAAACGTCATCATAGACATTGTTGTTGTGAGTTAACAGTGCACTCAATCAACAACTCTTGCTGATAACAACCGGTTTAACCAAAATATTACTAATTGCTATGTGTACTAGAGTGGGTCAATTTTTTTTTCGGCGAAGCGGTTATCAAAATCGTAAGCTACGATGAATTCTAAGAAAATTTGCCCAAGAAACCATGGCTTTAAAATCAAAATCGAGCTTCCGGTTTTTAACGAGAAACTTTTTGTATTTTTGTGAATTTAATTTTGTTAATTTGCAGATTAAAAGGGATAACGCCCGAAATACTGGATCCGGAGGTGGGAAGGACAAGGTAATGGATGAAGCTGACTTGGCCATCCTCGATATTCTGGAATCAGACTCAGCTGTGGTAGATGGTTTGAATTTGCCAGAAAGTTATGGCAACTCCGAAAATCTACCGTCAGCTGAGAATGATTCCAGAATATCTATTTCAGAAGAAACAATTGCCAATCCACCTCTAAACCCAAGAAAGAGGAAGCGCTCTACCAAGTTTCCAAGTGAAACTTTGGATAGAGAGAAAAAATGCCGGATGGAGCTCCTTGAGGTTGAGGTTTACTACCGGAAACTTCAATGCCTAAAACTGGAGAGGGAGCTCCTACTTCCACCCTCTGCTATCACACTGGGAATTGCAACGGCAGAAACAGAAAATGTGTCGCGTCTGTTATTTGAGGAGGTTTGATTACCAAAGGCCAATTTTTCATTTGTGTGTATTTGATTTCTAAACATTTTATTTTGAAATAATTTGTGATAAAAACAAAAAAGCTCTGAAATTAATAAAATGATGTAAATAAATACAAAAATACTTCCTTTATTATTTATTCTCTGAGACCTTAATCTCAAACCCTAAAAATGCCTCAAAAAGATACAACGCTTTTGCAGTGGAAAAAGGTCATGGCCAAAACACCACTTTTATTTTAAAACAATACTATAATAGTTGGCATTAGGTAAAGTATTGTAGCAGGGAAGTGCATCGTTTTCTTCTTCAGCATTTTCATCCAATTCCTCGCTTTCATTGTCAGTGTCTTCAGTGGGTTGCATATTTTCACTACTCCTTCCGATGCTACAGGCAATATTGTGTAAGATGGCACAAACTATGACTGTCTTTCCTGCAAACTCAGGCCTCAGTCGCAAATAATTTAGACACGGCAATCTTTCTTTAAGAATGCCAAAACTATTTTCAATTATGCGGCGTGTTTTTTTGTGGCAACGATTGAAAACTTCTTCAGCAGGATTATTGGGATTTCGGCGTAATGGTGGTATCAACCAGTTTTTCAATCCATAACCACTATCACCCAAAACAACAGCATCCGGAAATGGTCTCCATCCATTGTCAAATCTTTGACTTACAGCCGAATTCCGTAGCACCCTTGAGTCATGAACGCTGCCCGGCCAACTTGCATTTACACTGTAAAATGTGTAGTCTGGCCCACATATCATCATCACATTCAATGAGTGGTTTCCATGCCGGTCAACATATCCTTCCTCGTGTAATGGAGGCGCATCAATTTTAATGATTGTGCCATCAACGCAACCACACACAGAAGGGAATCCACCCATCAGAAAAAACTTTTCAGCAATACCACTGACATCATCGGGCCATCGCATTGTTTTTGAAATAAAACGTCTATTATAATGTCGACAACTCTATGGATGGTTCTGCAAACTGTGGATTTTGCAACACCATGCAAAGCTGCAACTCCATGGTACTGGCAACCATTTCCGAGCCAATGCAGACACAGTAGCAGTTGATTTTCAGCCGACAAAGCATGACTGCGCTGTGTATTGTGCTCTAATTTTTGTCCAACATTATTTAAAAGAAAATCCACCTGGATTGGATTTAAACGGAAGCACTCTTTAAAATTGAAATTTTGTAGTCCCGAAAAATTAATTCGGTCTCTATAATTTCTAGCTTTAACCGCGTCTTCACTATTGTCGAACAAAAACTCACGTCTTAACATTTTGAAAGCTTGACTAGTTATGATAATATGAATTTGCAAAGCGATCATTTACCTTGCAAATTTTTGACAAACTTATCAAATTTTGCTTTGCAAAAATAGAGTTTACAGTTTTTGTGGAACGGAACAGCATAATTATATGCAAAGTCTTTGCGAATTACACTTTTCAATATAAGCTTTGCACTTTGCACAAGAGAACGTACGTGGAACAGAAAGAACATAAAAATTGCAAAGACTTTGCAAATTACACTTATCAATTTCAACTTATCACTTATCAAATTTCATAGTTCTGTGGAACGACGGAATTGACGAAAAATTTGCAAAGTACAAAGTGAAAAGTTGATAAGTTGTTTTGTGGAATAGGGCCCTGGTGCGTGGTGGAGCTGTAGTATGTGCTAATGCGAATTCAGATGCTTCGATGCTCGCACTCTCTGCTGCATGTCATACCAACAGTTATTTACATACAGTGGTTGGATCGAATGTCAACAGCGAACTTGACGTTGCTGTACAATTAAAGTGGTTACACATAGCATCGTTCAAGCCATCCGTATCAGAGCAGAGCATTATACAATATATTGCCAGACATGCTAACATCAATGCTGAAACTCTTTCTTGCATTAAGCTGGTGAAGAAGGGTACATCAATCGACTCTTTAAAGAGTGTAAGTTTCAAGCTAGGGGTGCCCGTTCATTATTTTGAGAGAGTTTTATGCTCCGATATATGGCCAATTTATGTGAGAGTTCGACCGTTTCAATTTTTTCGTAAGGCGGGGGATACCAAGCAATCTCAATAGACCGCCTAACATAATGCAAAGTAATGGTCAATCTAGCTTTTCAATTTATTACCAAAATGTTAGTGGCATGCGTATGAAATCGACCCAAATCTACCGTGAATTAGCATTACATGAATTCGATATAATTGCAATCACGGAAACATGGCTTAATGACAACCTTTTATCCTCAGAATTTTTTGATGATTACTATGTTGTATATCGGCAAGACCGCTGTTTTGCTTCTACGGGCCAAGTAAGAGGAGGAGGTGTTTTACTTGCGGTCAGAGCTGACGTAAACAGTAAACAAATTGCCTGAAATTCATACAATTGCTTTTTAGAACAAATTTGTATTAAATTAAAATTTTCTAATAATAAGTCGGTATTTGTTATTTTATCATACATTCCACCAGCTAGCGATATTGAAATTTATCAAATGCACCTAGATAATGTTTTGTATGTCTTCGAAAACCTGAAAAATACGGACGATCAAATTATTCTTCTTGGAGATTTTAATTTGGGTAATATTTCATGGTCACATTATAGTAGTAATTTAGTTCCAACCAACGTGAAGACAGATATCGATATCTTACTGTGCAATGTCTTATTTTCGATGGGGTTCCATCAGTTCAACAACATTTTGAATGATAATGGACGCATTTTAGATCTCGTCTTTGCATTCAATGAGTTAAATATTTCTTGTTCGGAATGCTTATCGCCCTTATCTGTCAATAGTTTACACCACAAGGCTCTAGCTATTACCCTTAAATATTATAACTTCGCTCCATATAGTGCTGCTACGGATGTGGTTTATGACTATGCCAAAGCTGACAATTACGCTATTTGTGAATTCCTAAATTCTATTGATTGGTCAATTTTGCACACTTTCGATGATCCACACGATTCATATGAATTGTTTCGCAGTAAATTATTTTATTGTATTTCGAATTACGTTCCTTCAAAAAAGTCTGTTAAGCGCAATAAGCCGCCGTGGTTTAACAAAAGGTTAAGCCATTTAAAAAATTTTAAAAACAAGGCACATAAGAAATTCAAGGTGTCGAATACATCGGAAGATAATTTATGCCTAATTAAACTAAAAAAAAGACTACGACTGTCTTCATAATTTCTTATATAATAGATTCATTTCCAATGTTGAACTTGATCTACAATGCAACCCAAGGAACTTCTGGGTTTTTATCAATAATAAACGCAAAACTAATGGTTTCCCAGCATGTCTAGAGTTTGACGGTGAGATGTCGGAAAATCCCTTGCAAACTTGCAATCTATTTGCAATGTTTTTTCAAGGGGTGTATGATAACAGTAATTGGTTTCCTAATAATAGCTCCACATTTTTTGACCAAATTTTTAGTTCTAATACAATTACAAACATTGATATATCCCCTGATGAGGTCTCTCTAGCAATATCAAATCTAACGTCTAGCTCTAGTCTCGACCTAGAAGGACTTGCTCCAGTATTTTTGAAAATGTTTTCAGAGTATATCTCTTTTCCATTGTCCTTGCTATTTAACTATTGCCTTAAGAAGGGTATTTTCTTGGACTACTGGAAACTTTGTGCAATCTCGCCAATATTCAAGTCAGGTGATCGTAGCAAAATTACAAACTATAGACCTATAGTCAAGCAATGTATATTTGCTAAAATATTTGATAATATCCTAAATACTAAACTTTTTAATCACTTTAGAGATCGATTCAGCTATGCACAGCATGGGTTTCTTCCAGGGAGGTCCACTTGTACCAATCTTTTAATTATCACAAATCATATTGTTAAGGCTTTGGAGCAGAAATATCAAATGGATGTCATTTATACTGACTTTTCTAAAGCTTTCGACAAAGTTCACCACTCTGTTTTACTACACAAGCTCTCCCTATATGGAATCGCAGGAACACTTTTGAAGTTTCTGGAAAGTTATTTGGTAGGCCGCAAGCTTTTAGTGAAGATTGGGCCGACGAAATCGGACTGCATCGTGAATGCATGGTCTGGGATGCCGCAGGGCACTCACTGCGGACCGCTTTTGTTTTTATTGTTTATAAACGACTTACCCCAGCATTTCAAGTTTTCGAAATGTCTCATGTTTGCCGATGATGTCAAAGTTTTTATGCCAATATGTAATCTAAGTGACTCCCGTAATTTACAATCCGATTTTGTGGTATTCCAGCAGTGGTGTACTGCTAATAATTTGTTCCTTAACACAGGAAAATGTCATGTGGTTTCTTACTCCAAAGCTCTTAATCCGATTGAGTTTGACTATTCAATAGACAATGCCATTTTGAGTCGTTTGGAGGAAATCAAAGATCTTGGGTCATTTTCGACAAGAAACTAACTTTTAACAGGCATGTTGATGTTGTTCTTGCTAAAGCACTTTCCATGATGGGATTCATAAGAAGAAATTCGAAAGATTTTAAAGACCCTTACACTTTGAAGTCGCTTTATATTTCTCTAGTAAGGAGTCACCTGGACTATTGTTGTCTTGTGGAGTCCTTACTATTTGTCCCACCGTAGAAAAATTGATCGAGTTCAAAGAACTTTTACTAGATTTGCTTTATTCAAGTTAAACTGGCCATGCGGTGTGCCAGACTATGATAGTAGGAGGAAACTTCTCGGCTTACAATCCTTGGAAGACCGGAGAATTTATTTTGCGCTAATGTTTGTCTACAACTTAGTTAACCACATTTTAACACCTCATCGCGTGAGTTAAGACACCACCGGTTGCTTGCCGAAACGTCCCATAGAAATAATTATGGCTATAATGAACCAATTGCACGTAGCATACGCTTATGTAATATTTATGCGCATGTGATGGATTTCAATGCCGCTCTATCTAGACTTAAATTAAATATTTTCACTGTAATAAATTAGTAATTATGTATATGTAATAGTCTGTAAGGTTAACCTGTAGACTGAATCAATAAATAAACAAATTAATTAATTAAAGCAGATTTAAATATCTTTCTTTTACCTAATTACAGTGATGGCGACGTCACGGCAATTCTCGCGGAGATAGGGGGTATGTCAATAGTGCTGGCATCGGCTTACATGCCGTACGAAGCCGAATACCCCCCTCCCTCTTTGGTGCGGAACTTAGTGTCCAAATTTGAGAGCGGACACATGTTGGTCGGCAGCGACGCAAATGCTCACCATGTCAACTGGGGGAGCACGGACATCAATGATCGAGGTGAGTTACTCTTCAACTACCTTCTAACTACTAACCTACTTATATGCAACAAAGGTAGGGATCCCACCTTCATTGCTAGCAATCGTAAAGAAGTTTTAGATATAACTCTATGCAGTGATAGTCTATCTGAATTGATCGAGAGTTGGAGGGTTATAGATGAACACTCCTTCTCTGATCATCGTTATATTGAAATCGTATTGAACTTTTCTATTACCAGCTCAAAGGTGCTAAAAAACCTAAAAAACACAGATTGGTGCTCTTATAAAATGTTATTTGAGGATAGGCTAAACAGCGAACCTCTTATTGAACCAAATTGTATCGGGGATCTAGAGAACATGGTGGACGTTTTTACGCTGACCTGCTCAAATGCCCTAGATCAGGCTTGCCCTGAACCAAAACAGAGGGGCAAACGTAAACCCCATTGGTGGTCACGCGAGTTGGACTCACTACGAAAATCTTGTAGGGAAAACTTCAACAAAGCCAAGAGACTTGGTCTCGAGCTGGTATGGCTAGAGTACAAAAAGTCTCTTCAGACTTATAAAAAAGCTTTAAGGGCGGCAAAGAGATCCTCGTGGAGAAACTTCTGCGGCGGCATCGAGGGTGCTTCCGAGACAGCCAGGCTAAGGAAGATTCTCTCAGGATCCTCTAACCAGTTAGGCTTCTTGCAAAAGCAAGACGGTTCCTGGACCTCAACGGGAAAGGAAACCCTTGAATTGCTATTAGATACCCATTTCCCTGGTAGTACAACTGCGGAGGAAGGAACTCCTCCATTCATCTACTCCAACCCCGTTAACATACCGGTTTCGGAAGAAAAGGTTAAATGGGCTATCCAAAGCTTTAAACCATACAAATCTGCAGGGCCGGATGGAATAATACCTGCCCAGCTAATTAAGACACTGGAGCTGTCTGCAAAATGGCTCTCTACTATGTTCAGGGCCTGTTTCAAACTAAATCACATACCGTTGGCATGGAGAAATGTCACGGCTGTCTTTATTCCTAAAGCCGGTAAGGCCTCACACACTAATCCAATGGATCTTAGGCCTATCAGTCTATCATCCTTTGCTCTTAAGGCACTTGAAAGGATTATTAGTAGCTACCTGTCCGATACCATCGACAGTCGACTACTGTCTAATGACCAACATGCCTACCGCAAAGGCAAATCTACTGAGACTGCACTCCATAGCTTGGTCGGCTATATTGAGAAGTCTCTCAGCGTCAAGGAATTCTGTCTTGTAGCCTTCCTGGACATTGAAGGCGCCTTTAATAACGTATTTCCAGAAGCTATAACTGGAGCCGTTAGGGATCTAGGGGTTGAACACTCACTGGTTGACTTTATCGGCCAGCTACTCTGTTGCAGAGTAGTAAGGGCTAAGCTGGGTGCGAGCGAATTGTCACGGCACGTGTCGAGGGGGACGCCACAAGGAGGCGTCCTATCCCCACTCCTATGGAACCTCACCGTAAATACGCTACTGCGAGATACGGCATGGGGTGGCGCAAAAGTCGTCGCCTACGCTGATGACGTCGCGATTGCACTCAGGGGAAAGTTTCCGCAGACATTATGCGAACTGATGCAACGAGCGCTTCGGGAGGTATCCAAGTGGTCCACCCACTGCGGGCTCAGGAGCAGCTCAAGTAAGGTGGAGCTTGTACTTTTCACGAGAAGGTATAAATTGCCTTCGGTGACTCCACCGGTACTAAACGGTACCCGGTTAAGTCTTTCTACAAGTGCCAAATTTCTAGGCGTTATTTTAGATAGGAAGTTGAGCTGGAAGGAGAATCTAGTTCAACGTTATGAGAAGGCTTCCGTAGCCCTCGAAACATGTAAGAGAGCCATAGGCAAGAAATGGGGTCCCCGGATCTGTCGATGGATGTTCACAGCGGTCGTCAGACCAATACTCCTATATGGGGTGATCGTGTGGTGGCCTGCATTAGAAAAAGAGGTTAACCTTAGACTACTCACCAAGGTGCAAAGATCTAGTATGATCTGCATAAGTGGGGCGCTCAGAACCACTCCAAATGAGGCCTTGATCGTCATTTAAGACCTTATTCCTTTAGATTTGGTTGGACAACAAATGGCAGCGATGACTGCTTTACGACTAAGAGAGACATCCCAGTGGCACCCTGAAAGCCAAGGGCACTCTTGTATTTTGAATAAGTTCTGCTCTATTCCGAGCAGCACGGATCGGTGCGCCTTGACATCGGTTTCTGAAAGTAATTTTATTATACGCATTCCAAGCAGGGAGGAGTGGAAGCTTAAGTTTCATACTCCACCTGATAGCATTGTCATCTATACAGATGGCTCGAAACTCGATAATAAGGTAGGAGGAGGCGTTTTCTCACGAAACCCTCTTCTGCAAATTTCCTTTCGGTTACCAGATCACTGCAGCGTCTTCCAGGCTGAGGTCTCAGCTATCATGGAAGCGGTGAAGAAGATAGGGACCGGGATTTTAGGAAGAGACATCTTCATTTTTAGTGACAGCCAGGCTGCAATCAAAGCTCTGAGCTCTCTCACGTTTAACTCGAATATCGCGCTGGACTGCCGCCGATCTCTACAGGAGATGGCTAAGCAGAACAGACTGTACCTCATTTGGGTCCCTGGTCACCGGGACATAGAGGGAAACTGCATGGCAGATGAACTTGCAAGACAAGGTACGACCAAGCAGATTCTTCAGGACAAAGAACGCATTGGTATGCCGTTTGCCACTTGCAAAATGCTACTCAGAGATTGAACATATAAGCAAGCTGACAATAGATGGAGGCAAAATACGGCCTGTCGAACCTCAAGGCAGACGTGGCCTAAATGGGATCGGAAATGGTCGCGCAGCGTTCTCTCTCTAAGAAGGGAAAACATTTCCAACGTCATCGGGGCTCTAACAGGGCACTGTCTGATAGGGAAACATGCTGAAAGGTTGGGAGTACCCTTCCGAAGATGCTGTAGGAGCTGCAAGTGTCCTGCACTGTGTAAAGGCAGAATGCGATATCTGGGATCACCGTTTTTGGATGACCTTAGTGAGGTTTCAAGCACCGAGGTAAATTGTCTGTTGAAGTTCATCAGCGAGGCAAAATTGTTTGGTGAGGGGTAATTTTCCTCTTGGATGGTACAAATTTTTCCTTGTGGTAACACAATGGGCCTCCTAATATTGGCCTAAGTGAGCCGCTGTAGGCGGCTGCCACTCCAACCTACCTACCTACCTAAACATTTTGTATATTTAAATATTTTATCATTTTTCAAATTTTAATCTGTATTCTACTTTTAATCAACTCAATAATTTTAATCAGTTTTTATCCAACTTGCAAATTCTTGCTAGTACTTAGATCTTTCCAATTTATCCGGTAAAAAAAAAATAATAATAATAATAATTTTTGGAAACATCTAAGTACTAATGTTTACCCTAAATACATAAAACTTTTAAATATATATACATATGTATAAGAACAAAACAATTACTTGTTTATGAACAGCTCCACTGGTGTTCCGCTACTCACATCGTGGAAATTATTCAATTTGTTCACCTGTTGGGAAAGAAAACAAATTGGTTTCAATGTACAAAATTGATTAGGCAACACAAGAAAAAAAAAATCAATCCACATTGATACTTTACAACCTCCTTTGTGCTTCCGGTCATCACCCGCCATCTTCGCATGGCATACCCCTCCTCCCTCCGAACGTGCCCTCGCAATCGAATGCAACACACCACCATGTGCATGTAGATGTATATCGATATACATACATACATATGTACCTACTTATGTACGTAAAAAACTCCAAAATTTATGTACAAAAATGTATTTTATTATTATTATTATAAATATATAAATACCACTTACCTGATCATCGTCGCCGTACACATGCATGCGTCCACCATTGCAATGAATGCGATGTATGCATATTATACGACATGCACTGTTAGCCAGCTGCACATGGCGACATGTACTCCAACCTCCAAATGACGTGTTTCTGGGTCCCGACGACGAAAACTCGGAAGATTCCACGCACACGCTTCTTGGCTTCGATTAACAGCCAAAGACCCTTTTATATTATCCACTTAATACGAAAGGCAAAACTGCTGTGAAAAATAAAATTTTTCAAAGTCTCGCCTCGCCACACAAAATGGAACTTAATAAAAAAAACTAGTGCTCCAAGCACTACCACGAAATGCGCGCACTAACCACTACACGTTTTTCGCACTTTTTTATTTAACTAACAACTTTTTTTTTACTACTTATTTAATTTGCAAATATGCATATAAGTTTTTCACAACTACTCGCGGCTGAAAATCACGTATAAATAATTTTTATACATTCAGTTACCGGCTGGCCCTGTATTCAGCAAATTATGCACAGTGGCATACAAACTTGTGGGTGCTAGGCCAGATTGCTGACCTACCTCACCACCATCTAATGTACAAAAACCACACAAAAACGGAATGTTGAAACCATTTCATGGTGGGGGGCACTTTCCGCGATTACAAAAAAAAAAAAAAAGGTAGTTCACAACAGATTTTTATTTCTTTTCAATTTCCGTTAAACAGCCTATGCAGTCAGGGGTTAGGTCACTACACTGACCAGTCCATCAGGTGTTTTTACGATATATGCAAATATATCGGAATGCCATATAGATACGTTCGCAACTGTGGAACATAGCCAAGTCCACCACCTTTAAGTTCGGCACCATCTACCGATGGGGGGGGGGCGCAAGTGTACCGATACGATCACACCCAAATTCCATTTTTACGGCGAAGGCGCGGCTCGGAAACCAGTCCTTTCCGACGGCCCAGGCAGGGCGGCTTTGGATCCCGTCCTTTCAGACCGTCTGCCCAGAAAAAAGAAACGACGAACGACTGGCGTGGGAACTCGTCCTTCCCAACCAGCTCAGCATCAGCGAACGGATGGCTCGGGAACACGTTCTTTCCGACCATCTGATATCCAAAAGAATTGGCGGCGAGTTGACTCGGGAACACGTCCTTCCCGATCACTAAGACGAAACGCCCCATTCAATTACCCGACAACATACGTATGTTCAGCCTTAATATTTCTTTCTATTACCGTCCTTCCTAGTAGAGCACAGGAGACGGTGACGGAGGAACACGGAGCGGCTCAAGGAAACAACAAGCAAGCGGCTCATTGGAAACAAACAAAAAAAACAATGATATTTCTTAATCAAATATGTGATGTGGTGTGAACTGGTAGTTGGATGATGTTGACGCTCAGGATTTTTGCTTACCGCAAGGGGGCCGGCATGTTTACGCCGCAGCGTAAATATTTTCTAACCGCCCTAATGCACGCGTCCATACACGTGTATGTACGCATACATATGCAACTGCGAATTATTCCGTATTTCCCGCCGGATAATTCCTTTTGCTAACATTTCCATTTACTCGCTTTCCAATAAAACTGCGGTTGACGGCAACCGTACGTTTTTTCATAACTGGCACTCTATCTCAGGATTTCAGGAGCGACGCAGGTCAGCTACCGATTCACACCACAGGTAAAGCAACATTCTTGTATATCTACATATATACAGTTGAATAAATTTCCATTACAAATTAAAACTAAACCAAATCTTTTAATTTTCTTTTCAAATTTCCAACTGTGCGTCTGGACATTTGTACAATTTGGCTTGCAAAAATTTTTGGCGAGTGCAGATAATGTGAGTTCGTGGTACAAACCTTGATTTTCCATGCTACTTTGTCCGGCTCTTGATAACACTGGACCACGAATTTCAACTTTTTCTCTTTACCAGAAACGCCTTTATGAAATTCGTATGTAAAATCACCCCCTGATTTCGAAAATTGAGTTCATTTTTGATTCTATGGTACCGTTTTTGAGATATTTGCAATTTACCGTTATTCGAAAAAACCAAAAAGAGGGCTCCCTTTAATTACGTATGTATATCTCACGAACGGGTAAAGCAATTGGAAAGACGATAAAATTTGCTATAAATGCATGATACATTGTTTTTTGCTCAACCAGACAGTTTTCGAGATATTAGCTTATCATTTTAGATTTTTGTTATTTTTTAATGAAAAAATTTGAAAAAAATTACTTTTGCGAGGGCAGTATTCCAAAACCACAACTTTTTTTCCAGATATTTTTCCTTTACGTAAAGCTTTGTTTAATTAGAAAAAAGATAAGCTATCATCGAAGAAAATCGATGCAAAACTAATTAAGTTATAAACGATCAAATAAAAATACCCAGGTTGCGCAACTTCAACGTATACCTCAAAACGTATGTATGGTATAAAGAAGAGTGAAATATCTAGCTATGCTCTGTTTCTATTGAGTTAAAAGTTCAATTTATGAATGAAATTACCCATATTTTTAACTTTTTTTTTAAATTTATTTATGTTCATACTATATTCTTACAATCTTTATCTTAATTTGATTTTACTATGTAGTCGAAATAATTATGTGTTCTACTTTGACGCTTACTCAGTTTAGGATCGGTTTCTGTTATGAGAAACCAGCAGTAATCGCCCATCATTGCGACGTCCCAGAATCCTTGATATCGATTCTCAATTAATTTCATTTGCTGATGAAACCTTTCGCCATGTTCGTCACCTTCGTCGCCAAGATTTGCCGGAAAAAAGCTCAAATGTCAGTGGAGAAAGTGAATTTTTAAAGACATATTTGCGCCTGGAAAGAAAATATTAGTTAGGTAAACAAGTTATAAAATTTTGGGAAATTAATTTTAAGAAGCCTTTAATATTTACCCATTTTCGCATAATTATTGATTAAGTCGTTCGCTATCTGCTCGTAGTTAGGGCTTTTGTGTCTACCGAGAAAAGAAGCAACGACCTTTTCAAAGGACTCCCACGCTGCTGTCTCAACTGATGAGAGTAGTCCTTTGAATTGATTATTGTTGATCAACTTTTTTATTTGTGGTCCAACAAAAATACCTTCCTTTATCTTGGCTTGAGAAATATCTGGAAAAATTGTTTTCAAATAGTCGAATGCTTCGCCTTCTTTGTCCAAAGCCTTAACAAAGTTTTTAATGAGACCGAGCTTGATGTGTAAGGCTGGAAGTATGATTTTCTCTTTCTTGACAAGAGGGGTGTATTTGATGTTATCCACACCAACGGTAAACTCGACTCTTTCCGGCCAATCCTTTCTGACGTAGTGGTCCTTGCGAGCTCGGCTATCGCACTTGCACAGGAAGCAGCAGTGCTTGGTGTAGCCACTTTGTAGACCGCATAGCATTGCAATGACTTTGAGATCAGAACATATTTTCCAATCATGCTCTTCATATTTGATAAATTTGAGTATTTTTTGCATTTCCTCGTAGGCTTCCTTTGTATTTACTGCATGTGCGATCGGGATAGAAGGCTTTTTGTTACCAATATGCAATAATACAGCCTTCAAACTCAGTTTATTGCTGTCTATGAACAATCGCCACTCTTTTGAATCATATGTTTGACCAAACTCTTTGAATAAACCAGGACTGTCGTTGCAGTAGCATATACTGTCGTTCTTGGTATAGTGTTTGGAAAATGGTTCGTGACGAGTTCTACAATATATCACCTTTACATCGGGTGACACAAATTTAAATTGTTGCATACGAGAAGTGTGGATATCGGCCTTTTTCTTGGATAGTTCCAAATTTCTTATCCAATCATTAAGTTGTGCTTGTGACAGAACGTTTCTCTCGTTCCCCATGCGAAATTCAGTACAACTTGATTCCCCGCACTCAGATATTACTGTTGACAATGGAACTGGATCTGCTACTGCCGTTGAATGTAGTACTGGTAATGTCACTGTAGGTACGCTAGCATAGGTTACTCTTCTTGATCTTCCAACGCCAAGTACTTTTGTTTTACAAATATAACACTCTATTGAATGGCAAGTAGGTTCTCTCCATATCATTGGTGTCTAAAATTTTATTTGTTGTCCTGATTCCGACTGAATCAATTCTACTCGACACGATGTACACAAAGTGTTCGGTGTCCATGGTTTTTCAGCATTTTTGGGCTCAATGCCAAAATACTTGGAGTATAAAGTTTTGATATGATCTGAGAACACTCGTCGTCGCCTTATGATAGTATATTGGCCACACATGAAACAGAACATATCTGGATCGTTATTACACTCACATTCTCGCGTCCTTTTACTCATTTTATTTTTTTTAATAAATCACGGTTTTGAAATTTGACTTATGAACTGAACTATCTCCGGCGAGCCTTGCAGATGTTATGAAGTTTCAAGGCGCATTAACTCATATTTATACTCGGAACAAGAATAAAATTGAAAAAATCAAGTCTTACCTAGACAGAAAAGTTCCTTTTATACGAAGCCGGGAAAAGAAAATCTACCTGCATACTTACCCATAAGTGACGGAAATACATGTTTATATCTACATGCCTACAGCAGGTTTCGAACCCAACCACTCTTCCTTTCGATACAACCACTCTACCTACTATAAAACAATTCGAGTATTAAAAGTACTATTTGATTTATTTAAAGAAAAAGTATTATCATTGTTATGGTGTTATTCCTTTATCCGGATAATATCCCATTTGCACTTTATACCTTTAATATATGTATGTATACATACATTGAAGTTGCGCAACCTGGGTATTTTTATTTGATCGTTTATAACTTACGTAGTTTTGCATCGATTTTCTTCGATTATAGCTTATCTTTTTTTCAATTAAACAGAGCTTTACGTTTGCCCTCGCAAAGAGTAATTTTTTTCATATTTTTTCATAAAAAAACCAAAATCTAAAATGATAAGCTAATATCTCGAAAACTATGTGGTTGAGCAAAAAACAATGTATCATGCATTTATAGCAAATTTTATCGTCTTTCCGATTCTGTAAACTGTTTTGCAATTGCTTGTTATTCGTTCGTGAGATATACGTAATTAAAGGGAGCCATCTTTTTGGTTTTTTCGAATAACGGTAAATTGCAAATATTTCAAAAACGGTACCATAGAATCAAAAATGAACTCGATTTTCGAAATCAGGGGGTCGTTTTACATACGAATTTCATAACGGCGTCTCTGGTAAATTTTGGCCGTCGACCAGTGTAACCAGGAAGTAATTCGTTGGGTTTTTTGTAGCTAATTCCTCGGTTTTATATTCTTTTATTCTCGCCTTTTCGTAGCACCACCTGGCTAAGCACGGTTCATCTGGAGATTTCTAATTATATCAACGCAGATAATAATTATAAAGATCACACAACGTTGTTCTCTAGGACACGATCACGTAGGTACTAAAATCAAGGAAAGCTGATAATATTTTTATCTATCTAATCTAATCTAAATCGTACAAAACTCTCATCAAACCCGATAATATTTTGGTTTTTTGTTGACATATGCGCGTGCCAATTCGATGCGAGTTTAGAAATGTGAGAAAACTCTTTGAAATGAAAACAGGTTTCTCACATTTCAAACCAAACTCAGCTTGGGTTTTGTTTTGAGTATTGTCATGATATTAAATGTACTACACTTTTCCTCATCTGGGGCCACCTCAAGCAAAGAGTTACCTCAGGCAAGGCGCCCCGTGACACTGTCCCGCTGTTTCACAATAAAACACTAGAGTTCGAAATATAAAATATTTTTGAAAAATTTACGACTTCTATAAATTTAAACATCGTGACGTAGAAATTTGGAAACTTATGTAAAATAAATACTACATACTAAACAAAATGTTGGTGAAAACGTAAAGTAATCTCATTTTCTATAGGCTCCAATAAAACATGTGGCATTTTCATATCTCGAAATAATGTTGCCAAGTTTGTTTGGCGCAGAACCCTTTTTAATTCCTCAAAATATTGACGTCTGACTAAGCAAAATTGTAGCATTTTAAACTAATATATCAATTTTGCAGCACGAAAGGTAACTTAATTCAAATGGTACAATATAAGGGGGCAAAACCTTTTCCCACAAAAAAAACAGCAATAAGTTCTATATCAGTACATTTGTATATTTTCCATATATCATAGCGAATGCATTCAAAACAGGAGTCCCTCAAGTGAGCATTTTAAGTTAATTGATGTTCGTCCTTTTCATTAATAACAAAAGTCACTGGCTTGCTATGCCCATTTCTTACTCTATGCTGATGATCTGAAATTATTTTTAAACCGTCCGATGCTTTGAAACTTCAATGTGACCTAAATGTTCTTCATTTATGGTGTATGAAGTCGCGTCTTGCTTTGAACATAAAGAAATGTTTCAAAATGTCCTTTGCGCGAATAAACAATGTACATAATTCGTCGTATTGTATCTCTAATAATGTTCTGGAAAAGGTTATCGAGCCTAAGGTTAACGAATTATTTTTGACAGTAAGCTCAGCTTTAATAGTCACATTAACTTCAGTATAGTGAAGTCTTACTCAATTCTTGGTATTGTTCGTCGTACTGGTGTGAAATTTGCTGACCCGTTTCCGTTAAAAACTTTGTTTACGAGTTTCGTCCGTTCTCATCTGGAATATGGTTTCTTTGTTTGCAGGTATTGTTACTTACTTAATTGACACTATAACAACTTAAGAGATTTTGGCCGAGCTTAACAAATTGCGCCAGTCACTCCTTATCCCTGCTAACTGTCGCCAATTCGAAATACCAAGTGAAGTCAAGTCCTTTTCCACTTGGTCTTTCCAACGCAGAGGAGGTCGTCCTCTAAATGCAGTACCAGCTGGTGGTGGTAGAGGACCACTTGGTACTCTTTACTTCACGTCACTTAGTCCTCTACCACCACCAACTGGTACTGGTTGAATAATTTCTCGGCTGGAGTATTTTGGCCCATTCGCACGACATATCCAAGCCAACATAGCCGCTGTATTTTAATTCGCTGAACTATTATTATGTCGCCGTAAAGCCCATACAGCTCATCATTCCATTGTCTGAGGTATTTGCCATCGCGAAGTCGTAGATGTTCATAAATCTTTCGGATAACCATTCTCTCGAGTACTCCAAGGGCCGTCCCATCCGGTGCTGACAGTGCCCATGCTTCAGCGCCATACAATAGCGCGGACATGTTGCGAGTTTGGGTTTGGTTCGTCGAGAGAAAGCCCTGCGCAATTCCCTACTCAGCCGAAAGAAGCACTTGTTGGCAAGAGAAATTCTACGCTGTATTTCCAGGGCTGCATTTTTGTAGGTGTTAATGCTGGTTTCCAGATAAACAAACACCTCCACTTTTTTGAAATTGTAATTGTCAACAGTGATGCGGGAGCCAAAACGCGAGTCCAGACAAATACGTTTCGCTCCTTTATCCAGTTTGGAAAAGGCATAAGTAAAGGAGCGGTTGTTGAGGCCGCTGACATCAATATCATCAGCATACGTCAGTAGTTACACGCTCTTATAAATATAGTACCTGAACCGTTCAATTCTGCAGCTAGAACTATCTTTTCTAACATAAGGTAAATAAGTCAACCGAAAGAGTTATTCTGTCTGAAGCCTCGTTTGGTTTCCAACGGCTCGGAGAGGTCCTTCGCGATTCTGATTGAGCTGGTGGTGTTGCTCAACGTCATTTTACATAGCCGTATTAGATTTGTAGGGATACCAAATTCAGACATCGCGGCAAATAGGCTGCTTATTATCGGAAGCTGATTTGAAGGATGGTGTGTTTCTATCTTTTTTTCTCGGGTCTTTCCAAACTTTGACGTATCGTGAATATTTGCTCGATGGTAGATTTATCAGGTCTAAAGCCACACTGATGAAGTCCAATCAGTTCGTTCACGGTGGGCTTCACGCGTTCAACGCTCGACAGAATCTATGCTAAGAAGACTGATTCCGCGGTAGTTGGCGCATATTGCAGGATCGCCCTTTTTGTACAGCACCTCGCTGCCGCACCTGAATAGCTCTGCTTGCACTCCGTCAGCGCCAGTGGCTTTATTGTTGTTTCCCCGCGCTATTACCGGTGGAGTTTCCTTCAGACCGGGTAACGGTATTTCGCCTCCGTCTCATTCGTGTCGCCGTTTTCATTCTCACAGGAATTGCCACAGTCTTGAAGCCTTCTGTAAGCCGCCATACCTTCTGATAAAATTTTCGGGTATTTTTCCTATCGACTAGCATCTCAAACTCTGTGCACTTGCGCATCCCGGCCTCCTTCTTCTTTTCTCAGAAGGTGTACCTCGCTCCTTCTTCAACTCCCGCGACCGGCATTCGTTTTTTCGTGCTCCATGGAAACTAATTACTTCTTCATCGGCAGTACGTAATGAGCGGAAAATATGGTCCCATTTCAGGCACATATCTGTTTGTTGAACATTGTTCTCAGGGAACTGGAGTTCAAGTCGAGTGGCGAAACGGTCGGCTACCTGTTGTTATTGCAGCTTTTGGACGTCGAGCTTTCCTTGTGTCGCTGGGCGCGCGCATTTTCCTGCTCAGAGGCGCGTGCGAATCTTGGCGGCGACAAGATGATGATCCGAGTCGATGTTAGCTTCTCAAATGGTGTGCACGTCAAATACACAGGAATCGTGCCTTCCGCCTACTACAACATGATCAATTTGACTTCGTGTTTTTCCATTAGGAGATAGACATGTAGCTTGATGTAATTTGTGCTTAAATCTAGTACTCCTTACTACCATGTTTCGGGACCCGGCGAAGTCGATCAGCCTTCCCCCTTTGGCTTTAAAACCGCCTAGCACGAGATTTATATCGTTAAGGGGCAGGGTTCGTATACACGCTCAAGGCGCTCGTAGAAGTGCTATTTCGTTCCATCGTCCTTCGCTTCCATGAGGGCGTGAGCGCAAATCAGCGATATATTCGAGACACTCGCCCACCGGAGTGAACGACAGTTCTTGGCGACGAAGTCTCTCTTCTACCACAAATACAACACCTAATTTGCGCTGCTTCCATTCCAGGTGCCTGCCCTTAAATCATATTCTTTCAAGCGTTTGCCGTGGTCGTCATCAGAATGGGGGGGGTCTCATCCGAGGCTTTTTGTTAAAATTTTTCATTGGAAGCTGTTTTTACGTGGTGGGTACCAAACCCACGCACAACCAGATTCTGTGGCTTTTTTCTATTTAAGACGCATGTATATAGCGACCCGCTTGCTCCAAGTCAGACGCCTGCTCGCAGCCGCATCTACCGATGAACAGACGCTGCAAAACCTAGGTGAGCCCTTAAACCGAGAACATCGAAGTGGCGGTACTAGGTTTGCTCTAAAAGATAAGATGAATGAACTATTCCTTGAAGAACATTGTAGACAAAAGTTAGTGATAAAGTAGACCAACGACTTTCGGGGTTTATCAATAAGAGATGGAGTAGGTTTATCAAAGTTCAGGGACTGTAGGAAAACATTGAGAAAAACTTTTTATTAACGTTTATAACGTTGTTTAGGACGGCACCCAAATAATTTCCTAACCGCCGTAATATGTATACCCATATACACTTACGTATACATATGCAACCGCGAATTATTCCGGTTCACCGTATTTCCCGCCGGATAATTACTCTCGTTAAGTTTCTCCGTTTACTTTTCTTCCAATGGAATTGCGGTTGACGGCAGCCGTACATTTTCTCTAAACTTCACTTCGTCTCAGGATCTCAGAGAAACACGTCGACTACCACTTCGCACCACAAGGTAAAGCCGTCATTTGTCATCCATTATCAATTCATAGCTCATTTTATATATTTGATATCCATATACATATATAAATTATTTGACTTTTTCCCCGTTTTAGGATTTTTATTTACTTTAACAGCATTTGGCTGTCGTCTTGAGTACCTGTACGTAACTGATTAGCTAAATGCAAAATAAGCCCTACTTATACTACCCTCAAGCTATCCGCTGTTGAGAACACTGCCGATGCAGCGCTAGCAGTTCCGGTGCTTTGCAGTAGCTGATCGTGAGAACGCAGGTACTTGCTGACTCAGGCCACGCGCAACCCTTCGATGTAACTTTAGAGTTGTTTGATCGCTTTGCTTTGTCTGCTTAAGTTGTTACGTCCAACTTGCTGACTCAGGCCAATATTTTCTGACTGCGTTGCCCGTGATAACTCTTCCCCTCCTAAGTTAGGGACGTCCTCGGACCTTCTTATTGACCCTTGTGCGATGTTTTCGACTACTCTTACTATTGCAGCCTGCCAGCTCTGATTTCTAAAAAAAGGTACGCAGAGCAGTACGGGGGTTGCGTTTTATATTTTGCGCCTAATAATGAAAACACAGTCAAATATTAAGGAAAATCGTTTTATTGTTTTTCAAAATATTCTCCATCCAAGTCAATACACTTCTGCATTCGCTTGCACCAATTTTCAAAGCAGTTTTGCCACTCAGAAGAGGATACCTCTAAAACGAGCTATTTGAAGGCTTCTACAGCTTCTTCAGACGTTGAAAAACGTTGACCTCGCTTGTTTTTTGATGTTTGGGAATAAAAAGATATCATTAGGTGCCAAATCAGGGCTGTAAGGCGGATGACCCATCCATTCGACCGTTTGAGTCCTCAAAAACTCTCTTGTGTGAATCGATACGTGAGAGCTCGCATTGTCTTGGTGAAGAATGATTTGTCTTCGGTGGTTGGTTTTCCTTAATTCTCCAAAAACTTTTGGCAAACAAATGGTTGTATACCACTCAGAATTGACCGTTTTAAGTTTAGCTAGTGGAACAGTTGCGACATGACCAAATTTTCCGAAAAAACAGGCGACCATTTGCTTTGAGGTGCTTCTTGCGCGAACAACTTTTGTTGGATTAGGCTCGTCTTGGAACACCCATACAGTCGATTGCTGCTTTGTTTCCGGCTCATATGCATAGATCCAAGATTTGTCACCTGTTACGATGTCATAGACGTGCCTTGATCCACCGCGGCTAAAATTCTTCAACATTTCTTTACACCTATCGACACGAGTCCTTTTTTGGGCAGTTGTCAAATTATGCGGTATCCAACGATAACAAATCATCTTTACGACCAAATGTTCATGCAATATTGAATGTATGCTGGTCCCACTAATGGCCAAGGATGCCTCTATCTCGCGATATATCACATGACGATCTTGTATTATCAATTGACGCACAGCATCGACTGTTTCTGGCACAACCACCGTTTTTGGACGACCTTCACGAAATTCGTCCTGCAAAGATTGGCGGATACGTAGGAACTCGTTGTGCCATCGTTTCACAGTGGCTAAGTATGGTGATTCAACACCAAAAGTAGAAGTAAGCTGATTGATGCACTCCTGTCTCGATAATCCACGTCGAAAATCGTAGTAAATCATCGCACGAAAATGTTCACGGGTTAATTCCATTTTTAGGCAACATGAATTTTTAAACTCACTATAAATAAAAACAAATAAAACTCGTAAGTGAAAACGTTATATGCAAGTTTATGCCAAAAAATACCAAACCTTACGATAAAAATATCTAATTACAGGTAATCACATGTAGTGTTGCGAAGGCGCAAAATATAAAAGGCAACCCTCGTAACACGACGACGATGGCTAGTGCTATTAGAATCAGTGATGTTGTAGTCAATCCTGTGTTATAACCCCTGTTTAGGTTGTCCATCAACTGGCGATTTTCTATTGTACGATGTCGCAAGTAAGGTATGTGCGTAATATTGTCGTGCCCAGTTATGTTTATTCGCGTAGCCCAAGGAGTTTCCGCCGTTCTTATTTGGAGGGCATTTCGATTGAAGAATATCGTTCCATTCACGCTAGCCTCACCGGAAAATGTCAGTAGGTAAGTACCTCTTTTCAGCGAAATAGTCTCATTGTCAGATGTTACAATTGCGGTGTGATCGTTTATGACAACCAGTCCATCATCAATTTCTTGTACTGGATCTAGTTGACCAAATGTTGTTCTGCATCTCGCTGTAGTACTAGCTACCAGCTGCTGAGCGCAAGTCGAGATATTTGATTTTCTGCAGAATTTCATAGTTGCACCTGTGCAGCCGTCTAGGGAGTAGATGTCATTTCCACATACCGATACAGCGTTATCGCGAAGGAATATCATTTTGTTGTTATGTGCTATGGGTAGTATAGTCTTTTTTTTTACAAACAAGCTTAGGTCTAGGATACTTAACTAGGAAGTGAAAGAGATTACTAACATGGAAAACTTTGAACTTAGAAACTAACAACAAATCGGTTACAGTTAGATTGCTGAGGGACTCGTTTTTCAGAATTTGATCGATTTCGACGTTATCCAAAATTACGGGATTTAGTAAACCTAGCTGCGCTAGGGCAATTGATAGTATAATATTGTCTAAGTCAGTGATAATAGCTCTATTTCTGGCCAAAAGAATTTCATAAAGGTGCCCGGTATCTATCTGTTCTAATTTCTCTACATTCAGAATTTTATTTACTGTATCAGTTAAGTCGAAAACCTGTTTTTGTAATTGCGAATTTACTGTGATTTGCCGATTGTTATTGTCCGTAAGTTTATCCAGTTCCATCGTAACCCTCTGGAAGTCGTCGAAGTCCGGCGTTCCCGCTACAACCTTGAGAGCAGTTCCCAAGATGTTTAGGCTACGCGTGTGTCTCGTTGGTTCAGTTACTGTTCGAAGAAGGTTATCGATTCGTTCCAGGTCAGCCGTCATCAGCTTCGTCATGTGACTGCGTGGGTATAATTTTAATGTTCTTTCTGTTCTAATTTTTTTGTGGATTTTTAGGGCTGCTTTCTGGGCCCTTTCAATTTTCTTTTTGGCTTTTTCGATATTTCCTACGCGTTAGTGGAAAATATCCAAAGGTTTTTCGCCTGTTACGGAGTGAATGGTCTTGTTATACTCGATTGTTGCAAGTAATATTAGCGATTTTTCATTATCGCAGAATATAGTTCTGGTTCCTGTGAATAGGCTGATCAATTGCAATAGGCGCGGTTTAACATCGATTATGCTTCGCGAGGGAATGGGTTGTACTACTCCAAATTTTGATAGCTTATCTACGCAGGTAAGAAAGTATGTCGCGTTGGTAGAATAGATGTCGGCGTGAAGGATCTCATCGGGAAAGGTAGGAACGGGTGTTTTCCCTATCGGGTGCTTTACTGAGTGCCTAACATACTTGGCTTTTACGCAAGTTTTACAGTTTGATGCCACCTCTCTAGCTTTTTTCTCCATTCTTGGAAAAAAATAATCATCCAGTATTTGCTTTACATTTTCTTGTGATGCACGGTGAGCTCTATTGTGCTCTTGTGTGATGATTTCCATTTGTTCGTGAGGATCGAAAATGTCTGAAACAAATTTAGTGGTGTTTCGGAATGTGGTGTTTGGAAACGTATTCACCAGCAAGTTTTGAATCTGTGTGAATCGGGTGCTGGCCCGATTCTAAAATTAGTTGATTTCTATAGGCATTTACCGGTTTTGAAACTGTTTCCACCGTATAGGTAAGCGATTGATCGGTATGAATAGTGGCGGCATCTGATGCAACTTCTGGCTGTAAGGAGTTTATAAATTGCCGTGATAAAGCATCGGCTACTAAATTATCTTTCCCTGGCTTGTAATGGAGTTTGGCATTATATCCTTCAATAAAAGCTTTCCATCTTTTTATTTTTGGGTTTGGGTTGTGGTCGGACACCGTAAAGGTTAGGGGTTGATGATCTGTGTAAATGTTTAACTCCCTAACGCTGTATAAATAATGTGTAAGACTGGATAGGCCAGCATGACGTCTTCCGACGTCAGTATAGTTTTCAATTTGTTAAATGCATTAGTTTGGTCTTCATCGAAAGAAATTTTTATTTTCTTTTATTGGGAGGCCGACACCTTACCAAACTCGCCTCTAAGGATATTGGTTATAGGTTTTGAACTTTTTGCATAATCGCGAACAAAACATCTGTAGTAGCCAGCCATTCCCAAAAAAGACCGAACGTCTTTTAATGTTGTTGGTTGTGGGAGGTTTTGTATTGCCTAAATTTTCTGCGAGCAGCTCTTTATTCCCCCTTTCGATATATGAAATTCAAGGTACTCGAGCTCTGTCTTAAAAAATTGCGATTTTTTTAAGATAGCCTCTACATGTGCCAAATGGTCTTCTTTATCTTGAGAAAAAATTATGACGTCATCTATATAAAAAAAGCAATATTTGCCAATATGCTCCCTAATGATGTCATCGACTGCCCTTTGAAAAATGCCAGGTGCATTCTTTAGGCCAAAGGGAAGACGGTAGGATTCGTATATGCCATTACATACCGAGAAGGCGGTTTTCTCCCGATCTCGTTCGACGAGTTCAATTTGGTGGAACCAGGACTTAAGGTCCAGGGTTGTAAATAGCTGGGCTTTCCCAAGATTTGATAAAATAACCCCTACGTTGGGGATAGGATATGAATCATCAATCGTGTTTTCATTAGGTTTTCTGAAATCTATTACCATTCTTTTCTTTTCCACTCCGTTTTCGTCGAAGCCTTTTTTGTTGACAACCCATATGGGGTTGTTGTATGGCGACCTCGTAGGTCGTATTATATAATTTTTTAGTAGGTCTGCAATTTCAGATTTTACAAAATTCGCAACACCTAAAGGGTATGGATAGAATTTTGCATACGTTGGTTCACTATCTCTAGTACGGATAGTAGCCACTACATTTGTGTTGTAGGGCAGCTTCTCATTCGGATCTGGAAAAAATATTTCCTTAACGCTTGCCGGGACTGACTCGGTCTGAAGTTGAAGATGGCTAACATATTCGCTTTTGAGGAAATTTTTTGTTTCTTTCCTAAATTTATGCTCAATAACACCTTTTTTAAGGTTGATATTGGCATGGATCCTATTCAATAAATCGAGGCCTACGATTCCATCAAACATTTCTAAGTCTGGTAATATAAAAAAATCTGACACTACCCCAAATAAGTGTACTTTACATTTTTAGAAACGTCAGTGCGTCCGTGTATAGATTTTACTGTAAATGGTTTGTCAACAGGCTTGACCCCCTTTAGGCCCGCTAGAGGCTTTATATAATTTTTTGAGGCACCTGTATAAACAAGATGTATTACCTCCTGCCCACCTAGAGTTTTAGAGATCGAAGGCAGGAGAGACATTTCTCTTAAAAATTCACATCTACTTCCACATCTTCAACAACTGGCTCCGATTTATTTTTATTTATAACAAATTAGCTTACTCAATAAATGTTATAAGCTAAATGAGATGAAGCTATAGCAACTAGGCCTTAAGCTTAATTTCATACACAATTGAATATATTGTATATATGTGTGTGAGTGTGTATGTGCATAGTGTTTAAATGCGGTGATAGAGATTGGTGGTTTTAAGGAACTTCATTAATAGAAGAGTATTTACTTTAGAAGGAGAAGAAAGGGTTGAATGGGGGTCTAATTCGCCAAATACTTGGTTTCTACGGGTAGAATAATTAGGGCAGTGTTGCAATAAGTGAGGTATGGTAATTATTACTTCGGGGTCGCAGGAGCAGGTTGGAGGATTGGAGTTGTTAATGTGGTGTCCATGGGTAATTTTGGTGTGACCTAGTCGCAATCTTACTAGTTTTATTATGTCGAGTCGGGATATTTGGTCAGTAATTGGTGGTATGAAGTCTTTGATTTGGGCATTTTTATAGTTTGTTTGTCAATACCAGTGGTTGGTATTGTTCCATTCTGTTTGTAGTTTGTTCAAGAAGTGTTGGTTGGTGTATTTTTTGATGTCTGCCAAATTGTGGTTATGTGTGCTGTAAAGTGGCATTAAGTGTGCTTGGTTGACAGCGCGATCCGCGACTTTATTTCCGGGTATATTTACATGGCCAGGCACCCAGCACAGTATAATCTTTGGGTAATTTGCTATGAGTGCATTCCTTATCTCTGAGGTGTAGTAATCCTGATTATTAATATTGGATATGGCGTCAAGAGCGGATAGGGACTCTGAGCAAATTAGGAAATACTGGGGTTTGTTTTTAACCCCCTTGATGGCTTCGTGCAAGGCAATAATTTCTGCAGAGAAAATTGTACTGTAGTGAGGAAGGTTTGAGATCTTTAATACTTAATTTTTATGTATAACGCTGTATGTTGGTGTTATATTTTTTGTGTTTTTTTGTTATTTCTTCGAAGGCTGTTTGGTATTGTATTGAGTTAGTTTTATCTTTAGTGAATACTCGTAGGGAGGTTATGATGGGGTTCCGGGTTAAAGTCCAAGGGTGATACTTGCATGTTGTTCGTTTAGCTATTTCTGCTGGTAGATTTAATTTGGCACAATGTTTTAATATGGTGCCTAATGCTGGTTGTACTTTGAATATGGTTTTTCTTTTTGTGTAGTTTTTAACATATTTGTAAAGGGAGTTGTCATGGCTGGTAACGATTCTATTGTAAAGTTTTGATATAGAAAGATCCCTTTGGTTTTCTATTGAGATAATGTTAGATTCGAGCATCATATTTTTAATTGGAGTTGATCAAAGGGTACCTAGTGCCGCTCTGATGGCAGAGTTGAGGATGGTTTTGATTTTGTTCAGTTGGGACTTGGGTGCTTGTCCAAATAGGAACAGCCCATAATTTATCTTAGATAATATTAACATTATCACTACTGATATAAAGGATTGGGTGTCACAATTAAATTTCGGGACAGCAAGGCATTTTACGAAGTTAATTTGGGTAATTAAAGCCGAGCATAGATACTCTATATAATACTGTATCTTCTGTGTATTACTACTCCTAGAATTTTGATATCTTCGCAGGGAGATAATGCAATATTTTTTGACATGATTGTAGGTTGGCAATTCTGTTTACGACAGAAGTGGATGGATTTGCCCTTCGTAGGAGAGTAGTTACACCAAACCTGAATGCCTTCAAAAATTGGATTCCTTGTGTAAAGCTATGGTACAACAAAGTTTGTTGTAAGAGATAATAAATAAAACCACCGATAAAGGAGATCCCTGGGAAATACCGTTATCTATTGGTCTTATGTCGGAGAGTGATTGCCTACTTTTACCGTGATTTTTCGGCTTGTCAAAAAGTTTGTTATATACCTTATGATTTTAGGACCTATTTTCCATGCTATGAGCTGGACGATTATTGTGTGCAAGCCAATTTTTTCATAAGATATGATTGTAAGGTGATTTCTGTAAGAGAGGCTGTTTGCAGCTAGATAGTCTATCAGGCTCCGATAATTCTTCATATGATTCTGAGCTTGGTTTGTTGCCATATTTTTGGTGCAAATTATTTACTCTTTGGAATTTTGGTGTTGTACGCCGATCGGAGAATCCCGGGCGCTTTTGAAATTGCCCATTCCTATTTCCTGTGAAAATTGCAATTTTGCCGTAGGCGAGATGACGAGGGGTCTACATCCATCGGTTCCTGCCGAGGTTGCGGGTCCCGATTTCCGCCCTGCCGATTCTGATTAAAATTTGGTTGGTGATAATTTCTAATTCCGTTTCGTTGGTGGAATTGGCTGCTAAGTTGGTAGTCACTTCTATACTGACTGATGAAATAAGAATTTCTTTGGCTATCAGTGTTAGCCCTATTGTACCCGTTTTGATTACTTCTTTGGCTGATTTCAGTTCTTTTTGCCACGTCGGTTGATCTATTCGCGAAGTTTGTTGCAAAAATATTACGCTCATGATTCGCATCGACCTCTTGAGCTAGTGCCAACGCGGTTGGCAGGTCACTGGGTTTCGATGCGAAAAGGATATCATATAGCGGTTTTCTGAGCCCAGAAATAAACACTCCAAGAGCATTTTCGCGATATTTTTCCTTAATAGCATCTGCAATATTCGTTCCGTAAGACATTTTTGTTTTGTTAGCGAGCAAGGATAATTTTTTTTCTACCTCATCATAAAATTCTAGTACACTAGAAGAGCCCTGTCTAAGCGTAGAAAGTTCCTGATCCACTAAGTAGGTTGGCCGCTTGTCGGCATACGTGAAATCAAGGCTGGCTATAATAGCCTCAAAATTTAGGACCGTACTAAAGGATGATAAAAGCGCATCGGCAGCTCCACGGATTTTATTTCTTATAATGGTAACGGCTTGATAGTGCCGTGAGCTACCCCGTAGTCCTTAAAAATTTCATATGCGTTATGTGCCGCCTCACGCCAGGACACATAACACTCAGGTTGTCCTGAAAATTCAGGCAAAGACTTCACAACGTACAGTAATTCGTCACAGGTTCTTCCCGTTACAATCCTAATTCTTTCATGCTTCGCAACTACAGATTTTTGCGATAAATTTACAATTTGGTCCTGCTTTAAACTTTAAATTTTAAAATGTTGAAAATATCTTTTATTCAAAAAACCGAAAATCGAGTGGCTCATTTACAGTAACTCAATCGTATGTCTAATCTCTGTTGTTTTAAATTAAGATTTAACAATAGTTGCACCTACACTTGCACTTGATCAGTTGACCTTTCCTTGTTTTCGACCTTCGGCAATCTGTTGCGAATATATGGTGTTGCTAAAATTTCCCACGGTGGTATCCAACGATGCGATTCTCCAGCGATGACGACGGGATTGATGATGATGCGCGAGCCTGATGAAGATTACCAAGAGCGAAACACGTCAAAAATATCTTGATTTACATTTAACGGAAATGACTTGCTGACTCAGGCCACGCGCAACCCTTCGATGTAACTTTAGAGTTGTTTGTTCGCTTTGCTTTCTCTGGTTTAGTTGTTACGTCCAACTTGCTAACTCAGGCCACGCGCAATATTTTCTGACTGCATTGCCCGTGATAACTTATATTTTTGAATAAATTCAACTTGAATTAAACGAACCGAATTTCTCTTTTTATTTAAAAAATCAACTTTTGCGTCTGGACTGTCCCCTTGGGAGACGCGACAAAGCCGCATAGGCGAAACATTTTACACAAAGCCGCACAGCCGCAAAAAAAATTTACACAAAGCCGAAAAAATTATACACAAAGCCGCAAAATACACAAAGCCGCACAATTACCCCACTCAAAAATGGCGAAAACATACATACATAAAACAACTGCCATCGCCGTAAGCAACAACAGTCACTGAGATATCAGGAAACGTGTTATATGTTTCAATTACACTGTTTTATAACACGTTAGTTATATGTGTGAAACATCGCCTTAAAAGGCAAGTGATTTTTTGTGAAAACGAAAGAGTGTTACACTCTATTGCAACAGTTCGATCCATCAAATTGGAATTTAAAGTTTTTTTTTTGCTTTTCATAACCTCTATCGCACACTAGTGCGTTTTCATATAATCACATTTGAGCCTTGAATCTGTGTTGTTATTTTGTATTTAATCATCAAAATCAAATCACACTATTACTGGTATATGATTAAGTACCTACGTTACATTTTAAGGCACATACATATATACGTCGACACAGTTGGGTGGCATGTGTTTTTTTTGCATCACACATTAAAATCTCAAACATTACTGCAAAAAGAAATTGTTAAATAAAGAAAATATAAACTGGCCATACATATATAAAATTATTGGCAATTGTAATTTTGTAGAATTTTTTTTCTGGCAATATCAGGGTTAGTTAGTCTTAAATAACTCCTTTTAATTTTACAGTGGATTCATATATCCGTTTGGCAGAATCGGTTGCAGAGTTTGATGCTGATTTCAACAGCACTCATGCCTCAGAGCAAAATAAGCACGGTCTTGCTATCCAGCAGGACGAATTAAAAGAATTATGGGAGAAAACAAAAGTAGCGTACGATACGCTCCCTAGCTCAAAAGGACTATCTAAGGAGGATATTAGGGCTATTAAAAAGAAGTATAGATTATGTTTTGCGACCTATGTCAAGTGTATGTCTGCTATGGCTACTCAGGCAAAAGCACTATCAAAAGTAGGAAAAGATGTAGAAGAGCAGCCCATTCGCGAACACAATATCTATGTACCTTCCACCGTGCGATATAGACGTGTTCAAGGGCGACTCCCTTTCATGGCCAACATTCCGTGATATGTTTACGGCCATCTACATCCTTAATAAGCGCCTCATCCCGGTTGAGAAACTATTTCATCTCAACCATAAGACACAAGGGGAGGCCAAGGAAATCGTACGAAAGTGCCGACTGACTAATGAACGCTTCAATACTGCGTGGAAAAACTTGTGTGAACACTATGAAAACAAGCGTATGTTAGTTAACACACAACTAAAACTATTGTTTAACTTAAAGGCAATAGAGTTTGAGTATGGTAGCTCAATAAAAATTTTGCAGCGAGAGATAAACAATTGCTTATCAGCCCTGAAGAGTCATCAGATTGACATCTCAAACTGGGACGCAATTGTCGTATTTCTGTGCTCGACGAAGCTGCCTGACAGTACACTGGCTCTATGGGAGCAAACCATAGACCATAAAAACGACATACCCAAGTGGAAAGATATGGACAAGTTCCTGTCCAATAGGTTTCAGACCCTTGAGACGTTGTCAGGGTTGAAGGATAGTAAAGCTGTGAGAGTGACAAAGCCGCTGCAAATCACACGTCATCCTTTCGAAACCCCGACAAAAAGAGTTGGCACCTTCCAAGTAAGCGTGACTAATTCTTATTGTAAAATGCGCCATACAAATGAGCACAAATTGCGCAGCTGATCCCGTTTCCTACAGCTAACACCTGCAAACAGAATAATTTTTTTAAAGGAAAATAATTGTTGCCTGAATTATCATAGTTCCGGACATACTGTGTAAAGATGCATAAGTTCATTTAACGGTAATACATGTCACTCGCGACATCCCACGCTAAATACAATTCAGCCAAAGGCAACGACGCCTTGGACGTATTCGAGGCATGCCGATGATTCTCCATCAACATCGAGGCAGGCGCAAGCACAACGTGATTCCGATAAAGCAACTGAAAATGCAAACAGAAATTTTAAGTCCTGCTTTGCGAATACAAATACAGGTGTGCTATTAGGAAAAGCTCGCGTAAAAATACGTCTCAATGGCACAGATTTTGCTGCACGAGCACTGATTGATTCTGGTTCTGAGTGTTCCTTTATAACAGAGAAGCTCAAACACAGAATCAATCTATCTTCAAAAAAGATGCATGCCCAAGTTTCGGGCATCACAAACTCGGTAAATGCCCAAGTTAAGGAAGCATGTAACATACAATTGCGGCCCCCCATCGACCCGTTGTTTAGCTTGAGTGCAACTGTCCTGGTTTTACCACAACTAACCGGAAATCTGCCGACAACAAATATAAGCGCGACGACGAGGCAAGAATTTCCGGACCTGGTATTAGCGGATAAAAGGTTTTTCGTAAATGAACAAATAGACTTCATTCTCGGTGGAGACATTTATTCACAAATCATATTAAGCGGAATAGAGAAAAACGTCTTGAGGACACTTCTAGCCGAAGAAACCGTATTCGGTTGGATTATAACCGGTAGTACTGACACTACAAATACAGAAGGAAATATGGTTTCGTGTTTCAGTGAAGTTGCGCTGGATAAGCAACTTACGGCGTTCTGGGAGTTAGAAGATTTACCCAAAACGAAAAGACTCAATGAAGATGACAAATATTGTGTAGAGCTTTATAAAAAGACTACCATCAGAAAGAAGGGAAGTACATAGTCTCGTTACCATTCCGACAGGAATTTCCAGAGCCACACACCTAGGCCCTTCTCTTAAAAAGACCTGCCCTCAATTCTTCCGGAATGAGACACGGATAGCCAAGGATCCCATCCTGCAAAAAGAGTACAATAGGGTATTAGGAGAGTATGAGACACCAGGGACATGACGAGAATAAATAGTAACATATCAGCAGACTCATGTGATAATTATTTCCTGCCGCATCACGCCGTTTCAAACGCGGAGATTACCTCAACCAGAGTTCGCGGGGTTTTCAATGCCTCAAGTGCAACCGCTAATGGGACAAGTTTAAATGACGTCCTTCTAACAGGTCCTGTACAACAAGCAGATCTTCCAATACTGATCCTACGCTGGAGGTTATACAGATATGTCTTCAGCAGTGACATCGAGAAAATGTACTGACAAATTTAGATAAACGATAAACAGTCGAAATATCAGCGCATTGTCTTTCGCTCAAATCCGAACGAATCAACTAGCCTGTGTGAATTAAAGACGGTTACGTTCGGAATAAACTGTGCTTTTTACCTGGCGATAAGGACATTGTCGCAGTTGG
This sequence comes from Anomoia purmunda, assembly GCA_951828415.1. NCBI lineage: Eukaryota > Metazoa > Arthropoda > Insecta > Diptera > Tephritidae > Anomoia > Anomoia purmunda. The sequence goes on from OX639998.1 coordinate 39,711,354, forward strand.
CCGATGACGTAGAAAGCTCGCATCCAATAGCAGCTAATATTCTGCGAAAGTGCATGTGCGGTGATGATGTACTTGCAGGAGGACACAGCATCGAATCTACCATAAAGGTAAGGGACGAAATTTCTTCGAAACACCGGACAGCAAGTGTTCCCTTACGAAAATGGACGGCCAACTGCAAGGATATAATAGTAGATATTCCAAAACAAGATCTACTAAGCGAAGATTTTTTGGAATTCGAAGACCCCAACACTGAGTGGGATGAACCTGTGTCTTCAACTACTTTAGAAAAATGGCAAAATTTTACCAAACACTACCGCGAGATAGTGAGGATAAAGATACCGCGCTGGGTTTATTTTTCTCCCGCCCTTGACGTCGAAGTACATGACTTTTGCGATGCTTCGGAAAAAGCGTATGCGGCTACGGTATACCTACGTGTAAAACAGGGTAGTGAAGTTTTAGTGAATCTGTTTGTGGCAAAAACTAAAGTTGTTTTAGTTAAAACTACTTCCCTACCCCGATTAGAACTCTGCGGCGCGGTATTGCTCGCCGAAAGCATTGAGTCGGTGCTTGGCAACCTACGACTAGGACAGGTAGAACCCCCATGTTCGTGGTCAACATTCGTGGCACATCTTATAACAAAAATTGTCGACAAAGTCGGAAATACGGACTGGCTTCATGTGGAGTCGGCATCAACTCCAGCAGATATGGCAAGCAGAAGAATTCTCGCCTATTAGTCGACAACACTTTGTGGTGGCATGGCCCTTATTGGTTGCAAGAAGACAAGGAATATTGGCCAAGACAAGAGACAAGCTATAACACCAACATCGAAGAAAAAAAGCGCATTTATGTGCAACCATAACGATAAAAAATTTTGATGACATTCTCGATAGGTCTTCACATTTACCGAGAGCTTTGAGAGTCTTATCATATATTATGAGATTCTATCAAAGCACTCATCCGAACAGAACAGCTTCCATTCGAGCAGAGTCTTGTTTAATTTCATCCGATGAAATTAAGCCTACGGCACAATGCCTAATAATCATTTACCAGAAGCAATACTATAGTGATGAATATTCTAACCTGAAGTCTAAAAACGCATCGCTAGATTTAGCGTACAATGAGCGTCACCCAATCATCCTTCCTTATAAGTGCCTATTGACCCGTCTTGTTGTTCAATTTATCTATAAAATCTCCCTGCATGGCGAAAATCAATTGATGCTGAGTCTTATTCGAACGGAATATTGTATTCTCCGAGTCAAAAATATGGTAAAGTCCGTCATCCATAATTGTGAGGTCTGCACAATCCACAGAAAATGAACCCAAACGCTGCTTATGGGAGTGCTCCCTCAGGAACGCACCACGTATTCGCGTGCGTTTACAAACGCAGGTGTATATTTCGCAGGACCTTTCGATATTAAAATTTTCCGCGGCAGAGGTTATCGCATCTCAAAGGGTTACGTTTGCCTGTTTGTGTGTTTCGCCACTAAGGCTATACACTTGGAAGCCAGCAATGACCTTAGCGCTGCATCTTTTTTGGCAGCCTTTGCTAGGTTCATAGCCAGGAGAGGATGCCCAAAAAATGTTTACTCCGACAATGGCACCAACTTTGTCGGAGCTTCGCGATCTCTACGATCTGAATTTAAAGCCTTTATAACTGAAGCGCGAAATTATACAGTGAGTAAGCATAGCCACCAGATAGTTACATGGCATTTTTCATATGAACGGATTATGGGACGCAGGGGTAAAAAGTTTTAAAACTCATATTAAGAAGATTGCTTCCGGTTTCAGTTACACATTCGAAGAGTTCACAACTCTTTTGTGTCGAATCGAGTCTTGCCTCAACTCGCGTCCGTTAAGCCCCTCTTGGAGCCTCTTCTTAGTAGGTGAACACTTATAAGCTCCACCTGAAATAGAAGTCAACAAAAGCCCTGCCTCGATCGTAAACCGGTGGCAGAAACTGAAAGCCATACATCGAACATTTTGTAGGAGATAGAAGGCTGAATATCTGCTGGAAATGCAAATACGCGAAAAATGGAAACACATACAAAGCGACGTAAAAACAGAAGATCTTGTGGTCATAAAAGGGGACGATCAACCGCCTAATATGTGGAGATAGGGAAGAGTCATCAACCTACACCCAGGCTCTGATAACCGGGTACGCGTCGTCGACATCTATACTACAAAGGCGCAAACAAGCAGACCAATAACGAAATTGGTCTTGCTGCCCTCCTGCGAAAATACCGCTTCTTCCCCTACAAAGAAAACGCAAAAAAAAAAAATCCAAAACGGAAACAGGGGTTTGAATATATTCCTAATTTCAAAGCCCTATTCATAAAGGTTCAAACGGATTTAAGATCTACCCTGACATTTCCAAAATTAATTTATAGCACGAATACATCAACTATGCACGCTATGCATCAATCAACAATACTTGAATAATGTGTATCTATGTGCATTAGGTATGCACCTTTATTCTATGCAAAAACAAAATAATCATAAACAGTACGTGTAGTACAAGAATATAAAGAATTCTGCGAATTCATTTTCATATATGCAAAAAGGCGAAGAGATGTGGTCCTTTGACACCCGATACCCGTACAAAACTATCCTAACTAACCATTAGTTTGAGTTAATTTTCCGGGATTTATAACGTTTAGTTAAAGGTCAGCCCAGTTCCACCCTAACATCAGTTATGTTTTCATATTCCCTAGTAAACAAAAACTATCCAGTGACTTGCCACTAACTAAATTTCAGAGCGTAAGGAAAATTTGCGTTTAATGAAAGAAACATGCAAGAAAGTAAGAGAACGCAAAACCAGTAAGAAGTTGCAATTTTTTTTTTTGTTGTATATTTAAATATTTTATCAATTTTTCCAATATTCGCCCTTCATAATGGGCATAATAAACATTTTTAATATTTGCTTTCTACTTTTAATCAACTGAATACTTTCAATAAGCTTTTTTGTCTAACTGGCAAATTCTTGCTTTATCCAGTAAAAAACTTGCAAGTTAAGCTATCGTTTGGGCTCTCTTAATCTGCCCTACTGCGCTGGTTCCTTGCTAGTTTTGGCGTATGAAAAATCCTATCCGGTAAAAATTAAGTAAAATTATTATTGGCTCTTGTTGGTTTTTACTAGGTAGTGAATATGAACACAGAACTATCGTCAGACATAAGTATGAACATTATAATTTCTTAAAACCTAAACAGCTTGTTTTACCTTGAATATGTCGGCAAATGCAGTTTTACGTATATTACTGTTACGTCATTCGTTGCAATCCTTCAATCACACTCCATCACGTAAACCTCTTTTTCACCTATTGAGAAAGAATTTAAAACAAATTATTTTCAGTGTACAAAAACGCGAATGATGTTACCATTATTCGTGCAGCACACTGAATTCAGCACTCCACCATGTGCATGTGGATGCATATCTATGTATATACATATGTACCTACTTATGTACGTAAAAAACTCCGAGTTCATGTATAAAAAACTATTTCCATTATTATTTTTACATATCAATACCACTTACCATCGAATTTATCCACAGCCGCCTGCTCCTCGTCGCCGCATACCTGTATGCGTCTACCTCAGGCCGCGATGACACGAGCGCCAATGGCTACATCGAATTCACCACCCATAGCGGGTTCTATGTAGTCACCTCGTGTTACAATAACCATCTTTTTGAACTTCAATTTTAGCGCAAAAATGTGCAATAATCCGAAGGACGATAGTAGTAGTTTTTTCGTAGTAGTTTTTTTTTCTCTTCGAATATAAAACTTGTTTAAGAATTTTTTAAAATTCAAGCACTTCACTTCAAATTTAGCTGATAATATAGAGCAACACTTTTTATAAATTTGATTTTTCTTTGATCAAAAAATAAATGTTAACTTCGTAAACACACACACAATTCCAAAAATAAAACGAAATTGTAACACGTCTGATGATGGATTTCAGTAAATACATATTTCTTTATTTTTCTATGTGACGAACTCATAATTTTCAGATACGTATTTATGTTTGCCGCGTTGGTTTTTTGCTTTGTGTTTAAACTCCACTTCACTAATTTCCAATTTTTTGACACTCGGTTATATTTTTGATTTCATATAAACACGACGATTAAGAATTTGCTGTTAATGAACCGCGAACTATTCCGTTTCCAACAACCTTAACCGTCGCCGGTATACATACATACATACGTACACATATAATTAGCATGTGAAATGACTTTTGTATGCCAGCAAACATAGGCTTCACATAGTGACTGTTAAGGGTGTCCTAAACTATCACCAGTTTCCGTGAATCATGGTTACCCGTGAATCATGATAGGATGGAAATGAATTTATGTCAATAATAAAGCAAAAAAAACCATGGCGACATGCGAGTAGGGCACAGCTAAAACAAATTGCGTTGCTCCTATTGCATGCACACCTCATTTCATTGCAAAAAAACAATTTTTACACATTAAGTAACTGATGCGCCCTGTGGTCAGCAAGTTATGCACAGTGGCATACAAACTGTTTGTGGGTAGTAGGCCAGATTGCTAGATGGCCAGATTGTTGGATGTCAAACTGATCTATGTATCTCACCACCAACAGATCATTGATGTACAAAAAAAAGAGAATGTTTGGCCATTTCATGGTGGGGGGCACTTTCCGCGAGTACAGACGAACAGACATACAAGCATCTGTAGTTTATACTAGGTTTTATTTGTTTTGCTTTTTTTAAACATCATATGCAGTCAGGTGTTAGGTCACTACTGACGAGTCCATCAGGTGTTTTTACGATGTATGCAAAAGTTGCCATATACGTTCTCAACTGTGGAACATAGCCAAGTTCACCACCTTTGAGTTAGGTGGCCACCCTCAGATGGGGGCGCAATCGTGCCGATACGATCACACCCAAATATTATTTTTACAGTAGGTGATGAAAGTTTATGGGCGCAACAGGTGGAGGAAGCCGAGGAAGAAGAGGTAGCTTCGGTGACCCAGGTGGTCTCACTCTCAGCGGGTGGTTTAAATAATAGTTGGTAAGATGCTTATATAAAATCGTCGAATATCCAATCACTTAGGTAATTCCGAGCATGTAGAACAGGGCCGGCCATGCGTATACTCCTATGTGCTCTTCGACTGCGCTGCCGCAGTCACACGCATACGCTTCACCGCTCACATGCACGCTACCAAGCAACACAGAATTCTGCTTAAGTAGATAGCAGCAGACACTATGATTTCGTCAACAAGCATGTGCACTGAGCAGAAAAATGTTATTTTAAAATTGTATTCAAGATGTAGAAAATACAAAGGTAGCGCTTTCATCAAACCGCTACTTTAGCTCTGTCTGAATGCGCAATCTTGTATTCTATTATTCTTGGAAGTTGATATTGATCATTTAATTTTAACACATTCGGCTGAAGTGCGGGAATTCCCGTCATTCATGTTTCCTTCAATAAAACAATTGCGGGAATTCCCGCGCTATTTGAATAGAGCTTTTTAGCCGTCAAAAACGGTTCACTTCTTACCACTGCGTCTCAAGATCCAATTTACTGCAATAACAAAATATGAAATGCTTCAATTTTTAGGCATGTGCCTATTACAAGGCCAAAACCGAAAACCGTCGATGAAGAAAATGTTTTCGAAGGATATATAAAAATGCTCTTGAAAAATAAAATGCGGGAATTCCCGTAATGGCGGGAATCCCGTAATTTGTTCAGAATATTTAAAAAATGATCCTGTAAAAAAAGCGGGAATTCCCGCTCTTCAATTTTGTATGGAAAAATTAAGTGATTAACTGGTAGCCCCCCGCTAAATTTAAATGAAGCCGAATGTGTTAAAAAAATATGCCGACGACGCTTATACTCCTGCACAGCAGTAAGACTAGGGATGGCACGATTAACCGAAAAATTTCGGTTAATCGGTTATTTTCTTGCAGTCACCGATTAATTTTAACCGAAATTGGGCTTGCGATTAATCGAAAAATTAACCGATTAATTTGAAAATAATCGTTTCTTTGAGTCTCTTGCTGATTGTTACCCACACCACTGATAATATAATTTTTGGCAGCACTGATTTTACAATTTTCATATTGCTACCTACAGCACTTGTGAATGTGAATTTCAAGACAAACAATTTTAATTATGAGTGTAAAGGTGGGCCCCCTTCGCAGCGAAGTTTGGAAATTCTTCACCAAATTTAGTTCCACGTCGGTTAAGTGTGAAGTCTGCAATGCAATACTGAAGTGTTCTAACAACACCAGTAATATGATGCAGCACTTAAAATTAAAGCATGGAACGCAAGCAAGAAGTCTTAAGGTAAGCTAAAAATTTCCACAAGAAGAAGGCAGTTTGCAGTGCTCTAACATTTTTCATATTAAATAGACGCAAAACAAGAATGAGGTGGATGTAATTGAAGAAAGTAATGAGGAATCATCCAGCTCCAGCTCGAAAGTGTCGAACAAGAAAATGACGTCGGACAACGACATTGCCAGCACCAGCCGCGCTATAACTTTGAAGCAACCACTCATAAAATCAGCCATGTTTACTTTGCAGAGTTTTGCATCTGGTGGGTCTAAAAACCAACAACTAACTCAGGCAATAGCAGAAATGATAGTGACTGACAATTTACCGTTTTCTCATGTGGAAGGTAATTTTATTCTTTATCTATAAACTTCCATTATTTATAAACCTTACATTGATCTTTTTTCATTATATTCACTACAGGCAAAGGGTTTATTAAGTTTATGAAAAATAATTTTCCACTATATAAAGTGCCTTGCAGAAACACCATGAAGAACTACATTGACAAAATGTATGATAACAAAGCTGAGGATTTTAAAGAAACTTTATTACAAGTCTCAAAATTGTGCTTGAGCACAGATATATGGACCGATACCTCAATGAAAAGTATGCTCAACATCACAGTGCATGGTTTAATTAATTTTAAGCTGTTTTATGGAACCATTGGCGTATTTGAACTCAGTGAAGCCCACACTGCACAACATATAAAGACAGTGCTCAAAAAACCCCTTCAGAGCTTCGACATCAATGAACAGAATGTTGCAGCAGTTGTGACTGACAATGGCGCCAACATAGTGAAGGCCATTTACGAAACTTTTGGGAGAAAACGTCACATACCATGCTTTGCACACACACTCAATTTGGTTTGTGAGAAGGCACTACTAACACCTGAAGTTACGGACATCATAAAAAATTGCCGGACGATCGTAATATGGTTCAACAGACACGTGAAAGCCAATGATGATTTACGCCATTGACAAGCAGCTGCCGGCATTCCGGAGGGGAAAATGCAAAAAGTAATCTTGGACGTAAAAACAAGATGGAACTCTACTTTCTACATGCTGGAGAGACTAATTCAACTTCTTCCTTATGTAAGCCAAATACTCATTTCTTATTCAGATACTCCACCAATGATCACAAGCTCAACCAAAACTGTAGTGTCAGAAATGATTACTTTGCTTAGACCGTTGGAAGCTATGACAAGGCAAATAAGTGGAGAAAAATACGCCACATTGAGTCAATGCATTCCACTTGTGTCTTGTGGTCGCCAACAAATAATGAAAATTGTCTGCTTGAGTCCGGCGGCAAATGTATTAAAGAAGTCTATACTTGAACAATTTGACTATCGCTTTGGGGCCATGGAACATTGTCTTTTACTAGCGGCGTCAACTATGTTGGATCCAAGATTTAAGAGAATCCATTTCCAGGATCCCTTGGCTTGCTCAACGGTTATGAAACATATAAGAAATGAAATGACAGAAATATCGAATAGAAATGAAAGCATAGACAGTTTAAGTGACAATTCCTCAACAGGTGACAGTGAGTTTGATTTGTGGTCACATCATAAAACACTGGCTCACAAAAGAAAAAGGAAAGATAACGATTTAAGTCAACCGCAGGATGAATTAAACTTTTATCTGAATTCTCCGGTTATGGAATTGAAGTGCGATGTAAATAACGCTTGGGCGGAAATGAAGGCACTATTTACCGTAGCACAACGCTATTGCTCTTTAATAGGTACTTCAGTGCCAGCTGAACGCCTATTTTCGAAGGCGGGAGCAACAGCAACTCTAAACAGAAATCGCCTAACAACGAAACAGCTTTCAAAATTACTGTTTTTGAACTCAATTTATAATAAAGAAAATATGTAAACAAATATTGTTTAGAAGGAAGTTTTTCTTTATTCAATATATTATAGAAAATGTAAGTATATCATTCAAGGCGAATTTATAGCAGGTGGTGTCAGTAAGACAGAAACAAAATTTACACTTTTTTTTTTGCTTTTGGTACGCCATTCTAATATTTAAGCTTTTCTTCCCTGAAGGAAGAAGTAGGAAAGAAAATTTTTCCCTCACTCACTAATTTTGTCGTTTGTGAACCAATATCAGCTGTTCTTTTGACACCACCTGAATAAATTCGCCTTGATATCATTTATTAATTTATTAACCGAAAAATTCCGATTAACCGATTATTTACGAGCGATTAATTGCAAACGGTTATTTTACCCATGCGATTAATCGTTGAAATGATTAATCGGTTAATTTTTACTTTTTGCCATCCCTAAGTAAGACACATTCATACCATTTCGCTTCATCTCCTACATGCACGCTAGCAAGCAAAACAAATTTTACGATCAGTTGATGTTACAACCAGTGTTGCCACTCAAGATTTTTTTTCCTACCAAAGTTGGTCCAAAATCGCCCTCAACCTACCAAGATGTAAATTGCATTGAAAAAAATGTGTTTTAAACATATAACACTTTATTGAAAAAACAAAAATAAATTCAATTAATTACATTAAATATGATGTAGTTGTACATATTGCATTAAAATTATCTTACCGATACATTAATGCATATCACTCTTAATCGAGATCTCGTTTAGCTGACCACACATAGTGCACCTCAGTCTTTCGAATAATTTCTTTACATAACATAATGTTATTTATGGTACTAAAGTCTAACTTATTTCTATGTTTGGTTTTTATAAGAGAAAGCTCCGAAAATTTTCGCTCCGCAGCAGCAGAACTGTGTGGAAGTGAAAGCAAATTAAACACAAAACTAGCAAGATCAATAAAACGAAACTCGTCCAAACCATTCTTAATGTTGCTAACCTCGCGCCAAAAAAAGTTTATTTCCATGTCGCTTTTTAATCCGGTATTACTTAACCTCAGCAAATTATATTGTGTTATTATTTTATCAGGATCGCAGTCCACTAAATTTTGAAATTTTGAAATCAAAGGAACGAAAGTTAAATTATCTTCAGAAAGGATTCCATTTGGGGTTATAATATCCAGCAACTTCAGATCTTCTCTGTCGAAATCAAATCTTAACTTAATCTGCTCTAATAATTCTACGTAGAAAAGGAGAATACTCGATTTTATTTCAATTATTTGGTCAGCACTTAAATTATTTTCTATAAATATTTCGGCTTTCAGTCCAACAAAAATTGTCGATACATGTTTGTGATTATTTTTGTCTTTAAAGTTGACTTCAATGCCATTTTTTAACTTGTCTTGACTTATAAAATTACTCAAAATTAAAAGGAAGTTTGATTTAATACTCGAATACAAATATGATAGCCGCGAGCTTTCTGATTGAAATTCTTTGTTCAAGTTATTAATAATAGGTAATATGTAATTCAAGAAAAGGAAATAAGCCTTAATTTTCGGATTCATTTTTTGCGCCAGTTCAACAGGCCGTAATCCATTAACTTCATAATAACATGAAATAAAATACAGTTGCAAGCTTTCCCATTGTTCCACAAGCCGAGCAATAACGCCTTCTAATGATAGCCACCTTGTTTGGCAAATTCCCAAAATCTTATGCGGCTTTACAGAGCAGTATTCCTGGAACTCACTAAGCTCTGCAATTCTTTTAGGACTGTGCGAAAAATAACTATACATACATATATGTTTCGACAAAGAGTTCTATGCAGTTAGGAAGCTTTTTAAAAGCGTAACTACAACATAAATGTAAAGAATGGCATGTACATTTTACATAAGATATTTCAGTTTCAGTCTTTAATAAAGCTTTTAGTCCACCAATATCACCTGACATTACATTCGCACCATCTGTGGCTAATCCAATCAAATTTTTAAGCGGTAAATTACATTTACAAAAAAATTCCTTAATTATATTAAAAATTGCTACCGCATCCTCTTTCGTTAGTTCCAGTAAAGCAAGAAAACGATCATGAACGTTGTGTGAGCCATCACGTATCTGGCAACCAATACCAAGCTGTTTTTCACAGATATGTCCGTGGTTTCGTCGACTATAATCGAAAACCTTGTCGTTCGTAAAGTTGATAACGTTTTTTCACTTGCCTGTTTTCCAATAAATTCAACTAGTTGCGTTGCCTTTGTTCTGCCGCATTTAAGAAGCTTTGTGATGGAGGAATCTGGACAACATTCTGCTACCAAGGTCGGAAGAAAGTCCATTAAAAGAAACGGAAGATTATGAGTAATGCAAAACATTACAAGAGCAAGTTCGGCATTTCGAACGTTCTTCTTGGCCTTGTAGCTTTGCGAATGAAAAATAGTATTTTCGTGATTTCTCAGGTGTGTGCAGTGATTTAAAATACTCTTGGCACATACGACGCAAAATGAACATCCATTTTTTTCCTGAAGCCAGCCATTCGCCCCTAAATTTTCTTTTTGAAGGCTCCTTCTGATTTTGGTCATCACTGTTGTTATTAAAATCATACGCTGATTCATCAGTCCTTGGGGTTTTATTGAGAAATCTGAAAGCAAGTCAATATTATATATTTTGTTCAAAAAAACCTCACAAATTAACTTACTTTTCCATAATTCGTCTTTATATGTAGCTCCTTTTCGGTAAAATGAAGAAAAAAGCGCGAATCTTCGCTGAACTAACCCGTTCACTTGTCTGCTTGTCTTCGAACAAAATTCTAGACAAAGTGTATGCGCTAGAAGGAGACAGTATAATCTGCGCAACGTTCAAATTGAACGGTTCAATGCAAATTCGGCTTTTGACATTTCCGTTCTTCTCTTCGTTTTTGCATACTTCTTTAAACACAGGGTTGTTACATGCACTTACGAAAACAGATATAGTTTAAGTTCTTATGAAGAAGAATTTCGGAAAGTAAGATTAAACCAAAAATTAATAAATTAAGTGCTTTGCCTACCAAAAACCTCCCAAAATCACAACAAACCAACCAACCTACCAAAGCCGTATTTTAAGAAACGAAACTACCAATTTCAAAGCGTTCGGACGTGTTTTTCTTGAGCTCCGTGTGCTCGAGCTTATTTACGTCTTCTAAGTGATTTTTAACGATTTTATTATGTTTAAATCAAAGATCATTTGATGAGAAAGTGACTCTTTATAACGCGAAATTTACTATTAAATATATCAGTAAAAATATCTTCAAAAATGCCTTGTTTGTGTGGACAAAAGGTTAACCGTAGCCAACCTACAGTGCTGTGTGCCAATTGCAAGGAAATATTTCATCTCAATTGTGTTGGTATTTTACCAGCTGATCTCGACTTTTTGCTTTCCTCTAATAAGCCGTTCTTTTGCACAAAATGTATGGCTGAGCGTCGTTCTTCTATCCGCTCGCCTTCCACACTCATTGCTTCGGATAAAGGTACTGGTGCTCAAGATGATTTAATCTCTAACACTCAAGTCAATAAATACTGTGAAATCTCAGCTGAGTGTGTTTGTCAGTTACAAACTACACTGGATAGTGTGTTAAAAGAAATTTCTGCTCTCAGAGCAGAGAATGTTCGCGTGGTGTCTTTGATAAGCAATATGCATGAAGGCAAAATACAATTGCTTAAAAAATCTGACGCTCTGCATGCAGAAGTCCGCTCAATGCGTGCAAAGCTACACGATAAAGATGCCGACATCTCATCGTTGACCGCAGAGATTAAAAGCCTTAATAGTGTTGTTGGCAGTTTACTTAAATCTAACACAAGTCGTGCCAGTGCCGTATTGGAAAGTGATGTGGTGATCGACTCAGCAGATCAATCATTTCTACGCTCTTCGTCGTCGTGGCCTGCCGCTGGCTCATTGTCCGCTACTACTTGCTCTCGTGCTGCTGCCGTGGCTGACCCTGCAGTGCAATCTAAGACGCAAGGTGTAATCTCTGCTTTGCCTGCTTCGTCTTCGTCTGCTGCCATGTTGGGCGCTAGCGCTACTGCAGCTAAAGCCGTATCTAGTGCTGGTACACATACGCAACATACACAACAAGCATCTTTTGCTAGGGTGGTTGCGCCCACGTCCAAATCATCAAGTATTTTGCCTATTCAACGTGCTCTGTCTGATGCATCCGTCCCCACTAATGCACCTATGTTAAATGTTGGATTAGCGTCTGAGTGGACAACTGTCACCAGGGCTAATAACAGAAAAATTAAGCGGCCACTGGTTATCGGGTCCAGTAATAACAATGAGTTAAGTGTAGTCTCGAGTATGAAATGGCTACATATCTCCTCATTTTCGTCTAGCGTTACTGTGGAAGATATACTGAATTACGTATCTAAACATGCATGCATTGATGTGAAACTCTTGACGTGCTTTATGCTTGTCAAAAAAGATGCTAAGTTGAAGGATCTCAAGAAAATCAACTTTAAATTAGGCGTTTCCGAATCGTGCTACGACAAAGTGTTAAATGCCGACATCTGGCCAGTTGATGTAAGGATCCGTCCATTCCGTTTTTTTCTAAGAGAAGGAGCAAGCCAGCAACACCCGTAATTGCATCGGCGGAAGATGGTCGTCCCAAAGAGCTTAAAGTTTATTTCCAAAATGTTTCTGGTCTCAGAACTAAGTCTAGAACTCTATTCGCTTTAAGTTCACACTTGGACTATGACATTTTTGTACTTATCGAGACTTGGCTTAACGCTGAGTTCCATGACAGCGAATTCTTTGATCCTAAACTATATAATGTGTATCGAAAAGATCGGGATTTATCGAAAACTGGACTTTCCAGAGGTGGTGGCGTCTTGATTGCTGTCCGGCGTATTTATCGTTCTTCGCTTCTTCCATTGAAGAATGGAGATTTGCTGTTGGATCAACTTTGTGTGTTCGTGTATGGCTTTTCGAAGCTTTTTATATGTGCGTCATATATTCCACCACATAGTGCTGATACATTATACAAGGCGCATGTTGACAATATTGTAGATTTAGTATCTAATCGCACAAGTTCTGATTTTTGTATTTTGGGTGATTTTAACCTTTGTAACGTCGGGTGGACAATTATGGATGATAGTTTTGCTTTATTTCCTAACAATGTTAACAGCTTCTCTGAATCTTACGTAGTAGATAATCTTTTAAGTATGAATCTTATTCAGATAAATAATTTTTTAAATAAGCTTTCTAGAATTTTAGACCTAATTTTTCTTAGCGATAATATGAATTTCTATTTGGATGAATGCCTCGATCCCCTCTCGAGCTCCGGCCTACATCATGTTCCTTTGGTCATACAATTGGAATTTTATGAATTTAAAACCGTTTTTGCAGATAGCCTCAAAACAAGCTTCAATTTTAATAATTGCAACTTTGAAGCAATTGATGCTTTAGTTTCTCTGTTGGACTGGGGTTCGTTGTTTGATGGGGTTGATTTAGCCGAATGTTTCAATACTTTTAAGTATAGAATTAATGAAATTTTTAGAAGTACAGTTCCGCAGAAAAAGCCGCGCTGCTATAAAATTCCCTGGCATACTAAAGAATTAAAGAAGCTTAAGAACCTAAGAAATAAGTTTTTCAGGATATATAAATCTTCAAACTCGGTAATTCATAAAGAAAGATATTTGCGTTACTCCAGTGAATTTAAGTCCTTGAGTAGGACTCTGCATAGAAATTATGTCACTAAATTTGAGACCGAAATCAAATTGAACCCCAAAGCATTTTGGCGGTATGTCAAGTCAAGGAACTCGAGCTCAAATATTCCATCTGAAGTTTTTTATAATGAAACTTTTGCGCATTCTTCTGCAGAAGCCGCAAATCTTTTTGCGGATTTTTTTAGCTCAAACTTTGAGTCTGAGTCTTGGGAGGATGATAATCTTTCTACAAATGTTGACTCCCCTATTAATTTTGGTGCCCTGTCTTTAACTCTCAATGATGTAGAGGATGGGATCTTGAAAATCAAATCATCATTGCATACGGATGTAGATGGGTTATCCTCTTGTCTCTTAAAGCAGTGTCCCGCATTTGCCTACCCGCTCTTGTTAATATTTAACAAATCGCTCGAATGTGGTGTGTTCATTGACGCTTGAAAGGTTACTTCTATTACACCCATATTCAAAGGTGGTAACAAAAACAATATTGCTAACTACCGGCCAATCTCTAAGCTGTCTACTATTTCTAAGTTGTTTGAATTTATAGTCAAACAAAAAATGTATTTTGCGACTAAGAGCCTAGTATCAGTAAATCAGCATGGCTTTGTGTCTGGTAGATCAACCGTCACAAACCTTGCGATTTTCACCGAATTTTGTCTGTCTGCTTTTAATAATCGTCTGCAGGTAGATACTGTTTACACCGATTTCTCTAAGGCATTTGATAAAGTCAATCACTCTCTCTTGGCGTCAAAACTGGCTAATCTAGGATTTCATTCCGTTTTTCTGGCCTGGGTGAAGTCATATCTTTCGTCGCGTAGCTGTGTAGTGGTAGTAGATAATGTTTCCTCGCGTCCGTTTATTGCCTCATCTGGTGTACCTCAGGGCAGCATCTTGGGTCCATTGTTATTTGTCATTTTCATCAATGACATATCTTATTGTTTCAAGTATTCAAAGTTCTTACTATATGCCGATGATTTAAAGGTTTTTACGACAGTCACTAGTCCGTCCGATTCTCTCAGACTCCAATCAGACCTTAATAATGTTTCTGCCTGGTGCAATCTAAACCGTCTACAACTAAATACAAATAAATGTTTCCATCTTTCATTTTCCAAGTCTCGGTTCTTAATTCCTACTTCTTATCATATCGGTGCTTCTCGATTAAGCACTTTGGATAAAATATCTGACCTTGGAGTGATTTTTGATACTAAATTCTTGTTTCATTACCATCTCAATTACGTTATTGCAAAATCATACTCTATGCTAGCTTTTATCCGCCGCTTTAGTTCAGAATTCACAGACCCCTATACTTTAAAATTATTATTTACATCTCTGGTACGCTCCAAGCTTGAATATGCGGTATTCATCTGGAGACCTTACTATGACTGTCATAAGACTCGAATTGAGCGCATACAAAAAAAGTTTGTACGCTTTGCGCTCCGTTCTTTGCATTTCACCGACCCTATACCCTCCTATTCTGCCAGGTGTATGTTAATCAACCTGATGTCGTTAAATGGTAGAAGAATTATTCTCTCGCTGACATTCGTTTTCGATATAATACGAGGCGCAATAGACTCGCCATTTTTACTCGAGCGTATCTGTTTTAATATCCCTTCCAGAAGTCTGCGCAACCATGATATTTTTGTTTTAAGCCGAGTTAGAACCATATATGCCTCTAATTCTCCAGTTTCCAGGGCGTTGAAAGAGTATAATTTGCTACAAAGAACTATAGATATAGATTTTTCCTTGTCTAAAACTAAGTTTAAGTTATTACTATCTGAAATGCTTAATTAATTCTTATATTTTTCTTTGTTAATTCTAAGTAGTCTGTAAGAAAATTGTTATATTTTCTAGATTATAAATAAATAAATAAATAAATTTGGTCCAATTGGACCAAAATGGCAACAGTGGTTACAACTTCAAGCAAGCGATTTCATGCAAAATTTTACCGCTTGGAAAACTGATACAACAAAATAAAAAACATGTTTAACAAATTGTGGGAAATTAAATACTTTTTTTTTTAAATGCGCAAGGCCAGCCACAATGTTTTGTCTGCTCTGGCACAGTTTGTCGATTGAGCAAACATGCATTGGAAAGGCATTATTCATCTTGCCATAATAATTTATTAAATGTTGAAGGGGATGCCCGAAAAGAATTACTTGACTCTTTCAAGAAAAAGGTAGAAAATTCCCATAGCAGCTCAAATGAGGTCTATTTGCGGGAAAAAGTTTCTTTTATTATAGCTCTTGAGCTGGCAAAACAAGGTCGCCCGTTTTCGGATGGCGAGTTTTTCAAAAGCTTGTGCGATATAAAGGAAAAAGTCTTCAAAGGCTATTTGACATAAGAAATGAAGTCAAAATTTTCTTAGAAGATGATTCTTCAGACATTGGAAAATCATTAGTTCAGGAATTAAACAACGAAGATTTTTTGGCTGATTTTGCATTTTTATGCGATATCACAAAAATATTAAATAATTTAAATCTAACGTTGCAGGGAAAAAACAAACTAATTTTCGATTTACAAAGAATAGTAAATCAATTCGAACAGAGATTAATAGATTTAATAGAACAAATTAACAGCAACAACTTAGCAAACATGCCAAATTTAGAAACCATAACAGCAGAATTTTCTATACAAAATAAATTACAACACTACAGTCAGATTGTCGGCCGAGTTTTAAAAAATTATAAAAACAGATTTCAAGACCTACCCCAAATAAAACCGCTGATAGAATTACATAATAATCCCTCGACATGTGATTTTTCGATGTTTGATGAACCACTTCAAAAAGAAATTATGGAAATGAAAACAGATTTCACTTTACCTCTTGATTCAGGCATCGATTTTTGGAGACACATTGAACGGAATAAATACCCCCTCGCAAGAAATGAAATTTTAAAATTGTATTCAATGTTCGCTATAACTTATAGTTGTGAAGTGGCATTTTCCACTTTAAAACTTGTACAAAATAAGTACCGAAATAGTTTAACAAATGAACACCTATCCGATCTCATTCGGATTAAGCAATACAACGAAGACGTTGATATTGATCATTTAATGCTAAACAATTATTAAAATTTCTCTTTTCTGCTCAGTGTACATACTTGTGACGACATCATCGTCTCTGCTGCTTACTAACACAAGCTCAACACTCACACAGTCAATTTGGCTGGCCCTGATCTATGTAAATGTAAGACATTCCTGAAATAAACGGATTCAAACAAGGAGCTCTTGTTAGAAAATATACATATATTTTTTATTTTTTCTTCACGCAGAGTCCTAACTCGATCCAGAAACAGGTTTTTTTTGTTTACTTATTTTTCTTCTTTTGTTTTCGATTTTGTTTTTATTTATTACTTATCTTCTTTTTGCACACATGCAGCCACCCGCATCCGCAATAGAGCCCCTCTGCTCTAAATATAGCAAAATATGCTGAAAATGGGTTTTATTGGTACGGTAGAATTAAATTCAGTATTTTTCGGAGGTGAATTCTTTCGGTTGCACCCGCAAATTTTGTTGATGAAAAAGCTGTTTTAACATTTGCGCATTCTCATTTTATACAAGTTCTCTGGTTTGAGTTTTCGTCTGTTGATATTATTTGTGTATCTGAAACCTGGTTCAGAAATGGCATAAGTTAGATTCATTTTGACATTAAAAATTATAAATTGCTTCGGAAAAAAGGTGGAAGAGTGGCTATATACTGCAAGAGCCACCTAAGGACAAAGTTATTATCTCAGTCATGCAGAAATAATGTCGAATCTTGACTATTGAATTATCTAACTGCTCGCCTAAGACCCCATAAGAACTGTAATCTTTGTGACCTTTTTGATTATTTGTCCCATGTAGCTGTTGATTATGATAATATTATTGTTTGTGGTGACTTTAATGTTAATTTGCAACGTTCGGACTTGTACTATAGTTCACGTTTAGTTGATGATGAGTCTAGTGTTGGGTTGTCATTCGTTAATGTATCTATACATACTAACGAAGTATGGAAATAATTGTTGTCCAAGTCTACTTGACTATTTCATTGTGTATGACCGTGCTATCGTTTTAAAATTTGACCAGACATCGTTTATATTGGATCGGGACTTAATATTCTGATCATTTGACAATAAGCTTGACCACAACAATGAACCTGCTAGCACTTATAATTTTTGACTATCGTTTTTTAAATGTCAATAGTCTGTTTGATCATATGTCGCAAATAGATTGGTCTACCTGCTGGGGTTACAGCTCAGTGAATGAAAAGCTTTCTTTTCTAAATAATAATATTTTGCAGGCGCTTAGTAGCTATGTCCCTGTCAGAATCGGGTTTCGTCTTGCCGATGGTTTAACAGTGCAGTTCGATCTGCAGTCAGGAAAGAAACAAGTCCTACCCCGTGTGGAAAAAGTATTGCACGGACTCAAATTGGTGTGCTTTTAAGGCGATTAGAAACGAAACGACGCTGACAATAAGGAGAGAAAAACGCAAGCTTTTTGCAAAACAACTGAGTCTCTCACTTCCTAACAGTATTCTTTGGCGGAACTTAAATAAATTACGTATTCATGTGAGTGATAGTTGAGCGTGCTCACTCAACCCCGGTACCTTAAATGACTCCATCGTAAATTTTGCCTCTCCGTCTTGTTCTCTTACCTCTTACCCAACATTGCCTGGTGATGTTGTTTTTTCCGGTCACACAATTGAGTTTCGTGCAGTGTCTGAATTTGAGGTTGAAAAAAGTATTTATAAAATACAGTCCAATGCCATTGGGAAGGACGGCATCCCAATTAAGTTAATATAAATAATTTTGCCTTTAGTTTTGCCCACCCTAACTCACATAATAAACCATAGTTTTACAACGTCTTGTTTTCATAATGCATGGTAAGTTGATACTGTGCTTCCTGTAGCCAAAAACAGAACTGCTTGTAGCCCCAGTGACTTCCGTCCCATTAGTATACTGCCTGCTCTGTCAAAAGTCGCTGACATTATCAGTTGTCTTGCGGATAATTTCATTAAGGTGCTGTGAAACCTGGATCTCATCTACGACATTGGGCTGCATAACATCAACAAGTGCCATAACTGGCGTCTGCAGTGAAATTATTTGATGTCGCTACTTGTGGAGAAGTAATTGTTTGCGTTACTACTCTCTCAGTATTCTGACATATTTGGGTTTCTAGCATCACAGTGTCAGGTATGTCAAAGAACTGTACGCAAATGTAATCAAATGTAAACTACTTATTTCTAGTGCCTGTTGCTCGCTTACAAATTCTCACGAACTCGTCTAAATTATCGAATTCGATTATACAAGCGTTTCCATTGTATTTTGCTTAGGCACCGTTTCGACCCTTCAAATGAGAATCACTGAAGTAATATTTATTATCATACTGCATTATTCCAAATGATCGCCCTTCTGATATCAGTATACCTCCACTACGATCCATGAAAAGTGCTTCGATACTTTGCGAAGATTATGCTCAATATTTTCTTGATTTAGGCGTTATCATATTTAAATCTGAGACGTTTGTTGACCAATATTGGGGTGAAAGAACTCAGGCCCTTAAAATGTTTGTCAAAACCATCGCACAGCATTATACCTTGATGCCATGAAGCAATCCTTGAAAAATCGTTGATTTTCATGTAAGCAGTAGCAGCCTCTGTAGGTTCGTCATTTGTCTCTACATAAATCTCTATTTGTGCTTGTACTGTTATTATATCCTTTTCGTTGATTGCTACGTCTTTATTGATAGTGTCAGAGAACTTATGTATGGGTCATTCCATGCAAAAATTACACTCAAAATTTTTTTTGAAAAACATATTTTTTTTTCGTTCTATATTGAAAAATAATCGACCCGTATTTTTTTATTTTAATATGACGTCTTTTTTCAAGATTTCAAAAATTCGAAAATTCATTTCCCGAAAATTTCAAGTATCATATAAAAATAAAAAAATACGGGTGGAATATTTTTTAATATAGAATGCGAAAAAAATATGTTTTTCCAAAAAAAATTTTGAGTGTAAATTTTGAATGGAATGAGCCGTATATTAGACGGAGAAGCTCTAAGCTAAGATGACAGTGTGAATTGTCAAAATTCATCAAAGTTTGTTGGCTTACTTCACCACTGCCAGAGCGAAGCGAAAGCAAAATTTGTTTAACAGGATATGATTTCTGATAAATGTTAATTTTTGTGGATCGAATTTTAGATTTTGCTGATATAAATATATTAACTTGATGGAAGCTTCTAAATAATTGATTGGATGTACAATTTGGCTTTACTTAAATATGCACATGACAAGAATGAGTCAATTGCGCTTACATGTATGTACATACACGTTTATGTACTAGACATATATGCAAACATATGCCATAAATAGCTTTATTCACTTACTGTTTTGCTGTTTTATATTTTGTATGAAAACCCATAAGAAATTTAATGAAATACGAAAAAACTTAGGAAATACCACTTATTGTTAGGCATAAAATGCAGAAAGTTAGACAACCCCTATTTTTCATCATACATACTATGTATTTACATACATATGTAATAGAAATACAAATATTAATGCTACATACAATTCTAGGTGGGTTGATAGATTTTAATACCAAAATAAATGTGTTCATACTTATGCACGTATGTTTGTACTTACATACATACATATGTATCTGTATAGGAAATGTACTTATTTTATAAATATATCAATCGTTCCGTGCACCGGACACCGTAGAAAAAATTTTCCTTCCTAAAAATATTTGAGCCAATGCAATTAAAAAAAGGTAAACTATTTTTTCAATTACTCATATATTGCACTTCCAAAATATAAAAACAAAACATATAAATTAATTCAGTATTATAAAGTATTCTAGTAAAACATCAAATAAAAGTAAATTCAACGCACAAGCCAAACTCGGACAGTGGCAACTATCCTCTAAATAAATGCAAGTCTGTCGAAGAATTGCAACCAACTTCAAGTATAGTGTTTAACAGACTAACGTGAATTCTCTGGGTGTTTTTTTTTTAATCTATACATAATTGGTATTACGGTTTGTGATTTAAAAATGTCTAGGAAAAGAGGCCAAACAAGTATTGAATTGAGAAAGTTGGTTATTAAGCATTCCAACGAGGGAAAATCTGTGCGAGAAATTACTGATATTGTCGACAGAAGTCATTCTACAGTTCACGATATAATTAAGCGCTTCAAAACTAACAAACAAGTGGAAAACAAGCCTAAAGCTGCCACAACAAGATTTTTACCGACTCAGATGAGCGATATCTTTTGCGAAAAGTTAAGGATAATCCTTTCTTTAGTGCACCTAAGTTAGCTGTTATGGCGAAAATGAGTTGGTAAAGAAATCTAGTGCATCTACCATCAGAAATCTACTCCATGAGGCTGATCTAAATGGTAGAAAGGCCCGACAAAAGCCGTTTATCAGCAAACGCAGTCAGACCATCCGATTAAAATTTGCAAAAGAACATGGAAATAAGGATTTTTCGTTCTGGAAAAATGTTTTGTTTACTGATGAAAGTAAATTTAATGTTTTGGCTCCGATGGAAAACCATATTTTTGGAGGAAACCAAATGAGGAGCTGCAACTGCGCAATCTGAAACCAACTGTAAAACATGGTGGCGGTTCGGAAATGGTTTGGGGTTCATTTTCGGCTTCTGAACCAGGATCTTTGCATTTTATTGATGGAATAATGAATCAGAATGACTATCTTAACATTATAAGAAAAACCTTACTAAAAAGTCTTGAAAAATTTGATCTCGGTGATGATTGGTATTTCTGCCAAGACAATGATCCATTCTGCCAAGACAATGATCCGTTCTTGGTTGCTTTATAAATGCCACAATGTTATGAAAACGCCACCACAAAGTCCTGATATTAATCTAATTGAAAATTTATGGGACTTTCTTAACACAAAAATTCGACAGCATTCCGTTTCACGCAAAAATTACTTGAAATCTATCTTATTACAAGAATGGGAAAAAATCGAACCTATTTTTTGGGAAAAATTGATTAAATCAATGCCTAACCGGTTCAAAATAATTAATAAAAATAAAGGTATTCATACAAAATATTAGTTTTTGTAATATATTTCGATACAATCAATCCGTTTGGCTTGTGCATTGAATTTACTCTTATTTGATGTTTTACTAGAATATTTTATAATACTGAATTAATTTATATGTTTTGTTTTTATATTTTGAAAGTGCAATAAATGATTAATTGAAATAAACAGCAAAAGGAATGGTATAACGTACCTGCCCGCATTAGTAACAAAAAACAAAGAAACCAGTTAAAAGTGCTAATCACAACCAAAGTCTGCTCATACTGTCCGAAGACGTGCAACCAGAGGAAATAAAATTCAAAGGGATATTATCTTTTGCTGTACTACCTATAGATGAAGAAGCGAACCCACCAGAAATACGAATAACACCGAAAGCCATAGAAGAATTCAAGAAGGAGATCCGGTATACAGTAAGATTTAGGTTAAAAGTGAAAATTTATAACTTAGAAACAGAAACGTATACAAAAGTATCTGGTATAATACCCTCTGGGCACTAAATTTTTTTTATTGTTAAACTCAAGATTTAAATAAAAATGTCAAATCCAAGCAATCTGATCCGACCACCCGTTATTCCCGCGAATCTTCCACAGAACGTTCAAATGTACATGGACGACTTAACGACACTCATTTCAAAGTTTATCACAAACACTTTTACCTAACAAGGACCCCAAATGGTTCAGGCTGCTCGAAACCCGCATGCAAATATACAAAATATTACTGACCAACAGATAGGCGAAAGACATAGGAATAACTTACAAGACATGGACACAATTCATAAGCTTAAAACAATTTACAGATCAACCGGGGAATATAATTCATGGAAGAAGAGTGTAGATAGAATCATAGAAATTTATAAGCCACTTATGGGAACACCCAAATACTACGGTATTCTCAGCGTTATCAGGAATAAAATTACAGGCAACGCCGATATTTCACTAGAATCATATAATAACCCATTAAATTGGAAAGCCATTTCAGAATGTTTAACTGTACCAGATGACAATTCTGGTACAGGGTAACCAAAGCGTACAAGACTTTTATCAGAGAGTATACACTCATTATTCTTAACAAGATAGGATGTTTGCAAACGAACGAATCACTTATCTTAATTACAAAATCTTACAGAGACAAAGCCCTAGAAACCTTTATAAGGGGTCTAAATGGGGATTTACCACGTCTATTAGGAATAAGGGAACCAGTGAACCTACGTCTTTGTCTGGAACTTCAGAATCAGAATTTTCGAGCAAACCATGCTCACAATACAAAAAGAGTTGCACCACCATTACCTCCCAAACAGAACTTTGAGAGGAGAAATCCAAACAGATTCTACCCTCATTTAGCCCATATACCTCAAAATAACCAGCCAACTTGGCAACCTAGACAGCAAATTATGTATCAAAACAATCCACAGAGACCACCCAAGCCTCAAACACGACCCGATCCCATGGACGTGGACCAAAGTATGCATTCCCGGCATATAAATTACATAAATAGACCTCACCGAGATAACTTGCAAGGGAAAAGACCTGGTTCAATTTCATACCCCCAACAAAGGAAATTACAAGGAGCATTCCACATTGATACAGAACAGCCAGAAACACACGAAAGAGAGTATATTGAACCAACAGACATTCATTTTTTAGCTTAATACGCTCTTCGTTACTTTATACCGAGGTTAAACCGGAGAGCGGAAGCATTCTCAAGTTCTTAATAGATACGGGATCAAGCAAAAATTATCTCCAGCCACACTTGGCAAAGAAAGAAATAAAATATAAAGCATCATTCTATGCGAAATCAGTTGTAGGTGACATGAGAATCACTGAACACACAATGGTGAAACTTTTTAACTTAAATCAAGAAACTAAATTCTTTTTGATGCCTTCCCTTAAGAATTTTGATGGCATTCTCAGAAACGATACCCTTAGAGAATTAGAAGTAGTAATTAATACAGGGGAGAACAAGAGTAAATAATTTAAATATAGGTAAAGCACCTCCCCAACCAAAAAGAATATGAACGTTATTGCAAGGGATTTTCTTAAATTATTCATGGAACCTGATGAAAATCTAACGTACACTACTAGAGTTGTGGGAGAAATTAGAACCATAACAGCCACTCCAGTGTATACTAAATCCTACCCCTACCCTGCATCCTTGAAAACTCAAATAGAGAAACAATTGGAAACACTTATGAATGATGACATTATAAAACCATCTAGATCCCCATACAATTCACCTGTGTGGATTGTGCCGAAAAAGGCGGATGCATCGGGAGGAAACAGTACCGAATGGTGATAGATTACAGAAAGTTAAACGCGGTAACAATTGCGGACAAATATCCAATTCCGGAAATATCCGAAGTAATATCGCAACTTGGAAATAGTAATTTTTTTTCTGTACTCGACATAAAAAAGGAATTCCACCAGATTCCACTCAAGGAATCTGATGTAGAGAAGACGGCTTTCTCCATAAATAATGGTAAATATGAATTTACACGTTTACCATTCGGCATGAAGAACGCACCTTAAATTTTCCATCGTGCTCTTGACGATATATTAAGAGAACTTATTGGGAAATACTGCTATGTCTATATAGATGACATAGTTACTTTTAGCAAAACAGAAATAGAACATTTCTCTCATATTAAGAAATTATTTAGAACCTTGAAGATGCAAATATGTAGGTTCAGCTAGGGAAATGTAAATTTTTTGAAAAAAGTGTTGAATTTTTAGGTCATGTTATATGTAATAAAGGTATAAAAAACAGTCCTGCGAAAGTTGAGGATATTGCAAACTTCCTGCAGCCAAAATCCCTAAAAGAACTCCGCAGCTTTTTAGGTATGTCGAGGTATTATCGGCGATTCATAAAAGAATAAGCCAAAATCGCGAGACCCCTGACATCCCTTTTAAGAGGGGAGGGAGGAAGAATCTCAAAAAATAAATCCTCAAATGTAAAAATCGCGTTAAGCAAAAAAGCTGTAGAATTCTTTAGGAAAATTAGGAATTCTCTTATTTTCGAAGACATTGTGCTAGCTTATCCAGATTATCAGAAGGATTTCGAATTAACAACAGACGTTTTCAACTTTGCGCTTGGAGCAGTCCTGTCCCAGAACGACAGACCAATATCCTTTTTATCTAGAACACTTAACAAGGCAGAAGAACACTATGCTGCCAATGAAAAGGAATTGCTGGCCATCATTTAGGCTTTAATTCATTGCGAAATTATTTGTATGGCTCAGCCAACGTAAAAATTTTTACGAACCACCAACCGCTCACATTTGCTCTTAGTAACAAGAATTCTATTAGCAAAATGCAAAGGTAAAAATCAATTCTCGAAGAATACAATTCCGAGCTTTATTACAAACTAGGGAAAATGAACGTGGTAGCAGATGCCTTATCTAGAATGCCTCCACAAAAATCGTTCATGCATACATTGTCAATAGCGACAATCTCAGACGAAAGTTCATCACATGGACTGATACATAGTGAAGAAACACCCGTTAATGTATTTAAAAATCAATTATTCTTAAACACAAGAACAACTTCCACGTACCAATTTAATATAGTCTTTCCCATATACCCCGGTCACACATTACACATAGATATATATAGGTTAGGTTAGGTTAATGTGGTAGTTTCCGCAATAGGAACCCACTTAGACATAGAAGAGCCCATTGTGATACCACCTGTTAAATGAACGGTAACTAAAATCGGAAAACCAAGAATGATTAACCGGAGAAACCTTGCGTACCCCTAATGAAGTCACGCAAATCACCTATCCCCACCCCAGAAAGCTCTTCTGGAGTGCTAAAGAAGAACGAGCCTAGGTGCTTGAACCTCAGTCTCGCAAAGGCAGGGCAGCTGAGCAGAAAATGAAGAGATGGATCCACTTCATTCTCCTCCATACAGCTGCGGCAAAAAGTGTCAGAGACTATGTTCAGCGTAACCGCATGGATACCCATCGTACAATGACCAGTCAAAACACCTACGAGGGTCGAGAGTTGCCGCTTAGTAAGCGACCTCAGTTCCTTTGAGAGCCCACGATCCACTCTCGGGGAGAGGGTTCTTGCAATTTTGCATGTCGTGACATTTTCCCAGCGCTCGCCGAGACGACAGAGAGCCCATCTGTCCAAGAGAACTCCGCAGGCAGCCAAAGGAGCCCCCACCCTCTCCCTGCATGGAGTAATAACTTCCAGAGTGCCCTGCCGAGCGAGCTCATCAGCCATGCAGTTCCCTGCCATGCCGCTATGGTCAGGTACCCAAATTACTTTAATGTTGAGAGACTCCGAGGCTGCTGCGAGAGAAGTCAGGCACTCCCGACAAGTTTTGATCTCACCAGTAGTGATCCTAAGGCCTTAATAGCGTCTAGTGGGCATTGCATTGGTGAGTATCCAATCGGCTACCTCCTTGATTGCGGCCACCTCTGCCTGAAACACACTACAGTAGTCCAGAAGCCTGAATTGTAGAACAGCAGCAGCAGAACTGTGTGGAAGTGAAAGCAAATTAAACACAAAACTAGCAAGATCAATAAAACAAAACTCGTTCAAACCATTCTTAATGTTGCTAACCTCGCGCCAAAAAAAGTTTATTTCCATGTCGCTTTTTAATCCGGTATCACTTAACCTCAGCAAATTATATTGTGTTATTATTTTATCAGGATCGCAGTCCACTAAATTTTGAAATTTTGAAATCAAAGGAACGAAAGTTAAATTATCTTCAGAAAGGATTCTATTTGGGGTTAAAATATCCAGCAACTTCAGATCTTCTCTGTCGAAATCAAATCTTAACTTAATCTGTTCTAATAATTCTACGTAGAAAAGGAGAATACTCGATTTTATTTCGATTATTTCGTCAGCACTTAAATTATTTTCTATAAATATTTCGGCTTTCAGTCCAACAAAAATTGTCGATACATGTTTGTGATTATTTTTGTCTTTAAAGTTGACTTCAATGCCATTTTTTAACTTGTCTTGACTTATAAAATTACTCAAAATTAAAAGGAAGTTTGATTTAATACTCGAATACAAATATGGCAGCCGCGAGCTTTCTGATTGAAATTCTTTGTTCAAGTTATTAATAATAGGTAATATGTAAGTCAAGAAAAGGAAATAAGCCTTAATTTTCGGATTCATTTTTTGCGCCAGTTAAACAGGCCGTAATCCATTAACTTCATAATAACATGAAATAAAATACAGTTGCAAGCTTTCCCATTGTTCCACAAGCCGAGCAATAACGCCTTCTAATGATAGCCACCTTGTTTGGCAAATTCCCAAAATCTTATGCGGCTTTACAGAGCAGTATTCCTGGAACTCACTAAGCTCTGCAATTCTTTTAGGACTGTGCGAAAAATAACTATACATACATATATGTTTCGACAAAGAAGTTCTATGCAGTTAGGAAGCTTTTTAAAAGCATAACTACAACATAAATGTAAGGAATGGCATGTACATTTTACATAAAATATTTCAGTTTCAGTCTTTAATAAAGCTTTTTGTCCACCAATATCACCTGACATTACATTCGCACCATCTGTGGCTAATCCAATCAAATTTTTAAGCGGTAAATTACATTTACAAAAAAATTCCTTAATTATATTAAAAATTGTTACCGCATCCGCTTTCGTTAGTTCCAGTAAAGCAAGAAAACGATCATGAACGTTGCGTGAGCCATCAACGTATCTGGCAACCAATACCAAGCTGTTTTTCACAAATATGTCCGTGGTTTCGTCGACTATAATCGAAAACCTTGTCGTTCGTAAAGTTGATAACGTTTTTTCACTTGCCTGTTTTCCAATGAATTCAACAAGTTGAGTTGCCTTTGTTCTGCCGCATTTAAGAAGCTTTGCGATGGAGGAATCTGGACAACATTCTGCTACCAAGGTCGGAAGAAAATCCATTAAAAGAAACGGAAGATTATGAGTAATGCAAAACATTACAAGAGCAAGTTCGGCATTTCGAACGTTCTGGTGCAATTTTCTTTCTTCAAAATCAACAAATTTATTGATGCTTATTTGATTCTTCTTGGCCTTGTAGCTTTGCGAATGAAAAATAGTATTTTCGTGATTTCTCAGGTGTGTGCAGTGATTTAAAATACTCTTGGCACATACGACGCAAAATGAACATCCATTTTTTTCCTGAAGCCAGCCAAACATTTGCAGCCATTCGCCCCTAAATTTTCTTTTTGAAGGCTCCTTCTGATTTTGGTCATCACTGTTGTTATTAAAATCATACGCTGATTCATCAGTCCTTGGGGTTTTATTGAGAAATCTGAAAGCAAGTCAATGTTATATATTTTGTTCAAAAAAACCTCACAAATTAACTAACTTTTCCATAATTCGTCTTTATACGTAGCTCCTTTTCGGTAAAATGAAGAAAAAAGCGCGAATCTTCGTTGAACTAACCCGTTCACTTGTCTGCTTGTCTTCGAACAAATTCTAGACAAAGTGTATGCGCTTGAAGGGGACAGTATAATCTGCGCAACGTTCAAATTGAACGGTTCAATGCAAAATCGGCTTTTGACATTTCCGTTCTTCTCTTCGTTTTTGCATACTTCTTTAAACACAGGGTTGTTACATGCACTTACGAAAACAGATACGAACAGAACGATTTCATGCAAATTTTTACCGCTTGGAAAACTGATACAACAAAATAAAAAACATGTTTAACAAATTGTGGGAAATTAAATACTTTTTTTTTAAATGCGCAAGGCCAGCCACAATGTTTTGTCTGCTCTGGCACAGTTTGTCGATTGAGCAAACATGCATTGGAAAGGCATTATACATCTTGCCATAATAATTTATTAAATGTTGAAGGAGATGCCCGAAAAGAATTACTTGACTCTTTCAAGAAAAAGAAAGAAAATTCCCATAGCAGCTCAAATGAGGTATATTTGCGGGAAAAAGCTTCTTTTATTATAGCTCTTGAGCTGGCAAAACAAGGTCGCCCGTTTTCGGATGGCGAGTTTTTCAAAAGCTTGTGCGATATATTTTTAGATATCTTTGAAGAAGGTAAAAAAATTTCAAAAATTTTGCAAGCAATACCTCTTTCTCGCCAACCCATCGCACGAAGAACTGAGATCATCAGTTCTTATATTAAAAATTTCACCAAGCAAAGACTGGCAAATTTTTTATATTTTTCACTGTGCTTGGATGAAAGCACAGACAGTAACAATATTTGCCAAGTAATCATATGCGTGAAAACTGTAAATGAAAACTTTGAAACTTTTGAAGAAATTCTCGAAACTGTTGCTTTGCACGGAAATGTCAAAGGGGACACATTATTCGAAGTGCTAAATGAGCATGTTTTCAACATAGCAGATAGAAAAAAGTTGAGTGCAATTTGTACCGACGGTGCTCCAGCTATGATTGGCCTAAAAACAGGACTTTTTGGACAATTACAAAAAAATAACTGTAAAATTCTAACATTCCACTGTGTAATTCACCAGCAAGTTCTATTTTCAAAAGAGTTGCGATGTGTAAATGCGATGGAAACATCTATAAAAATTATAAATAAAATAAAGGGACCCCCCTGCGCTCAGTCATCGCGAGTTTAAAACATTTCTAGATGAGATTGAAGCTGAGCACAATGATTTACTCTTATACACAGAAGTGCGTTGGCTAAGCCGAGGAAAAAGTCTTCAAAGGCTATTTGACATAAGAAATGAAGTCAAAATTTTCTTAGAAGATGATTCTTCAGACATTGGAAAATCATTAGTTCAGGAATTAAACAACAAAGATTTTTTGGCTGATTTAGCATTTTTATGCGATATCACAAAAATATTAAATAATTTAAATCTAACGTTGCAGGGAAAAAACAAACAAATTTTCGATTTACAAAGAATAATAAATCAATTCGAACAGAGATTAATAGATTTAATAGAACAAATTAACAGCAACAACTTAGCAAACATGCCAAATTTAGAAACCATAACAGCAGAATTTTCTATACAAAATAAATTACAACACTACAGTCAGATTGTCGGCCGAGTTTTAAAAAATTATAAAAACAGATTTCAAGACCTACCCCAAATAAAACCGCTGATAGAATTACATAATAATCCCTCGACATGTGATTTTTCGATGTTTGATGAACCACTTCAAAAAGAAATTATGGAAATGAAAACAGATTTCACTTTACCTCTTGATTCAGGCATCGATTTTTGGAGACACATTGAACGGAATAAATACCCCCTCGCAAGAAATGAAATTTTAAAATTGTATTCAATGTTCGCTATAACTTATAGTTGTGAAGTGGCATTTTCCACTTTAAAACTTGTACAAAATAAGTACCGAAATAGTTTAACAAATGAACACCTATCCGATCTCATTCGGATTAAGCAATACAACGAAGACGTTGATATTGATCATTTAATGCTAAACAATTATTAAAATTTCTCTTTTCTGCTCAGTGTACATACTTGTGACGACATCATCGTCTCTGCTGCTTACTATCACAAGCTCAACACTCACACAGTCAATTTGGCCGGCCCTGATCTAAATGTAAGACATTCCTGAAATAAACGGATTCAAACAAGGAGCTCTTGTTAGAAAATATATATTTTTTATTTTTTCTTCACGCAGAGTCCTAACTCGATCCAGAAACAGGTTTTTTTTGTTTACTTATTTTTCTTCTTTTGTTTTCGATTTTGTTTTGATTTATTACTTATCTTCTTTTTGCACACATGCAGCCACCCGCATCCGCAATAGAGCCGCTCTGCTCTAAATATAGCAAAATATGCTGAAAATGGGGTTTATTGGTATGGTAGAATTAAATTCAGTATTTTTCGGAGGTGAATTCTTTCGGTTGCACCCGCAAATTTTGTTGATGAAAAAGCTGTTTTAACATTTGCGCATTCTCATTTTATACAAGTTCTCTGGTTTGAGTTTTCGTCTGTTGATATTATTTGTGTATCTGAAACCTGGTTCAGAAATGGCATAAATTAGATTCATTTTGACATTAAAAATTATAAATTGCTTCGGAAAAAAGGCGGAAGAGTGGCTATATACTGCAAGAGCCACCTAAGGACAAATTTATTATCTCAGTCATGCAGAAATAATGTCGAATCTTGACTATTGAATTATCTAACTGCTCGCCTAAGACCCCATAAGAACTGTAATCTTTGTGACCTTTTTGATTATTTGTCCCATGTAGCTGTTGATTATGATAATATTATTGTTTGTGGTGACTTTAATGTTAATTTGCAACGTTCGGACTTGTATAGTTCACGTTTAGTTGATGATGAGTCTAGTGTTGGGTTGTCATTCGTTAATGTATCTATACATACTAACGAAGTATGGAAATAATTGTTGTCCAAGTCTACTTGACTATTTCATTGTGTATGACCGTGCTATCGTTTTAAAATTTGACCAGACATCGTTTATATAGGATCGGGACTTAATATTCTGATCATTTGACAATAAGCTTGACCACAACAATGAACCTGCTAGCACTTATAATTTTTGACTATCGTTTTTTAAATGTCAATAGTCTGTTTGATCATATGTCGCAAATAGATTGGTATACCTGCTGGGGTTACAGCTCAGTGAATGAAAAGCTTTCTTTTCTAAATAATAATATTTTGCAGGCGCTTAGTAACTATGTCCCTGTCAGAATCGGGTTTCGTCTTGCCGATGGTTTAACAGTGCAGTTCGATCTGCAGTCAGGAAAAGAAACAAGTCCTACCCCGTGTGGAAAAAGTATTGCACGGACTCAAATTGGTGTGCTTTTAAGGCGATTAGAAACGAAACGACGCTGACAATAAGGAGAGAAAAACGCAAGCTTTTTGCAAAACAACTGAGTCTCTCACTTCCTAACAGTATTCTTTGGCGGAACTTAAATAAATTACGTATTCATGTGAGTGATAGTTGAGCGTGCTCACTCAACCCCGGTACCTTAAATGACTCCATCGTAAATTTTGCCTCTCCGTCTTGTTCTCTTACCTCTTACCCAACATTGCCTGGTGATGTTGTTTTTTCCGGTCACACAATTGAGTTTCGTGCAGTGTCTGAATTTGAGGTAGAAAAAAGTATTTATAAAATACAGTCCAATGCCATTGGGAAGGACGGCATCCCAATTAAGTTAATAAAAATAATTTTGCCTTTAGTTTTGCCCACCCTAACTCACATAATAAACCATAGTTTTACAACGTCTTGTTTTCATAATGCATGGTAAGTTGATACTGTGCTTCCTGTAGCCAAAAACAGAACTGCTTGTAGCCCCAGTGACTTCCGTCCCATTAGTATACTGCCTGCTCTGTCAAAAGTCGCTGAATCTCTGATGTTTCAGCAAATCTACAACCATTTTGATAAATTCAACATCTGTCTCCCTTTCAGCCTCGATTTAGGTCTAAGCACAGTTGTTCCACAGCTATGATAAAGATACTTGACGATATCAGAATTTATTTTGACAAAAAAAAATTTAACACTTCTCTGTTTGCTGGATTTTTCTAAAGCATTTAATACTGTTGACCATAAATATCTTTGCTCTAAATTAAAAAAGTATTTTGGTTTTGGTCCATCTGCTGTGCATTTGATGGAGAGCTACCTCACAGGCAGGTCGCAGCGTGTGAAAGTTGATTTGAAAAAGTCAAGCCTACGTCCATTGTCGTCAGGCGTTCCTCTTGGGGCCTCTATTATTCAGTTTGTTTGTGAATGATGTTTTTTCTGTATGTCAGCAGGCGAGCATTCATGCATACGCAGATGGTATTCAGCTGTATATGTCTAGACCTCTTGGCCAGTCAGCCAGCTTGTGCTCAGACTTTAATAAAGACCTTGTATTGGTTAAATCTTGGGCGACTCAAAATGGTCTTTGTCTTAATTCTGATAAGGGTTATGTATTTCCTATTTGTAAGAAATGTTTTAACCTCACAACTATTCCATCTTTGTATATAAGGAATAACCCAATCAAATTCGTTTTCAAAGTAACAAACGTTGGCTTTGTTATTAATTCCGATTTAACGTGTATTGATCATGTGAACTCCATCGTTGGCAAGGTTAATTACACCTTCAGAAATTTAAGAATGTCTGCCTCATTTACGCCGATCAATGTAAGACGAAAACTTGCAATCCAACTAACAATGCCGATAATATAATACCCTGAATTAGTCTATAGCAAGTTAGATTCTCAATATGCGCATAAAATTGAGGTAGCCTTTAACCAATTAACACGTTATGTGTTTGGGCTAATGAAATATGAACATATTTCTGCCTGGAGGAAGCGTCAGTTGGATTGTGAAATTTCTGACTGCTTGAAAGCCAGAAACTGCATTTTCTTATTTCGGCTTATGATTGATAAGACACCTGGCTATCTCTATGAGAAATTGTTAGTTCCAAAATTAACACGTGTAAATGACCTAATAGTACCTAATAATAACTTCCTTTCCTCTGCAAGGTTATTTTTCGTCAGCGCTATATGTTTATGGAACTCTCTCCCTGCCACTACTCGCAAGAGTTTAAATAAAAGCAACTTTAAGACTGTATTGTACTCACATTTTCGTTAGTTTTTTAAATAATCTCTGTTTATACCTATCTGCATACATGTATGTATATCTAGTCATACCTATGCTTCATTGCTTCCAAGTTCTAGTTTTTAAAATCATTATTTATATATCAGCATTGTTTTTAATATAATTAATAACTTAATATACATATGCACATATTTATTGGTTTATTTTAAGTGTTCACTACTGTATTTTATATTGTTCTACTACAAAAGACATCTTTGATCTTACTGTACTAATGTGTTAATCAATAAATGAAATGAATTTCATTTGAGCTTTTACCTTAACTATAAAATTACGGGGTATTTTTCGTTACGCTTTTTCGTCTCATAAATATCAAACGTACACGG
This sequence comes from Anomoia purmunda, assembly GCA_951828415.1. NCBI lineage: Eukaryota > Metazoa > Arthropoda > Insecta > Diptera > Tephritidae > Anomoia > Anomoia purmunda. The sequence goes on from OX639998.1 coordinate 39,745,045, forward strand.
ATCCACATCGGGTTTATCATCAGCTAGTAGCAATGTCTAACCAGTTAAGATCATTTGAGCTAAAATATATTGGGAGCCTAAACACCTGATTTGGGATAAAGGTATATGTCTTCAACAGCTCCATCTTTATTACAAACTTTTTTTCCACATGCTGATATAGTGCTTTTGACTCTATAATATTCGAATAACGATAAAATATAGAAGAGATAATCGTTGCGTTCCCAAAATTATGTACTAAAAGTCGAGTGGCGTTATTTGTACGGTTCTTTGCTCTTTAAGTCCATTCTTTCCGCATGGAAACAAAAAGTACCACACTCTTCCGCTTTCACTTCATGACCAATATTTACGACATTATCAGTTGTCTTGCGGATAATTTCATTAAGGTGCTGTGAAACCTGGATCTCATCTACGACATTGGGCTGCATAACATCAACAAGTGCCATAACTGGCGTCTGCAGTGAAATTATTTGATGTCGCTATTTGTGGAGAAGTAATTGTTTGCGTTACTACTCTCTCAGTATTCTGACATATTTGGGTTTCTAGCATCACAGTGTCAGGTATGTCAAAGAACTGTACGCAAATGTAATCAAATGTAAACTACTTATTTCTAGTGCCTGTTGCTCGCTTACAAATTCTCACGAACTCGTCTAAATTATCGCATTCGTTCATACAAGCGTTTCCATTGTATTTTGCTTAGGCACCGTTTCGACCCTTCAAATGAGAATCACTGAAGTAATATTTATTATCATACTGCATTATTCCAAATGATCGCCCTTCTGATATCAGTATACCTCCACTACGATCCATGAAAAGTGCTTCGAAACTTTGCGAAGATTATGCCCAATATTTTCTTGATTTAGGCGTTATCATATTTAAATCTGAGACGTTTGTTGACCAATATTGGGGTGAAAGAACTCAGGCCCTTAAAATGTTTGTCAAAACCATCGCACAGCATTATACACCGGCAAACCGTGACGTGAATACCTCATCATTACCTTGATGCCATGAAGCACGTGCAATCCTTGAAAAATCGTTGATTTTCATGTAAGCAGTAGCAGCCTCTGTAGGTTCGTCATTTGTCTCTACATAAATCTCTATTTGTGCTTGTACTGTTATTATATCCTTTTCGTTGATTGCTACGTCTTTATTGATAGTGTCAGAGAACTTATGTATGGGTCATTCCATGCAAAAATTACACTCAAAATTTTTTTTGAAAAACATATTTTTTTTTCGTTCTATATTGAAAAATAATCGACCCGTATTTTTTTATTTTAATATGACGTCTTTTTTCAAGATTTCAAAAATTCGAAAATTCATTTCCCGAAAATTTCAAGTATCATATTAAAATAAAAAAATACGGGTGGAATATTTTTTAATATAGAATGCGAAAAAAATATGTTTTTCCAAAAAAAATTTTGAGTGTAAATTTTGAATGGAATGAGCCGTATATTAGACGGAGAAGCTCTAAGCTAAGATGACAGTGTGAATTGTCAAAATTCATCAAAGTTTGTTGGCTTACTTCACCACTGCCAGAGCGAAGCGAAAGCAAAATTTGTTTAACAGGATATGATTTCTGATAAATGTTAATTTTTGTGGATCGAATTTTAGATTTTGCTGATATAAATATATTAACTTGATGGAAACTTCTAAATAATTGATTGGATGTACAATTTGGCTTTACTTAAATATGCACATGACAAGAATGAGTCAATTGCGCTTACATGTATGTACATAGACGTTTATGTATGTACTAGACATATATGCAAACATATGCCATAAATAGCTTTATTCACTTGCTGTTTTGCTGTTTTATATTTTGTATGAAAAACCATAAGAAATTTAATGAAATACGAAAAAACTTAGGAAATACCACTTATTGTTAGGCATAAAATGCAGAAAGTTAGATAACCCCTATTTTTCATCATACATACTATGTATTTACATACATATGTAATAGAAATACAAATATTAATGCTACAATTCTAGGTGGGTTGATAGATTTTAATACCAAAATAAATGTGTTCATACTTATGCACGTATGTTTGTACTTACATACATACATATGTATCTGTATAGGAAATGTACTTATTTTATAAGTATATCAATCGTTCCGTGCACCGGACACCGTAGAAAAAATTTTCCTTCCTAAAAATATTTGAGCCAATGCAATTAAAAAAAGGTAAACTATTTTTTCAATTACTCATATATTGCACTTCCAAAATATAAAAACAAAACATATAAATTAATTCAGTATTATAAAGTATTCTAGTAATGATTAATAGTTTACCCTTGGATCCAATGCATCTTCTTGACCTTGGTGTTACAAAAAAACTTTTGGAAATGATAATAGAAGGAAGGACATTGAACTTTAAATTAAAAAAATGTGATTTAGAAAATAGTTCGTCAATGCTTCTCGACTTAAGGCACTTTATACCAAAAGAATTCGGTAGAAAACCCAGAGGGTTTGATGAATTTCCACGCTGGAAGTCTATTGAATATAGGCAATTTGTTTTATATACTGGGCCAGTTGTATTGAAGGATATAATTCCCGAAGATTGCTACTATCATTTTCTTTTACTCACGTGTGCATATAGGCTGTTATTGAGCGAATCGTATAGGTCAAATATAGAAGTAGCAGAAAATATACTCCAGCATTTCGTACAACAATTCGATAATGTTTATCTGCCAGAGGGATTAACCTACTATAACGTTCATAATTTGATTCATTTGGCACAATGTGTTAGGGAAATTGGACACATAAACTCATTTTCAGCTTACAGGTTTGAAAATTTCTTACAGAAAGTTAAACGAAATGTTCGAAAACCCACACACATTTTGCAACAGTTAGCCAATAAATTTTCATTTTACGAATCAAATTCAACCCCAAATAAAATTGGTCCCAAATTAAACACAAATGGTAAAATAGTTGAATTCAATTTTAAAAATTTCGTTTTAACATCAATAAAAGGTCGAGCATTTTTAAATATCAGAAATTTTTTCGAACTCCCAATACAAAGCAAAACAATAGGCATCCACTTGGTAGATAGTAGAGTGTCCGAAATTTCTGAATTGCATTTGGTTAGCAATATTAGTTTAAAATATATGTATCTGCCATTTAAATCTGCAAGTGCAGTATTAGTACCACTTATTCATACGCTTTCAATTCAATAAATTAAAAAGCCATAACATGGAAATGTCAAATTTTGAAATATATAACTATAATAATAATCCTGACGACGAAACTGGACAAAAGATATCATCACTGGAGAAAAGGATTGAACAAATGCATAAGGAAATGCAGCAGATAAATAATGAAATTCAAAGTTTGAAAAGTAAGTATTAGTTGAAAACTAATAAATAGCTTACACACTATACAATATGCTTACAAGAAAAACATTCTTTTCAGAGTTAACAGATGTTGTCGTAAATCAAAATGCTAAAATGTTGACAGCCTTGGAGAAAATTTGTGAAAACATAAGAAGTCCCAAAGCTAATTTTCCCGTTTCAACCGTGTTCGAGCTTGAAGAATTAGAAAATAAGGTGAAACTGGATTTTGAAAAATATGTAAGAAAAAAAAAATCAAAACCCTCAGTTAACTAACATCATCAATTTGAAATTTATAGGTCATCCTTTTCAAATCAATACTTCTGCCTCATGGCATTCATAAATATCTTAATAGGATACTTTCTGAAGAGCTGTGCGTTGAAATGAATTACTCCGGACTGTCAAATAAGAAAGGTCTACGGCATTTTGAAAGCTTTATATGGTAAATATTCTTAAATTTTAAATATATATATATGTATATACTCTACACGTTCTTCAAAAGTGTATGAACTCAAAATGTTGCATTTTTAATATTATGTACTACAAAAATTACAGTAATCATTTTGTTTGCTGACATACAGAAAATGTTAGGTCAATGCACCTTTTGACCAACTTTTATTTAAAATTTTTCATTAAATCTCCTTAAATTTCGTTTCATATTTTCCAGAATCGGTCTCAAAAGACGGCTATTCTATGACTGATTACGTAAGAGATGTACGTCAGGCGTTTCAGAAAATTAAAAACAAAAAATATAAAGCAGTATCGCTTAAAAAGAACTTGATGAGACGTCATGGAAACAGTGAAGAAACTGAAAAGGAAAACAAAGAGTCTTCATAAATTAATTAAATTTTTTACACCTTTGTTTTATTAATAATTGACTGAACTACTTTTATTAATAATATAGATATTTTTTAAGTTTCTTGATATGAAATAAATGAATGTGATTAAAATAAGAAATAGTTATATTACAAACTGAAAAGGAAAACTAAAAAACTATAAACTATTCTTGAATTAATTCAACTTTTTTCTATTAATAATTGACTGAATTCCTTTTTTTAATAATATATTTTTTAAGTCTCTTCATATGAAATATATGAATGGTTGTGATTAGATAAAAGAAATAGCAATATTATTTTACAATTGAAAAAGAAAACTAAAATACTCTAAAATTATCACAAATTCATTTAATTTTATACAACTTTGTTCTATTAATAATTGACTGAACTACTTTTATTAATAATATATTTTTTAAGTTTCTTGATATGAAATAAATGAATGTGATTAAAATAAGAAATAGTTATATTACAAACTAAAAAGGAAAACTAAAAAACTATAAACTATTCTTGAATTAATTCAATTTCTTACACCTTTTTTTTAAACTTGACTGAGTTACTCGTATTTTTTATTTTTGAATAATATATATTTTAAGTTTCTTTATATTAAATAAATGGTTGTGATTAACAAATTATTTCTTTTATTCGCAAAAACATTTGGAAAGGTAAAGGAAATTTCCACTGCCCTTGAGATGGTTTTTCCTATCGAAATTCCGCCTGAATTTTAAGAATTTTTTCTTGTGGATATGCTCGCTTCCCGTTCTCCAGCTTTTTACTGTGGAAGTGCTCACTGCATGTTCAGTCGTTTTTTCATACAGAAATTTCCCCTTCTCGTTCGTCAGTTTTTAGATAGTTCGTTTTTAGCGCCATCTCTATATAAAAGCGAATGAGAATGTTCAGATTTTGTAACTACATCCCTACTGAATATTCAGCAGGAAAGAAGTGCGGTTTTCCAGCTGAAAAATACTGCTGGGTTTACATGATTAAAGAATTTATTTTATTCTACATCAGGGCCGGCCAAATTGACTGTGTGAGTGTTGAGCTTGTGTTAGTAAGCAGCAGAGACGATGATGTCGTCACAAGTACATATGTACACTGAGCAGAAAAGAGAAATTTTAATAATTGTTTAGCATTAAATGATCAATATCAACGTCTTCGTTGTATTGCTTAATCCGAATGAGATCGGATAGGTGTTCATTTGTTAAACTATTTCGGTACTTATTTTGTACAAGTTTTAAAGTGGAAAATGCCACTTCACAACTATAAGTTGTAGCGAACATTGAATACAATTTTAAAATTTCATTTCTTGCGAGGGGGTATTTATTCCGTTCAATGTGTCTCCAAAAATCGATGCCTGAATCAAGAGGTAAAGTGAAATCTGTTTTCATTTCCATAATTTCTTTTTGAAGTGGTTCATCAAACATCGAAAAATCACATGTCGAGGGATTATTATGTAATTCTATCAGCGGTTTTATTTGGGGTAGGTCTTGAAATCTGTTTTTATAATTTTTTAAAACTCGGCCGACAATCTGACTGTAGTGTTGTAATTTATTTTGAATAGAAAATTCTGCTGTTATGGTTTCTAAATTTGGCATGTTTGCTAAGTTGTTGCTGTTAATTTGTTCTGTTAAATCTATTAATCTCTGTTCGAATTGATTTATTATTCTTTGTAAATCGAAAGTAGTTTGTTTTTTCCCTGCAACGTTAGATTTCAATTATTTAATATTTTTGTGATATCGCATAAAAATGCTAAATCAGCCAAAAAATCTTCGTTGTTTAATTCCTGAACTAATGATTTTCCAATGTCTGAAGAATCATCTTCTAAGAAAATTTTGACTTCATTTCTTATGTCAAATAGCCTTTGAAGACTTTTTCCTCGGCTTAGCCAACGCACTTCTGTGTATAAGAGTAAATCATTGTGCTCAGCTTCAATCTCATCTAGAAATGTTTTAAACTTGCGATGACTGAGCGCAGGGGGGTCCCTTTATTTTACTTATAATTTTTATAGATGTTTCCATCGCATTTACACATCGCAACTCTTTTGAAAATAGAACTTGCTGGTGAATTACACAGTGGAATATTGGAATTTTACAGCTATTTTTTTGTAATTGTCCAAAAAGTCCTGTTTTTGGGCCAATCATAACTGGAGCACCGTCGGTACAAATTGCACTCAACTTTTTTCTATCTGCTATGTTGAAAACATGCTCATTTAGCACTTCGAAGAATGTGTCCCCTTTGACATTTCCGTGCAAAGCAACAGTTTCGAGAATTTCTTCGAAAGTTTCAAAGTTTTCATTTACAGTTTTCACGCATATGATTACTTGGCAAATATTGTTACTGTCTGTGCTTTCATCCAAGCACAGTGAAAAATATAAACAATTTGCCAGTCTCTGCTTGGAGAAATTTTTAATATAAGAACTGATGATCTCAGTTCTTCGTGCGATGGTTTGGCGAGAAAGAGGTATTGCTTGCAAAATTTTTGACATTTTTTTACCTTCTTCAAAGATATCTAAAAATATACCGCACAAGCTTTTGAAAAACTCGCCATCCGAAAACGGGCGACCTTGTTTTGCCAGCTCAAGAGCTATAATAAAAGAAGCTTTTTCCCGCAAATAGACCTCATTTGAGCTGCTATGGGAATTTTCTTTCTTTTTCTTGAAAGAGTCAAGTAATTCTTTTCGGGCATCTCCTTCAACATTTAATAAATTATTATGGCAAGATGTATAATGCCTTTCCAATGCATGTTTGCTCAATCGACAAACTGTGCCAGAGCAGACAAAACATTGTGGCTGGCCTTGCACATTTAAAAAAAAAAGTATTTAATTTCCCACAATTTGTTAAACATGTTTTTTATTTTGTTGTATCAGTTTTCCAAGCGGTAAAAATTTGCATGAAATCGTTCTGTTCGTATCTGTTTTCGTAAGTGCATGTAACAACCCTGTGTTTAAAGAAGTATGCAAAAACGAAGAGAAGAACGGAAATGTCAAAAGCCGATTTTGCATTGAACCGTTCAATTTGAACGTTGCGCAGATTATACTGTCCCCTTCAAGCGCATACACTTTGTCTAGAATTTGTTCGAAGACAAGCAGACAAGTGAACGGGTTAGTTCAACGAAGATTCGCGCTTTTTTCTTCATTTTACCGAAAAGGAGCTACGTATAAAGACGAATTATGGAAAAGTAAGTTAATTTGTGAGGTTTTTTTGAACAAAATATATAACATTGACTTGCTTTCAGATTTCTCAATAAAACCCCAAGGACTGATGAATCAGCGTATGATTTTAATAACAACAGTGATGACCAAAATCAGAAGGAGCCTTCAAAAAGAAAATTTAGGGGCGAATGGCTGCAAATGTTTGGCTGGCTTCAGGAAAAAAATGGATGTTCATTTTGCGTCGTATGTGCCAAGAGTATTTTAAATCACTGCACACACCTGAGAAATCACGAAAATACTATTTTTCATTCGCAAAGCTACAAGGCCAAGAAGAACGTTCGAAATGCCGAACTTGCTCTTGTAATGTTTTGCATTACTCATAATCTTCCGTTTCTTTTAATGGACTTTCTTCCGACCTTGGTAGCAGAATGTTGTCCAGATTCCTCCATCACAAAGCTTCTTAAATGCGGCAGAACAAAGGCAACGCAACTAGTTGAATTCATTGGAAAACAGGCAAGTGAAAAAACGTTATCAACTTTACGAACGACAAGGTTTTCGATTATAGTCGACGAAACCACGGACATATCTGTGAAAAACAGCTTGGTATTGGTTGCCAGATACGTGATGGCTCACGCAACGTTCATGATCGTTTTCTTGCTTTACTGGAACTAACGAAAGAGGATGCGGTAGCAATTTTTAATATAATTAAGGAATTTTTTTGTAAATGTAATTTACCGCTTAAAAATTTGATTGGATTAGCCACAGATGGTGCGAATGTAATGTCAGGTGATATTGGTGGACTAAAAGCTTTATTAAAGACTGAAACTGAAATATCTTATGTAAAATGTACATGCCATTCTTTACATTTATGTTGTAGTTACGCTTTTAAAAAGCTTCCTAACTGCATAGAACTCTTTGTCGAAACATATATGTATGTATAGTTATTTTTCGCACAGTCCTAAAAGAATTGCAGAGCTTAGTGAGTTCCAGGAATACTGCTCTGTAAAGCCGCATAAGATTTTGGGAATTTGCCAAACAAGGTGGCTATCATTAGAAGGCGTTATTGCTCGGCTTGTGGAACAATGGGACAGCTTGCAACTGTATTTTATTTCATGTTATTATGAAGTTAATGGATTACGGCCTGTTGAACTGGCGCAAAAAATGAATCCGAAAATTAAGGCTTATTTCCTTTTCTTGAATTACATATTACCTATTATTAATAACTTGAACAAAGAATTTCAATCAGAAAGCTCGCGGCTATCATATTTGTATTCGAGTATTAAATCAAACTTCCTTTTAATTTTGAGTAATTTTATAAGTCAAGACAAGTTAAAAAATGGCATTGAAGTCAACTTTAAAGACAAAAATAATCACAAACATGTATCGACAATTTTTGTTGGACTGAAAGCCGAAATATTTATAGAAAATAATTTAAGTGCTGACGAAATAATTGAAATAAAATCGAGTATTCTCCTTTTCTACGTAGAATTATTAGAGCAGATTAAGTTAAGATTTGATTTCGACAGAGAAGATCTGAAGTTGCTGGATATTATAACCCCAAATGGAATCCTTTCTGAAGATAATTAAACTTTCATTCCTTTGATTTCAAAATTTCAAAATTTAGTGGACTGCGATCCTGATAAAATAATAACACAATATAATTTGCTGAGGTTAAGTAATACCGGATTAAAAAGCGACATGGAAATAAACTTTTTTTGGCGCGAGGTTAGCAACATTAAGAATGGTTTGGACGAGTTTCGTTTTATTGATCTTGCTAGTTTTGTGTTTAATTTGCTTTCACTTCCACACAGTTCTGCTGCTGCGGAGCGAAAATTTTCGGAGCTTTCTCTTATAAAAACCAAACATAGAAATAAGTTAGACTTTAGTACCATAAATAGCATTATGTTATGTAAAGAAATTATTCGAAAGACTGAGGTGCACTATGTGTGGTCAGCTAACCGAGATCTCGATTAAGAGTGATATGTATTAATATATCGGTAAGATAATTTTAATGCAATATATACAACTACATCATATTTAATGTAATTAATTGAATTTATTTTTGTTTTTTCAATAAAGTGTTAAAACACATTTTTTTCAATGCAATTTACATCTTGGTAGGTTGAGGGCGATTTTGGACCAACTTTGGTAGGAAAAAAAATCTTGAGTGGCAACACTGGTTGTAATATCAACTGATCGTAAAATTTGTTTTGCTTACTAGCGTGCATGTAGGAGATGAAGCGAAATGGTATGAATGTGTTTTACTGCTGTGCAGGAGTATAAGCGTCGCCGGCTTATTTTTTTAACACATTCGGCTTCATTTAAATTTAGCGGGTGGCTACCAGTTAATCACTTAATTTTTCCATACAAAATTGAAGAGCGGGAATTCCCGCTTTTTTTTTACAGGATCATTTTTTAAATAGTCTGAACAAATTACGGGATTCCCGCCATTACGGGAATTCCCGCATTTAATTTTTCAAGAGCATTTTTATATATCCTTCGAAAACATTTTCTTCATCGACGGTTTTCGGTTTTGGCCTTGTAATAGGCACATGCCTAAAAACTTTTATTTATTTTGTTATTGCAGTAAATTGGATCTTAGGACGCAGTGGTAAGAAGTGAACCGTTTTTGACGGCTGAAAAGCTCTATTTAAATAGCGCGGGAATTCCCGCAATTGTTTTATTGAAGGAAACATGAATGACGGGAATTCCCGCACTTCAGCCGAATGTGTTAAAATTAAATGATCAATATCAACTTCCAAGAATGATAGAATACAAGATTGCGCATTCAGACAGAGCTAAAGTAGCGGTTTGATGAAAGCGCTACCATTGTATTTTCTACATCTTGAATACAATTTTAAAATAACATTTTTCTGCTCAGTGCACATGCTTGTTGACGAAATCATAGTGTCTGCTGCTTTCTACTTAAGCAGAATTCTGTGTTGCTTGGTAGAAATATTCAGCTGAATTAAATACTGAATGTTGCGGTTGAAAATACAAATATATGAATCTTTATTGTTTGATCATTACTCTTCAACTGACTTAACGATAATCCAAAATTCTGTTAACAACGTTGAGTTCAAACTTAAAAAACTAAGTATTTAAAATTAACAGTAAATCTTATTCGAGAGTGAGAGCGAGAAAAGAAAGAGTTTGACATACATATTTATATATAACTCGCCCTCCCATATTAAATTCGAGTCCCATCGAATTCGGTAAAAATATATTAGAAAAGGTAGACATACAATTGAAGTACTATTATTCATTTTTTTTTTTTTTTTTTTTTTTTTTTTTTTTTTAACATTTTAGTTACATTATAAATTATGGGTACCTACTTATATTTGTTATTTCTAAATTTCTAAATCATATACCTATAAAAAATATGGTATACATACATAGTTTTCTATTTATAAACATTTTTTTTTTTTTTTTTTTTTTTTTTTTCAATTCAGTTTATAGGCTTTAATGACCTTCTGAACTGTGCAATATCTACTTTATTGGGATTGCTGTAGTGGTATCTGTTAAACCTTTTAGCAGTTTTTTGTCTGCCTGCAGCAGGATTTTTAATATATAGATTTTGATTTCGTAAATTAAGCGTTACATTTTCTCTTTTAATGTTTTCTCTGTCAATGGCTTTCTTTTTATTTGTTTCAGATCTCTCTTTAACTTCATTTAAATCTATGTTTATTTTATTTATGAAATCTATTGGCTTAAGTTTAGTTGTACTATGAATTGTGTTGTTATAAAAGTTTATTGCTTTTAGTACCAATTCCTCAGAGTCATTAATCTTTTCAGCATTTTTTAGTATTCTTACGTGTTCTAAAAGAGTCGAATGCATTCTTTCCACATCCGAATTCCCGGTGTGAGAATTCGGTGTTGTAAAATGGGTTTCTATATTATTTTCTTGACAGAATAATTTTATAAGCGCATTATTAAATTCATTATCCATAACAATTTTATCATGTTTTCCTAAGAACGCGATTCGCTCTTCAATTTTAGTTTTTACTGTTACCATATTTTTATCGTTTAATTTATGCGCTGTCCCTAACTTAGTGAATTTATCGATTGTTGTTAAAAATGAAGTTTTTTGTATTTGAAAAATGTCTATATGTATTATTTGATTAGGTTTTTCTGGTGTTATAGTATGTTGAAATTTTTTATTTATGGGTTTTCTATCGTATTTATTTTCATTGCAAACTCTACAGTTATTACAGTATCTATTTATTAGTTTTATTAATTTCGGATTAAAATAATTATCTTTTAGTTCATTGTAGTTTTCATGAATTCCTCTGTGCTTACCTTTCGTGTGAATATCATCAATGATACTCAACAAAGATTCCTCGGATGCAACATCACGTGCAATTTTAGTACATTTTATAAAGTTTATTTTATTATTGTTAGAAAATAATTGTGTTAATTTCTTTTGAATTATATTGTATTTATTATCTTCGAGTTCCGAGTATATACCAACTTTTCCATTTTTTAACTCTCGTCTGAACAAATCATTCAAATAATGTGTATTATTTAAATCATTTTCAGACACGTATAATATTTTATATTTTTTGAAAAGTGTTTCTATTTCCTTATGTTTATTTTTTACTAATCTAATTTGCGTTCTGTATTTGTTGACGATTTTATTTATCATGAAAAATTTATTATTTAAACTTTCCTCCACACTATGAACTTCAGCTAAAGGCGGTTGAGTCAGCTGCACTCTGCTCAAAAAGTCCGCCACGTTATTCTCCTTGCCTTTTATGTATTCGATATCAAAGTAAAACCCGTCTAGTAAAATTTTCCACCTGATGATTCGCGAATTTGGGTCCTTAAGCGAATAAAGCCATTTCAGGGGCTGGTGATCAGTTTGGACTAGGAACTTTCGACCGTAAAGGTATGGACGATAATATTTTACTGACCACACAATGGCTAACAGCTCCTTCTCTAACGTTGAGTAATTTTGTTCGTGCCCATTCAGAGTCCTACTGGCATAACTTATCGGGTTTCCTTCTTGGCTTAATACCGCGCCAATGGCTACGTTACTAGCATCAGTAGTTAATACGAACTTTTTACTAAAATCGGGATAGCGCAATAATGGCGGATTTACTAAAATATTCTTTAACTTTTCGAAAGACTCAATGTATGACTTGTCGTTAACATCGATTTTACTGTTTTTCTTCAAATATTTAATTATAGGATTAGCTATTAAAGAATAGTTTTTAATGAATTTGCGGTAATAGCCGGTTAGGCCCAGAAAAGATTTAATATCTTTAACTGTTTTTGGTAGTTCCAAATTTTTTATAGTACTTATTTTTTCGGGGTTTGGTTTTATTCCCGCATTTGTTATAATATGACCAAGGAAACTTGTTTCTTTAGATAAAAATTTACACTTATCAATTTGTACTTTTAGGTTAAATTCATTTAGTTTATTAAATATTTTTTGTAAGCTTTCTAAATGTTCGGTTAAAGATGTCGAAAATACTAATATGTCGTCCATATAAATAATACAGATTTTATTAATATAATCCGACAAAATGTAGTTCAGCATTCGCTGGAATGTGGCAGGCGCATTCTTGAGACCGAATGGCATTCGAATGAACTCGAAATGCCCCATAGGAGTCGAAAAGGCAGTTTTTTCAATATCGCTATCATCCATTAATACTTGATGAAAGCCCTTCGCCAAGTCCAATGAAGAAAAATACTGCGCCTTACCTAACTTATCAAATAGGGACTCTATGTTCGGTATGGGAAATTTGTCGTCTACCGTAATCTCATTTAATCTCCTAAAATCTATTACTAATCGCCATTTTTTTTCATTTGAATTATCTGATTTTTTTTTTACTATCCACAATGGGGAATTGTAAGGGGATTTACTAGGGCGTATTATATTTTCTTTCAACATTTCATTTATTTGCTTTTCTATTTCATTCTCTAGGATCTGTGGATGTCGATAATTTTTGCAATAAATTACTTTATTAGAATTAGTTATGATTTTATGTTTTACACAAGTGGTTGTTGTTAAGTTTTGCCCTTTAATGTAAAATGTCTTTTTATTTTTATGTAGAAAATTTTCTAATAATTTATTTTCTTCGTTATTTAAAGTTGTTGGTATTAGCTCTTTAAATTTATCCAGCTCAAACTTTTCTAAATAGTTTATTTCCTCATAGGATATATTAAAGTTATTATTATTTAAATTTATTTTATTGTTATTAATTATAAGATTATTATTCTGAAAGTCTATTATTGCACCGAAAGGGCGTAAAATATTTATTCCTATTATGCAATCAAACTTTTTATCGGTAAAATTCACTAACTTAACGGACATAGTACTATTTTTTTCTTTAAATTCACTTGGCACATCAACAATGACTTCTTCTTTTATTATATTATCACCAACTAGGGTATGCAACAAAATTGGTTTTATTAATTTTTTTGATTTTCCTAGTTTTGAAAAGAATGTGTAATCCCCTAAGGTTGTAGCAGCGCCACTATCGATTAGGCACCTTGTTTTAGTATTATTTATGGTTAGTGTAATTATGGGTAATGATAATTTCGAGGCTGAACAGGAAAATTTTCTGTATAATTTATAGCATCTATTTCCATTGACTCCAAATTATTATTTCGGCTGTTATTGTTAGACTGCTGAGGATTTGGTTGGAAGTGACTAGTATTGCGGAAATTATAATTATTACTTTGTGGGTATGGATTAAAATTTTGATTATGAAAATTTCCGAAATTTGTATTGAAACTATTAGGGTAAGTATTATTTTGGCTTTGAAAATTCGAACAATTTGCTCTGGGATTATTAAAGTTATTATATTGGCTACCCAAATTCGGCAAGTTGTTAGAATTTTGATACCGCTGAACATTCATACCATTTGAATAGTTACGTCTATTTCGAATGTTATGGGAATTATTTTTGCTGCTTGAATAGTTATTATTATTTTGCAAATTATTATATGGAAAGCTATTTGCATGTTTATAATTTACTAATTGGATATCCTTCAATAAATTATTTTGTAAATAAAACGTATAAGCTGTATTTATTGAGCTTATATTATTTTGCAGTAAAAGAGATTTAATATGTACTGGTAAATAATTGGCATAAACATCAAAAATTAATTTTTCGTTATTTAAGGGAGTATACATTTCATTGGGTTCTAAAGAGTATTTCGTGTTCATTTGGCTTAATATCATTCTTAACTTACAATGTAACTCTTCAATGTTTATGGCTTCGATATTAAGAGCATCTATTCTTAAATTAAAAAACGTTCTCTTTATTCCAAATTCTTCTTTAAGTTTACTCACAATATCATCCCAGGTAGGATTAACTAATGTCTCAACTGCTCTTAATGCGTTTCCCTGTAAACGGTTGCTAAGAACTCTTTGCAAAGTACCTAAGTGCTCAATTGGAGTCAATTGGAGAACGGTTGAGACGTCTCGAAGATAATTACTAAGTGAGTACTCACTACTTCCAGTAAACGGCGGTAGGCTCCTCGCTTCTCGTAAACTTTCAGCTAGTGTCAACGCCATTGTTTTGTTTTTGTCAAAAAGGTTCAGTTTCCGCTACAGTTTGCGCAAACTGCTCTTGTGTGGTTGTTGTTGTAGATTCTCTCGCTTTGCTGATGTTGAAAAATTTACAATGCAAACGATGATTATGTATATTTTTTTTTTTTTTTTGTCTCTCAAGATGAAATGATTCTTTTCTGTATATTAAATATGGTATTGTTCTATTCTCTTTTTTTTCAAGTTCAAATGAATGTGAAAATATGAATTTTGTCTTTTCAAGGTCAGATGAAAGTCACTTATTTTCGTTAGAACATATGTGGTTTTGTTGTTGTAATATATTGTTCTGGTTGCATTGACTTTACAATTTTTATTTCTTTTATATGCAAACCACGTTTGTAATTCGAACACAATTTTTTTTTTTTTTTTTTTTTTTTTTTTTTTTTATATAAATGTTTATTTCACAATATATATGTGTGGTCAAATTTAAGAACAAACTCAAACCACAAACACAAAGTACTTATTTTAGTAGCATTAAGTTTTGAAGTGTACTTTTCATTTATTTATTTAATTAAATCACAAAAAGTTATTAATTTGCTTTGCACGCAAAATGTTCGGTTTGGATACGAAAATTTAACACAACGTATCCCATCCTCGTCGCCAGAAATATTCAGCTGAATTAAATACTGAATGTTGCGGTTGAAAATACAAATATATGAATCTTTATTGTTTGATCATTACTCTTCAACTGACTTAACGATAATCCAAAATTCTGTTAACAACGTTGAGTTCAAACTTAAAAAACTAAGTATTTAAAATTAACAGTAAATCTTATTCGAGAGTGAGAGCGAGAAAAGAAAGAGTTTGACATACATATTTATATATAACTTGGTAGCGTGCATGTGAGCGGTGAAGCGTATGCGTGTGACTGCGGCAGCGCAGTCGAAGAGCACATAGGAGTATACGCGTGGCCGGCCCTGTTCTACATGCTCGGAATTGCCTAAGTGATTGGATATTCGACGATTTTATATAAGCATCTTACCAACTATTATTTAAATACTTAAATACAATATATCTTTATGATTAAAACTGAAAAATTTTAATTGAAAATAATGGTTGTTTTTTCATATTTTTTAGCTGTATTTTAATTTGTTTTTAATTTGTATTATTTAGTTTTACATCTTTGAAGATTTTATTAACTTAAAATTTCCTGTAACGGAATGAAAAAAGAAAAGAAATATTAAATATTAGATATGTAGTAAAAAAAAATATAACAAAAAATATATAATTTAAATCAGAGTTACGAAACTGTCATTAGTATAACATTTTCTCACACCACCTAATCAATAGGGGAATTCAGACCAGGCTCGATAATGTTTTAATCAAGAGTTACCGAACCGCCGAATTAGCGATATCGATTAGGCTGCTATTTCACCTGCTTTTTAAAACATAACTAAATCCATCGTGATTATGTTAAACGCTTTAAAAAGTTAGAGTCTGATGCATAAGTTGGTATCAGTGAAGAAATATTAAAAAAAGCTGAAAAAGAGAAAGGCTGAAAAAAGAGAAAAGCTGAAAAATATAAATTATTAATTAAGTGAATATACAAAAAGTTTCACTCAACGATTTTGCTAACCTCAAGAAACGATTTCCCTCACCTTGTTGGTCCCAAACATACAATTTACAACTTTTAAAACAGTAAATATCACGCTTCTGACTTCTTACGGCTTTTAGTCCTTCGCGCAGCAACCACTTTGAGTTTTTAAGTATAAGGACGGTTGTTAAAAAATCTAAAAGTTTAAATTAATGTTCTCTACACTCGCCAAAGACATGAAGCCAGTCGGGAAAGACTTTCTCGGCACACTTCGAAAACCTTGTCTTCAGGATTGGCACGCCTTAAATCGCTGTCTTCCGTGAAGTTGTTCGCTCTAATCTGGGTTTCGGGGTGTTGTTTCAGATTTCCTTGAGTTTTTATGACCTTGGTATATTTTTCGCACTTCAGCTCAGGTATTTTAATGTCGTTAAAGGCCAGTATTTCCGTATCTGGTTCGCTAACTCCTGCTCAAGGTGACAATCTTCAGGGCCTAAATTCCAATCTAAGTTAATATCATCGTCATCTTTGCAATTAGTACCTTTATTTTCGAATCTCTGGCGTAAAATATTCATTGAAATCAACCACGCTACAATTATATTAGCAAAATTAAAAGTATTTCCTTTCTAAATTGCCCAAAGTTTTAGCTTATGAAAATCTTGATTGAGAAATTAGAAAAAATTTGAAACTTTGACTTACATGATATTTGTTAAAGAATCAATATATAAATAATAATATTATTTTGTTATTAAAATTATTATAATTAAATAAAGACAAAATTTTTAAAACTTGTCAATGCACGTTGCTATTATTTTTATAGACTCAGGTATATACATACATACATACATAGGTATAAACATATATTGTGTATTTGCTCATGTTCGACATGCCTGATATACATATGTATGTATTTAGTAATTTGTACATTAGCACGCATTGAACAATATAAAAACTGCACTCATCGATTCGGTACTGTAATTACACTACTCGACAAATTTTGATCAACTTTAGTCTCCAAGAATAAAATAGTCCTTTCCTAAAGTGAAATTTTCTCCTGATTCCGAATATGACTTCCATTTTCTTGTGGCAGATCTAGTTTCCGAGATATCGGCGAAAATATGAAAATTCCCATTTTTGCAGAACACTACTTCATATAGGTACGGCAAAAATTTGCATTTTTCATTTTTTCGTTTTTAACTGTTGAATTATGCATTATACTAATTCCCATAAAAATTTCTTGCCTTCTTCGCCCTCAAGTATCTTCAGTAGTTTGGCCACTATGCCAAAAAACGTTCAAAAAATGTTGAAAAAAAACGAAATTTTTTACACAATTTCAGATTTAACCACTTTAAAATCGGAAAAATTCTATTGACGAAAAAAAGTTAGCCCTCCTATGTTGTAGGTAATTTAACTACGAAAATTTTAAGCATACCAGTACAACAATCGGACGTGCCATTGAAACTATAGCCCCGTTAACTTGCAAGCGTCTATCCTACAATTTTAGTATTACTCTGATAAAATTGGCGAGACATTTCATTTGGTCACTCTACCTTAGGGTCTAATAAATTTAAAAAGACATCAAGTATTTAATTGTCACTACTGTTTGTTGTAAATTTTGTTTTGCAAATTGTAGTGCAAATTTATACATACTATATCGGTAGATGTGTTTACGAAATGGCTTGTTGCAAAAGAGATTTTAAATGTAAAAATAATCCGGATGATTTTTGCTTTATTTGCGGACATTATATTTTCGGAAACTCAGCTCGGAAAATAACTAATTCTGTCAGAGATGCATACTTTCATTATTTCGGTTTCCGTGTAAAAAATCTCGATAAATCTTGGACACCTAATTTTATTTGCGCCTCCTGTAGATTAACTTTAATGAGATGGGTATCGGGTAAAGGTCATAACATGAAGTTTGGTGTTCCAATGATGTGGACTGAACCCTTTAACCACGACCAGTGCTATTTTTGCGTGATAGACCTTAAAGGTAAAACGAGAAAAAAGAGGAAATTAATAAGTTATCCAAATGTGGCATCAGCTAAAAAACCAAAACTACATGACCATACCTTACCCATACCTAGACCGCCTATAAGTTTTGAAGCCTCAAGCGAAAGTGACTCCGAAGCAGATAATTCAGAAAGTGGACAAGAAGGAGAGATCCCACATCGAGTCTCACAAGCCGAACTTAATGACTTGGTCAGAGATTTGAAATTATCGAAATTTGATAGCGAAGTTCTAGGATCTCGTTTGCAGCAATGGGGCAGCCTGGGCCCTTCGACAAGTACTTCCAAATTTCGAAATAGACACAAGACTTTCTCTTCTTTTTTTACTAAAAGTGAAAATATTTGCTACTGCAATGATGTTCAAGGTTTATTTGAAGCACTAAAATTAGAAAATAAAGTTGATGATTGGCGCTTGTTTATAGACAGTTCAAAGCATAGTTTAAAAGCAGCATTACTCCATAAAGGAAATTCGTTACCGTCAATACCAGTGGCACATTCTGAGAATACTAAAGAAACTTATTTAAGCATATCAAATTTACTTGAGCTCATTCAATATAAACAATTTAATTGGAAAATTTGTGCGGACTTAAAGGTAAGCAGTTTCGGTGGTACAGTTTAAAATAAATAGTATATGAAATACATCCTAGGTTGTAGCTATAGTTCTCGGACTTCAAGGAGGTTTCACTAAATATTGCTGTTTTCTCTGTCTTTGGGACAGCCGTGCTAGAGAAACCCATTATATTCAGGAAAACTGGCCACCAAGAGCTGAGTACGAACCAGGTGCCTTCAATATCGCAAACCCGCCTTTAGTAAATCCCGAACGAGTTATTTTGCCAGCACTTCACATCAAATTAGGATTAATGAAAAATTTTGTAAAGGCTTTAAATAAGGACGCGCCATCCTTCCAGTACCTAACGAAATTTTTCCCTAAAATAACTCAAGCCAAATTAAAAGAAGGTATATTTGTTGGTCCGCAAATTAGAAAGTTGCTGAAAGACGAAAATTTTGCGAATCATTTATCATCAGTAGAAGCAGCGGCTTGGGACAGCTTTAAGCAAGTCGTTAGTGGGTTTCTTGGCAACAACAAAGATCCCAACTATAGAGAGATGGTCAAAGCCTTGTTGAAAAACTACAGTGCTATGAAATGCAACATGTCCCTCAAAATGCATTTTTTGCATTCACATTTGGATAATTTTCCCGCAAACCTAGGTGCTGAAAGTGATGAACAGGGTGAAAGGTTTCACCAAGACCTCATGATTTTTGAAAAGCGTTACCAAGGTTTTTGGAATGAAGAAATGATGGGAGATTATTGCTGGACAATAATACGGGAGACAAACCCAGAAAATTATAAACGGGTAGTTAGAAGTACCCACGTCCCTCACTATTGACCACCACGGTAAAATCGCTCAATTTGATTTTTTTAGATGTAGATATGTATGTATTTAATGTTGTTGTCGTTGTTGTTTTTTACTGAATTGCTGATTTATACTCATATTACTCAATTGAATACAGTTTAACGTGCAAACATATGTCTATAATAAAACGTTATAAAAAAATAAAAACCTAGTTTGAATAAAAATTTTCTCTATAAAAAAATTGTAGGATAGACGCTTGCAAGTTAACGGGGCTATAGTTTCAATGGCACGTCCGATTGTTGCGCTGGTATGCTTAAAATTTTCGTAGTTAAATTACCTACAACATAGGAGGGCTAACTTTTTTTCGTCAATAGAATTTTTCCGATTTTAAAGTGGTTAAATCTGAAATTGTGTAAAAAATTTCGTTTTTTTTTCAACATTTTTTGAACGTTTTTTGGCATAGTGGCCAAACTACTGAAGATACTTGAGGGAGGTGAAGGCAAGACATTTTTATGGGAATTAGTATAATGCATAATTCAACAGTTTAAAACGAAAAAATGAAAAATACAAATTTTCGCCGTACCTATATGAAGTAGTGTTCTGCAAAAATGGGAATTTTCATATTTTCGCCGATATCTCGGAAACTAGATCTGCCACAAGAAAATGAAAGTCATATTCGGAATCAGGAGAAAATTTCACTTTAAGAAAGGCCTATTTTATTCTTGGAGATTTTTTTTGTCGAGTAGTGTTATTTACTCACAAATGAAAACTTTTTTAGTCATAATTTATTTTCGGTTTTTACATTTAAAACACAAAGTAAAAAATTTATGCATAATAAACCGCTGACTTCGGAAACTATATTGCCCAAATACGCTACTTACCTTTATAGTTTTAATAAATGGAATACTACGTGAAGCTAGTAATTGTTCGGCTTGTGAAAAGTTCGCAATCATTTCTGGAATGGGGCCTGGATCCAAATAACTACAGCATGATTTAGATGGTAGAGTTTTTTTCTTTGAACTAAATGACTCATACAACAGTTGCAAACAACCAAGCAATTTTTGTGCTTAAATTCATCAGGCAAATAAAGTGGTGTTTTAGTGCTTATAATCCACTTTGAGATCTGATGCTGATGGCACGCCTGCATAAAGCCCCCAATACTTGCTTTCAATGCTCTTCTGAATTTCGAATTACAAATGTATGTATGTATGTATGTATCTTCTCACATTTGCTGCAAAATAATTTTCGGCCTTCTTCCGGTTTTGAGAATTTACTTATGCTCAACTGCGGTCTGTCGCTTTTTTAGCAAGCGAGCTGCTCTACTTTCTTTCTGATGATTGATGTTCAGCTTCGTGCTGTCACTTTTTCTGCAACCGAGCTGCTCTGTTTTCTTCCCATAGTAGAGTTGAATGAACATGGTTCTAAAAAACTAGTCACTGAGTGTGAGCTGCATAATATAATCCGGGTAATTGCACTTGAAGCAACCTGTCCCCTCTTTCCAGTTACTCCAGTTAAACTGGGACTCTACAAATTACTAGTAATTAAATAGTTGCTTTCAAAGTAGGAACTGCTTTTACATGGAAGCAGTCGTGTATTCATAATTCTTCTTAAGAAATGCCTTTACACCATACATGTTGAATGCTGTGGGAACCAGTAGCAGAGAGCAGAAAAGAATAGCATCACATATGTAAGTATATACGCATATATGCACATAGATATATATGTACCTACATATGCTTAATTAGTTGTGCCAACGATGTACTGTACCTGAGTGTGTATTTTAATATAAAGGGTCTTGCAATAAGGACGCTACAAAAGTAGACCGATAGTGACAGCAAACGACGCAATATTTAAAATTATCGAAATTATTAAAATTAACTACCGAAATTCGGAGTCAATGGCCTCAATTTTAAGAGCGCTACGTCCAATTTATGGTCGTCGTCAATCCACACGTACTCCATGAGTCAACATTGCACCCCGAAAAAATTACGGTTTGGTGTGGTTTATGGGGCGGCGGCGTCATTGGGCCGTACTTCTTCCGTGATGATCAAGACCGGCACGTTACTGTGAATGGGAATCGCTACCGCTCAACGATAACCGATTGTTTTTGGCCCGAATTGGATGATATAGACTTGGGCAATATGTGGTTCCAACAGGACGGCGCCACAAGCCACACAGCGAATATCACAATCGATTTATTGAAAACCAAGTTTGGTGAACGTGTTATCTCAGGGAATGGCCGAGTCAATTGGCCGCCTCGGTCGTGCGCTGTGACGCCGTGTTAGACTATTTCCTGGGGAGCTACGTCAAGTCTATGGTCTATGCCAACAAGCCAGCGACGATTGATGAACTTCGTACGATTGATTTTGCCAGACTGTACTCATCAACCTATTGCAGTTTAGAAAAGCTTTTTTTGCCACATACTTATGTGCAAGTGAAACAAACATAAAAAAAGAAGCAGGCTGTGTCAGAGACACGGCCATTAAGTTTAACGTAGAATACGCCATCCGATAAGACAGAAAACATATGTAACAATAAATGATAAATAATACAAGCAAATGAATTTCTTTATTTGATAGTTACTTTGGATGATATACATAAGCTTATGATAGGAAAAATAGGATAAAAATGTTTTTAAATTATCAATTAAATTTCTCGCAAAAACGAAGTCAATGGCTGTTATCAATAGTAAAGATAAATGATAAATAACATACGCGAATCAATTTTATTATTTTTTTTGCAGTGCTTGGCAGCATTTTCTCTTCTTTTACTCTACTTTAACTTGCCCGCCTAAAATTATGCAATACAAAGAAAGGGCTGCACGAGTACATTTAAATCGCCCAACAGCAAACACTCAACCAAACACCACACACATATTTGTGTGCATGTGTTTATACAATTTTCATTTGAGAAATTTAAATATTAGGAAGATATCAACCAACATGAAATGTATGTCAAACGAAAGCTAACATCTTCATTTGACTACAAAAAAAAAAAAAAAAAAATTTATCGAGCCGTTTCCTTATAATTAAAGAAATAGAGATTACAACAATAAAAACCTGACATTGGTGCCCATACCGTAAGGTAAGACGTATTCTACGCCAAAAAATAAAACATTTCTAGAAAAGAAAGAAAATCCAAGTGTACATAGTTTAACGAAACATAATTTACCAACTTTTTATACAAACTAAAGTAAAGTTTTAAAATATAAGCGCCTGGAATATAAAATGTTTTCGAAAAATTTACGACTTCTTTAAATTAAAACATCATAACATAGGTATTTGGTAGCTCATGTTAAAAATATAAAAGTAAGTTGAACAATGCTAAAGTATCATTATTATACCAAACAAACTGTTGGGGAAAACGTAAAGTAATCTCATTTTCTATAGGCTCCAATAAAACATGTGGCATTTTCATATCTCGAAATAATGTTGCCATGTTTGTTTGGCACATAATTCCGTGTTTATTAAGCAAAATTGTAACATTTTGTACTATAGATATTGTATATACATATGTATATATACTTTATGCTGATGATTTGAAATTATTTTCAATTCAAGCGATGTTTTAAAACTTCAATGTGACATAAATGTTCTTCATTTATGGTGCATGAAGTCGCACCTTGCTTTAAACATAAACTTTCCTAACCCATATATGTACGTTGTACACTTTGGCGTGGTGTCTCCCACGGGGGCAGTCCTGACGCATAAGTGGATTTTTTAAATAAAAAGAGAAATTCGGTTCTGTTAATTCAAGTTGAATCTAATCATATACATATATATGTATATGGATATGAAATATATAAAATGAGTTATGAGTTGATAATTTATGACAAGATGGCTTTACCTGGAGCGAAGTGGTAGTCGACGTGTTCCTCTGAGATCCTGAGACGAAGTGAAGTTTAGAGAAAATGGCGGGAAATACGGTGAACCGGAATAATTCGCACATTATTAAGGCAGCTGTCCTAACCTTGCCGGACCCCTTACCGTAAGCAAAATCCTTAGAGAGAACATCCTCCAGCTACCAGTTCACACCACATCACATGTTTAATTAAAAAATGTTTTTTTGTTTGTTTCCAATTCTGCTGGTTTTTTCCTTGAGCCGGTCCGTGTTCTTCCGTCATCGTCTCCCGTGCTCTACTTGGGAGGACGGTTAAAGAAGGAAACATACATTAAGGAAGAACATACGTGGGCTTTTTTTGTTTCTTTTCGCAACTTTGGTGCACTTTATATTTGTATGCCGCTTAGCATGATTTGCGAATGTAGGTCGACGCCCAACGTCAGTCGCACAGGAGCCGCCACGTAGAACTCTGGGTCGGCCAACCGCATGAGTCGAAACGGAGCGCACGGTCCACTAAGATCCGCACTAAATGCAGGCGGCCGCCTGCTTCTATTTTCACTATCACCGTGGGGGAGATAGCCTCAAATTCACTCATGAGAGGGGCGATTGCGTTGTCGAGCAAATGCCCGACCGGAATGTTGGTTGTTGTTGTTGTCGCGCTAGTTGTAGAGAATCTTCCTTTCTTTGTGGGTAATTGTATGGGGCGCATCGTCGTTGTGATCGGGAAGGACGTGTTCCCGAGTCACCTCGCCGCCAATTCTTTTCGTTATCAGATGGTCGGAAAGGACGTATTCCCGAGCCATGCGTTCGCTGATGCTGAGGTGGTCGTGAAGGACGAATTCCGACGCATGTCGTTCGTCGTTTCTTTTCCTGGGCAGGCTGTCTGAATGGACGGGATCCAAAGAACGCCTTCGCGTTCTTGATGCAGTGACGGTCGGAAAGTATGGGCTTCCGAGCCCCCACCCGCTGAGAGTGAGACCACCTGGGTCACCGAAGCTACCTCTTCTTCCTCGGCTTCCTCCACCGGTTGCGCCCATAAACTTTCATCACCTACTGTAAAAATAATATTTGGGTGTGATCGTATCGGCACGATTGCGCCCCCATCTGAGGGTGGCCACCTAACTCAAAGGTGGTGAACTTGGCTATGTTCCACAGTTGAGAACGTATATGGCAACTTTTGCATACATCGTAAAAACACCTGATGGACTCGTCAGTAGTGACCTAACACCTGACTGCATAAGATGTTTAAAAAAAGCAAAACAAATAAAACCTAGTATAAACTACAGATGCTTGTATGTCTGTTCGTCTGTACTCGCGGAAAGTGCCCCCCACCATTAAATGGCCAAACATTCTCTTTTTTTTTGTACATCAATGATCTGTTGGTGGTGAGATATATAGATCAGTTTGACATCCAACAATCTGGCCATCTAGCAATCTGGCCTACCACCCACAAACAGTTTGCATGCCACTGTGCATAACTTGCTGACCACAGGGCGCATCAGTTACTTAATGTGTAAAAATTGTTTTTTTGCAATGAAATAAGGTGTGCATGCAATAGGAGCAACGCAATTTGTTTTAGCTGTGCCCTACTCGCATGTCGCCATGGTTTTTTTTGCTTTATTATTGACATAAATTCATTTCCATGCTATCATGATTCACGGGTAACCATGATTCACGGAAACTGGTGATAGTTTAGGACACCCTTAACAGTCACTATGTGAAGCCTATGTTTGCTGGCATACAAAAGTCATTTCACATGCTAATTATATGTGTACGTATGTGTGTATGTATACCGGCGACGGTTAAGGTTGTTGGAAACGGAATAGTTCGCGGTTCATTAACAGCAAATTCTTAATCGTCGTGTTTATATGAAATCAAAAATATAACCGAGTGTCCAAAAATTGGAAATTAGTGAGGTGGAGTTTAAACACAAAGCAAAAAACCAACGCGGCAAACATAAATACGTATCTGAAAATTATGAGTTCGTCACATAGAAAAATAAAGAAATATGTATTTACTGAAATCCATCATCAGACGTGTTACAATTTCGTTTTATTTTTGGAATTGTGTGTGTGTTTACGAAGTTAACATTTACTTTTTGATCAAAGAAAAATCAAATTTATAAAAAGTGTTGCTCTATATTATCAGCTAAATTTGAAGTGAAGTGCTTGAATTTTAAAAAATTCTTAAACAAGTTTTATATTCGAAGAGAAAAAAAACTACTACGAAAAAACTACTAATATCGTCCTTCGGATTATGGCACATTTTTGCGCTAAAAATGAAGTTCAAAAAGATGGTTATTGTAACACGAGGTGACTACATAGAACCCGCTATGGGTGGTGAATTCGATGTAGCCATTGGCGCTCGTGTCATCGCGGCCTAAGGTAGACGCATACAGGTATGCGGCGACGAGGAGCAGGCGGCTGTGGATAAATTCGATGGTAAGTGGTATTGATATGTAAAAATAATAATGGAAATAGTTTTTTATACATGAACTCGGAGTTTTTTACGTACATAAGTAGGTACATATGTATATAGATATGCATCCACATGCACATGGTGGAGTGCTGAACTCAGTGTGCTGCACGAATAATGGTAATATCATTCGCGTTTTTGTACACTGAAAATAATTTGTTTTAAATTCTTTCTCAATAGGTGAAAAAGAGGTTTACGTGATGGAGTGTGATTGAAGGATTGCAACGAATGACGTAACAGTAATATACGTAAAACTGCATTTGCCGACATATTCAAGGTAAAACAAGCTGTTTAGGTTTTAAGAAATTATAATGTTCATACTTATGTCTGACGATAGTTCTGTGTTCATATTCACTACCTAGTAAAAACCAACAAGAGCCAATAATAATTTTACTTAATTTTTACCGGATAGGATTTTTCATACGCCAAAACTAGCAAGGAACCAGCGCAGTAGGGCAGATTAAGAGAGCCCAAACGATAGCTTAACTTGCAAGTTTTTTACTGGATAAAGCAAGAATTTGCCAGTTAGACAAAAAAGCTTATTGAAAGTATTCAGTTGATTAAAAGTAGAAAGCAAATATTAAAAATGTTTATTATGCCCATTATGAAGGGCGAATATTGGAAAAATTGATAAAATATTTAAATATACAACAAAAAAAAAAATTGCAACTTCTTACTGGTTTTGCGTTCTCTTACTTTCTTGCATGTTTCTTTCATTAAACGCAAATTTTCCTTACGCTCTGAAATTTAGTTAGTGGCAAGTCACTGGATAGTTTTTGTTTACTAGAGAATATGAAAACATAACTGATGTTAGGGTGGAACTGGGCTGACCTTTAACTAAACGTTATAAATCCCGGAAAATTAACTCAAACTAATGGTTCGTTAGGATAGTTTTGTACGGGTATCGGGTGTCAAAGGACCACATCTCTTCGCCTTTTTGCATATATGAAAATGAATTCGCAGAATTCTTTATATTCTTGTACTACACGTACTGTTTATGATTATTTTGTTTTTGCATAGAATAAAGGTGCATACCTAATGCACATAGATACACATTATTCAAGTATTGTTGATTGATGCATAGCGTGCATAGTTGATGTATTCGTGCTATAAATTAATTTTGGAAATGTCAGGGTAGATCTTAAATCCGTTTGAACCTTTATGAATAGGGCTTTGAAATTAGGAATATATTCAAACCCCTGTTTCCGTTTTGGATTTTTTTTTTTTGCGTTTTCTTTGTAGGGGAAGAAGCGGTATTTTCGCAGGAGGGCAGCAAGACCAATTTCGTTATTGGTCTGCTTGTTTGCGCCTTTGTAGTATAGATGTCGACGACGCGTACCCGGTTATCAGAGCCTGGGTGTAGGTTGATGACTCTTCCCTATCTCCACATATTAGGCGGTTGATCGTCCCCTTTTATGACCACAAGATCTTCTGTTTTTACGTCGCTTTGTATGTGTTTCCATTTTTCGCGTATTTGCATTTCCAGCAGATATTCAGCCTTCTATCTCCTACAAAATGTTCGATGTATGGCTTTCAGTTTCTGCCACCGGTTTACGATCGAGGCAGGGCTTTTGTTGACTTCTATTTCAGGTGGAGCTTATAAGTGTTCACCTACTAAGAAGAGGCTCCAAGAGGGGCTTAACGGACGCGAGTTGAGGCAAGACTCGATTCGACACAAAAGAGTTGTGAACTCTTCGAATGTGTAACTGAAACCGGAAGCAATCTTCTTAATATGAGTTTTAAAACTTTTTACCCCTGCGTCCCATAATCCGTTCATATGGAATATGCCATGTAACTATCTGGTGCTATGCTTACTCAATGTATAATTTCGCGCTTCAGTTATAAAGGCTTTAAATTCAGATCGTAGATATCGCGAAGCTCCTACAAAGTTGGTGCCATTGTCGGAGTAAAAATTTTTTGGGCATCCTCTCCTGGCTATGAACCTAGCAAAGGCTGCCAAAAAAGATGCAGCGCTAAGGTCATTGCTGGCTTCCAAGTGTATAGCCTTAGTGGCGAAACACACAAACAGGCAAACGTAACCCTGCCGCGGAAAATTTTAATATCGAAAGGTCCTGCGAAATCTACACCTGCGTTTGTAAACGCACGCGAATACGTGGTGCGTTCATGAGGGAGCACTCCCATAAGCAGCGTTTGGGTTCATTTTCTGTGGATTGTGCAGACCTCACAATTATGGATGACGGACTTTACCATATTTTTGACTCGGAGAATACAATACTCCGTTCGAATAAGACTCAGCATCAATTGATTTTCGCCATGCAGGGAGATTTTATAGATAAATTGAACAACAAGACGGGTCAATAGGCACTTATAAGGAAGGATGATTGGGTGACGCTCATTGTACGCTAAATCTAGCGATGCGTTTTTAGACTTCAGGTTAGAATATTCATCACTATAGTATTGCTTCTGGTAAATGATTATTAGGCATTGTGCCGTAGGCTTAATTTCATCGGATGAAATTAAACAAGACTCTGCTCGAATGGAAGCTGTTCTGTTCGGATGAGTGCTTTGATAGAATCTCATAATATATGATAAGACTCTCAAAGCTCTCGGTAAATGTGAAGACCTATCGAGAATGTCATCAAAATTTTTTATCGTTATGGTTGCACATAAATGCGCTTTTTTTCTTCGATGTTGGTGTTATAGCTTGTCTCTTGTCTTGGCCAATATTCCTTGTCTTCTTGCAACCAATAAGGGCCATGCCACCACAAAGTGTTGTCGACTAATAGGCGAGAATTCTTCTGCTTGCCATATCTGCTGGAGTTGATGCCGACTCCACATGAAGCCAGTCCGTATTTCCGACTTTGTCGACAATTTTTGTTATAAGATGTGCCACGAATGTTGACCACGAACATGGGGGTTTGCGTATCCATGCAAGCACAATTGTGGAATCTGTCCATAGGTGTAGTTTTACCTGTCCTAGTTGTAGGTTGCCAAGCACCGACTCAATGCTTTCGGCGAGCAATACCGCGCCGCAGAGTTCTAATCGGGGTAGGGAAGTAGTTTCAACTAAAACAACTTTAGTTTTTGCCACAAACAGATTCACTAAAACTTCACTACCCTGTTTTACACGTAGGTATACCGTAGCCGCATACGCTTTTTCCGAAGCATCGCAAAAGTCATGTACTTCGACGTCAAGGGCGGGAGAAAAATAAACCCAGCGCGGTATCTTTATCCTCACTATCTCGCGGTAGTGTTTGGTAAAATTTTGCCATTTTTCTAAAGTAGTTGAAGACACAGGTTCATCCCACTCAGTGTTGGGGTCTTCGAATTCCAAAAAATCTTCGCTTAGTAGATCTTGTTTTGGAATATCTACTATTATATCCTTGCAGTTGGCCGTCCATTTTCGTAAGGGAAAACTTGCTGTCCGGTGTTTCGAAGAAATTTCGTCCCTTACCTTTATGGTAGATTCGATGCTGTGTCCTCCTGCAAGTACATCATCTACGTACATGCACTTTCGCAGAATATTAGCTGCTATTGGATGCGAGCTTTCTACGTCATCGGCCAACTGCGACAATGTCCTTATCGCCAGGTAAAAAGCACAGTTTATTCCGAACGTAACCGTCTTTAATTCACACAGGCTAGTTGTAATGTATATACTAACATCGATAACTATCGCGAGACGCAACTTGAGACGGCAGATGAGTTACGTAACAAGTGTGCATAAGAGTGCGCACAGTCACCGACGCAAACGTACGTTGCGTGTCAGCTGACACGATCAAACTTATGAGAACGCCATGTAAATGAAAACTCATCAACGTGTTCGTGTGACGGGTACGCGCGACGTGTACGTGTGTAATCAGAAAAATTTAGATTTTTGCCGTGAAGCCGTGTCAGCTGAGTGCTCTCTCACCGCACAGTGTTGCCAAGCAGAACTTTTTAAAATCATTAACAAAATAACCTTATAAAAATTTAAATTTTTATTAAATTAATTTAAAATCGATGTTTAATAATGTTAATTATAGATAAATGAACTATTTGCATTTGTTGGTTTTTGGCTTTGGTTTATTATACAATGAAAATTTGTGATTGACAACGCGGATGTGTGTAAAAGTATGTATGCAAACAAAGGAATGGCAACATTGTGTTGATGCATACAAACACAGTTTTATGTACGCAAAGTTTGTTTACAAAACATACGCACGGGCACAAGTTTTGCTCAATTTTTTGTATCTCCCGACAAACAGACACGGCAAACGTACACGTCGGTGACTGTGCGCACTATAAGAGAAGGGTATCAAGGGAAAGTGGGAATCGTCAAAAGAATATCCTTTCGAGTTTTCGGCAATTTTTGTGTCAATCGCCATCAGCGCGTGCACATATACGCAAATGAATTGATGCGCGCATGAATTATTTATTGAATGCATGCATATTATTAATTTAGAATAACTTTATATAATTTATATGCATGAATATGCGTATTTAGTATGTCTACATGTAATAAATTGAATAAAAAAATTAAACTAAAATGCCGCAGAGTGGAAATTGACCTCTGGCCAAAGTAAGATGATTTCATATTACATGCCACAACTTAACCAACAAAGCCACAGCAGGCCTTGCAATGTGCTCGCTTAAAGGGCTAATTATTCAAATCTCAACTCAAGAGCATTTGGACGAAAATTCAAGAATATTCTAGAAAAATGCCAGCAATTTGTCAGAATACGTTGCCAAAATACATTATTGTCTGATATTGCGATGTTGAAACTTTTCAATGACCGTCGATGGTTTGTAAAATTGAAGATTTTAGCATTTCTGTGTTTGTCGCGAAAAAGATTGTTGCGGGGAACATTTGCGTGCGCGGGGAGATGAAATGCTTGCGCTTATGAATCAACAGCTTTTGTTTTCAGAAATACACGCGGGCGTGAATGAATTTTTTGTTGTTGTTGGTATGTACATAAGTATGTAAATATGTAGATATGCATGCATGCATGCGTGTAACTTACTGACCCGGCTTCGCGGAATTAAAACCACAATATTTTTCTTTCCTCACAAGGAGGAATTTTTGAATATTTTATTGATTTCAAGTAACGCAGAGTAAGGTGAGTTTAAGACTAAATTCAAATCTACTTGTCACTTAACAAGAGAGCTTCAGCAGCGCGTCAGTCACGTTGCTTGACAACGTGGCTGTTCAAATCGACACGAAAGAATTTTTGGAGTTGCAATCCGACTCGATTGCGAAACACGGGAAAAGGTGGGAACCCAAAGACTAAGCAGAGCGGTTTGCCGAAATTGGAGCTGCCGCGACGGTGGGATCCACTGCGTCAGCGATTGCACCGTGAGAATACAATGCAGTGAGGTGCATGCAAAAAACAAAAAACAGAAGTGCATGTATAAATTCAACCTTGACCTACGCTAAATCTTAATCACATCACAGCGCATCACAACTGCAGCTGCACTTGTGCCTGCACCAGCACTACATATTCTAAAATATCTGAAACTACATACGTACATACATACATACCTATATGCATTTATTAAGGCATTCATTTGCGTACATGTGCACGCGCTGATGGCGATTGACACAAAAATTGCCGAAAACTCGAAAGAATATTCTTTGGACGATTCCCCCTTTCCCTTGATACCCTTCTCTTATGCACACTTGCTGCATAACTCATCTGCCGTCTCAAGTTGCGTCTCGCGATCCAGAAACAGGTGTTTTCTTGTTTACTTATTTTTCTTCTTTTGTTTTCGTTTTTGTTTTTGTTGCTGTTTAAGCCTTTAGAATAAGTGTTTGCTCTACTACAATTATCTTTTTAAGAATTTCTGAAATAAAAACAAATTCGTACTTTAAAATGCAACCGTTACCCGAACATGTACACGTCGTTGATTTGGCCGAACTGATTTGAATATAGCCGTTCGCCATTTCAGAGACGTACGAGGACACGGATAAGTAAGACATAATAATTTGCTCTTGAATATTACCATAATTTATTTAATTTACAGATATTAAAACCTCTCCCTACATCTCATCTGTATAAAATCATTTGAAAATATAAATTGGTATTAAAGTGCGTTATTAATATATCCGTGTTTCATTTTGAATCACATCGTTAGCCGCCACCTCGTGCGAAACTCTAAAGTTGCTACTGTGCCAGCAACATTCTTTTAATATTTATCCTGATTCCTTTAACGGTTCGCACAGCGATAATCTATGAAATCATTGGACTTGCAACGCCGCAACCAAGAAACTTCCGAG
This sequence comes from Anomoia purmunda, assembly GCA_951828415.1. Classification (NCBI taxonomy): domain Eukaryota; kingdom Metazoa; phylum Arthropoda; class Insecta; order Diptera; family Tephritidae; genus Anomoia; species Anomoia purmunda. The sequence goes on from OX639998.1 coordinate 39,777,335, forward strand.
AAGAACAACGCTACCACTTGCGAAATAGAATTGTCACATCGAACATTCGCGAAGTCAATATGGCCGACAACAACAGCGAAAATAGTTCGAACAGCGGTGACGAAGTTGATTGCACAATTGTGCAACAAGATAGCACAATGGACGATCTGCGCGAACAAATTAAATTACTGCAGAAATCGCTTGCTGCATCAGAGCAAGAGAAGCTCCACTTAAAAGAAAAAATGAATCGTCAATCTGCCGACGTTAATGCCACCGAGGCCACTTCCGCCAGCTTCAAAAATGTCGAAGCTCCCACTCTCAGCCCTAGTCTTGCTAACTACTCAACAGCCTTGCCTTCAAATTGCTTCGAGGCCAATCTAGGTACAGCCGGTCACTCAACTAACGCTACCCCTGTCAGCGAAAATGCCATCGTAACCTTTGCCGGCGTAAACTATGCCAACGCCACTTCTGTCAACGCCAACGGTTCGTATCCAGTTTATGATAATTTTGCTACAAATTACTCTCCAATGCAGTCTAGCCAAAACTTCGCAGCTACTCGTCACGTAACAAATTATTCGTCAATCAACCGAAGCGCCACAACTTCAACAGTTAGGCCATCTAATATGCCACACATTTATACGCCAAACACATCAACAGTTCCTGCCGCCCAACCTAGTTTGAACACGGGATGCTATTCACAAATACAAACAAGAAAAATATTGGATTTGCCTGATTTCCACGGTTCGCCCGAGGAATGGCCTATGTTTTATGTTGCCTTTACGGAAACTACTAACATGTATTCTTACACAAATTTAGAAAACCTATTACGCTTGCAAAAAGCGTTAAAAGGTAAAGCCCGACAGCAGGTGGAATCGTTGCTAATCCACCCCAATAGCGTGGATGCTGCGATGAAAACTCTCGAATTTCATTACGGCCGACCTGAATTGCTAATCCGTAGTCAAATTGCAAAGGCCCGCTCGTTTCCTGCTGTAACCGGAGAAAGAATAACTGAAATCCTCAACCTCAGTGCAATGGTCTCTAATTTAACAGCCTTCTTAGAAAATTCCGGAGCTATACCGCATCTCAATAATCCGACTCTGCTTGAGGAACTTGTTTGCAAGCTGCCAGTGAACAAAAGAGAAGAATGGTTTCGACATATCTTTAATTTACAAATGCCTTATCCCACTGTGCGTGATTTCTGCAATTGGCTGCAGCAAATTGCTACTTACGTGTCTATGTTCACCGATGCCATGCTACCAAAGAATCCAGGAAATGAACAGGTTAGTAATAAAGTTAAAACTTCATCAAAACCAGTTATGACTGTCATCAATATTGAGAAAATGTGTTCAATGTGCAAACAAAACCATCAGCTGTATCAGTGTCAAAAGTTTAAAGATATCGATTATCATAATCGTTGGAATTTCGTCAAAACAAATCGATTATGCTTTTGCTGTTTGGAACCTGGACATAATATGCAAAAATGTTATAAACGCCGGCCTTGTAATATTTTGTCATGCAACAAGTTCCACAACCGATTACTTCATAAGGGAAAAGAAAATACTAAAGACAGCACCGATATCGAGAGCACAGCTGTTGCCACAGTCAGTGGATATCAAACTATGCAGCAACAGTCTGTTAAGCAATATGAACAGTGCAACCAGACACTGTTAAAGTATTTGCCAGTCAAACTGAAAGGTCCGAAAGGGGAAATAAGTGTCATCGCCTTCATCGACGAAGGAGCGAAGATATCACTGCTAGAGGAGAAAGTAGCAAACGCAATCGGGTTGAAAGGCAAAACCGACATGCTTCGTCTGAAATGGATCGGCAACCATACAACGAGCGAACAGTCGCGGCAAGTGTCACTTGAAATTGCAGGCGACTTTGAAGCAGCAGAATTTTACCACATGAGAGGAGTGCGCACTACGAAGCAGCTATATCTGCCGCAGCAAACGTTAAAGCTGCGCGAGTTCACTCAACATCATACAGAACTGAACCAAATTTGCGTTAGTGATTACAACAACGCCGTACCGCAAATTCTTATTGGATTGCCACATTCGAGCTTAACAAGAACAATTAAAGCAATGAATTTTGACGACGGTTTTGCCGTCCACAAAACAAACTTGGGTTGGACAGTGTTTGGTTCGAACGAAGAATGTAATAGTGATGCCACTATTTGTCATGTAGATATAGATATTTGCAAGGCGTTCGAAGACAACAAACAAATAGCAGAATACTTTGCTGCTGAGAACTTTGAAATAAAGCAATTGCCAATAATAAAATCTGACGCGGATAAAAGAGCACAAAAGCTACTTGAAGATACTACTAAATTTAAATCTGGTAGATATGAAACTGGTCTGCTGTGGCGTAGTGAAGAGGTTGAATTTCCTGAAAGTTTTTCGATGGCAGTGAAACGTCTTGAACAAGTCGAAGCAAAAATGGCAAGGGATTCTGAGTATGCGGAATGGTACAACAACAAAATTAAAGAGTACGTAGAAAAAGGCTATGCGAGAAAGATTACGCCTTTAGAGGCAAGTGTAAAAAACCAAAAAAACCAACGTACGTGGTATTTGCCACATTTTGTTGCATGTAATATTAACAAAGGTAATAAACGTAGATTAGTATTTGATTCAGCAGCCAATGTAAACGGCATGAGTTTAAATAGTGCACTCATGAAAGGACCAGACGAATATCAGCCAAAACCACTTGTGTCAATACTATTTAAGTTCCGGCAGGGTCGTGTCGGGGTATGTGGAGACATCCGTGAGATGTTCCACCGCATTCTCATCCGTAAGGAGGATGAGAACTCGCAGCGCTTTCTTTGGAGAGGGGGCGATAAATTCAACCAGCCCGATGTATACGTGATGTGCGCTATGATTTTCGGATCAGTTAGTTCTCCATGTTCGGCGCAATTTGTTAAGAATTTGCATGCAGTAAAATATCAAGATTGTTCGGCAAGAGCAGTAAACGCTATAATCAACCGTCATTATGTCGACGATTATATGGACAGTTTTCATACTGTCGAAGAGGGTGTCAAGGTAACAAAGCAGGTGATAGATATTCACTTCAGTGCAGGGTTTGAATTACGGGGAATAATATCTAATGCAAGCGAGGCTATGGAAGCTCCAACCAGCAATGTGCAACCGCTGTTGCCGATAATTCACAATCCTTGTCGGAGTGAATTCGCGTCAGAGAAGGTGCTCGGTATGCACTGGAACCCAACAAAGGATTATTTGTTTTTTAAGTTGCTTTTCGCTAAAGTATCGAAGTCAGTCCTCGACGGTACAAGGCGGCCAACAAAAGGCGAAATCTTAAGCGTATTGATGTCGATTTTTGATCCTCTCGGGTTTCTTTGCACTGTTGTGTTGCGTGCCAAAATATTAATGCAAAGGTTATGGCAACGTAATATTGGTTGGCACGAGCCAATTCCTGATGACGTTTACGAGAAATGGTTAGAGTGGTACAGAAGTTTGAGCTGTATTGAAGATTTTCAGATGCCAAGGTGTCACAACCCGAACTTTCTCGAGCCAGACTCTGACGTGGAACTACACGTTTTTGTGGATGCGAGTGAACTTGCATTCGCAGCTGTTGCATTCTGGCGCATCACCCATAAAGGTTCTACCGTAGTGTCGTTCGTCACTGGAAGGTCAAGATGCAGTCCGTTGAAACCGATTTCCATTCCAAGGCTGGAACTCCAATCAGCTGTACTCGGAGTACGGTTGAAAGAAGCAGTCATTAATAGTCATGATGTTAAGCCAAGTTCAGTGACTTTCTGGTCGGATTCGAAAACAGTTGTCCAGTGGGTGAGGTCGGACGCAAGGCGCTATAAGCAGTTTGTAGCTCATCGTATAACGGAAATTCTGCAATCATCGGATGCATCTCAGTGGAGGTGGGTACCAGGTAAATACAATCCTGCCGACGACGCTACCCGTATTAAGGCGTTCAATATAAATGGTAAGTAGTTGAATGGTCCACCATTTTTAAAATTAGGCAAGAACGAATGGCCCGTCATGCCCGGCGATCTGAAACGAGATGGGTGCGAGGAAGAAGTACGTTCGAAGGAGTTGTATTCAATACACAAAGTTGAAGAGTCTATACACTTTCACAGATATTCAAACTATTACAAATTTCTAAAAGTCATGGGTTGGGTCCTGCACGCTGTTAGAAAATTTCGTGAAAACAGCTATGCCATCCCAAAATTGTTAAACGCGTCCGATATAAAAAGCGCTGAGGCATTAATTTGCAGATTGGTTCAGGAGACGGAATTCTTTAACGAAATCAAATCCATTCAAAGTGGGTTGCCTGTAAATAAATCTAGCCCGCTATATAAATTAAATCCTATCGTAGACGATGATGGTATCGTGCGACTTGGTGGACGTATAGATTATGCAGTATGTGTTCCGATATCCACAAAACGCCCTATAATTTTGCCAAAGGGTCACACACTCTCAAAACTAATCGTAAGACATTTTCATGAAGTATATTATCACCATAATTTTGAAGCAACAATCTGCGCAATTCGGTACAAATTTTGGATCCCGAATATACGCCGTCTACTTAGGTCCGTCAAAGCAGGTTGCCAAGTTTGTAAGAACCTTACAGTTATTCCGGAGACGCCGCAAATGGGACAATTGCCAGTCGACAGACTTACTCCGTTCGTGCGTCCGTTTTCCTATGCAGGTATTGACTACTTTGGACCCGTTTTTGTTGCAATAGGCCGCCGTCAATAGAAACGATGGGTCGCGATCTTCACGTGCCTTACAACAAGAGCAATTCACTTGGAGTTAGCTCGAGATCTTTCCACAGACGCTACCATCATTGTTCTTAAAAATTTTGTTAATCGAAGAGGTATTCCGGTCAGAATAAGAAGTGATAGAGGCACGAACTTCGTTGGTGCCAGCAAAGAAGAATGGGTGTGTGTTGAGCAAGGCATAGCATCCGAATGTAATCGTCGAGGCATTGAATGGGTTTTTAGCACTCCTGCGAATCCCTCCGCAGGTGGGATATGGGAAAGGATGGTACGCATCGTAAAGAGAGTTTTGTCGTTCACTTTAAAGGAACGTGCACCGCAGATTGAGACGCTGCAATGTCTGTTAATAGAAGCAGAGAATTTAGTAAATTCTCGCCCGCTGACTCACGTGCCGATTGAGAGCACAGATGCGGAGCTTCTTACGCCGAACCATTTTCTTTTGGGTTGCCCGAACTTCGTACAAACTACCGCTGTGCCAGAACAGGTGTGTCTACGGAAGCAGTGGCGAATAACGCAGCAATTAAAACAAACGTTTTGGAAACGTTGGATGTTGGAGTATCTTCCAGTTTTGACTCGCCGCACAAAATGGCATAAAAGGGTGAAGCCCATAAGTGTCGGCGATATAGTCATAATATGCGATGACAATGAAAGCCGCGGTCAGTGGAAACGCGGTATCGTAGTCGAAGCTAAACCAGCCGCTGATGGTCAAGTTCGATCCGTCCTCGTGAAGACAACTTCCGGAAACTTACGACGACCAGCATCCAAGATAGTCCTTGACGTTATTGGTGATTCTCTCGAGCCCGATTCGAATCACGAGGGGCAGAATGTTGCTGTTTAAGCCTTTAGAATAAGTGTTTGCTCTACTACAATTATCTTTTTAAGAATTTCTGAAATAAAAACAAATTCGTACTTTAAAATGCAACCGTGACCCGAACATGTACACGTCGTTGATTTGGCCGAACTGATTTGAATATAGCCGTTCGCCATTTCAGAGACGTACGAGGACACGGATAAGTAAGACATAATAATTTGCTCTTGAATATTACCATAATTTATTTAATTTACAGATATTAAAACCTCTCCCTACATCTCATCTGTATAAAATCATTTGAAAATATACATTGGTATTAAAGTGCGTTATTAATATATCCGTGTTTCATTTTGAATCACATCGTTAGCCGCCACCTCGTGCGAAACTCTAAAGTTGCTACTGTGCCAGCAACAGTTTTGATTTATTACTTATCTTCTTTTTGCACACATGCAGCCGCCCGCATCGCCAATAGAGCCCCTCTGCTCTAAAAATAGCAAAATATGGTAAAAATGGTTTTTATTTTTAGGGTAGAATTAAATTCAGTATTTTTCGGAGGTGAATTCTTTCGGTTGCACCCGCGAATTTTGCTGATGAGAAAGCTGTTTTAACATTTGCGCCTTTTCATTTCATACAAGCTCTCTGACAAAATACTACAGCATCAGCAGAACACAAAGTCTAGCGCTAACACAAAGCAGGAATGTATATTTATTTATCTATTTATTTATTTACGTATACCCCGACAATCACAATCACAGGTATGCACGAAAATAGTGATCAAAACGAATAATCTACAGCGATTCAATTAATATAATCAGAGCGATATAGATGCACGTCCGTTGCTTATGCGAACAAATGTGCGAAATATATCAAGAATAATGATGAGGTTTTTAATATAGAAGTAAAATACTATTGGTGGAGTATTGAATTTCAGAATCGTGGTAGTCCTCACCTTCAAATTTTTGTTTGGATCGAAGGAAAAGTTCCATGTAAAAGTGCGGCATTAGATGAAATGATAAGGCTACGAATTAATTAATGAGGCACTCTGTTAATCTAATGCTACATATAATTTAACAAAATGTCTAGTCATTTTATAACTAGGCTTAAGTTCGTTTACAACCTAATAAATAACATTGAAAATTTAATAACAGAATAAATTAAAGTTGTAAAAACTAAAAAAATACGTTTTATATCTGCTATATAACAAAAAATTAAAAAAATAAATAATAGTTTAAAAAACTTAAACAAAAACACGCTTTAGATAGATAGAATTAAAAACATAAAATAATAGTTAATATACATAAGTATAAAAAATTTAACAGAAAAAAATCTATATCATTTTTAAAAGGCATGGTGTGTTCGAAATTAACTTTTAAACAAGCTTTTAGTCAGTTTCTTTAACTGTAGAATTAGTATAACAATATAGCACAAAGTCTTCGATGTGTTCTCGAATCTGTGCATTGTCCATATTATTTTGCTTTTAAAATGCCTTGTGTTTGCGGTCATAAAGCTGACCGGGTGCTGTAAAATACTGTGTAATAAATGCAACGAATATTTTCACCTTTCGTGTTTTAAATTATCGCAAGATACAAAGCTCGGCTTAGCACTTTTATTATTCTGTGTTAAAGTAAATTTAAAAATCACCAAAAACTTTTTTATTTTTTCTTGATTACCGCTGAGACTGCGGCTGTAACGGAACCTCCACTGTTCTCACAGAGAACGTTCATTCCTGCTGTCGTTTCGCATTTTTGGGAAAAGGTCGTTTTCTCGTCCAGCTCACCACTCAATAATTTTTCACCTACAAGGGGCAAAATTTAACATCGGTTGAGCGAAAACAACAATTTTAGAGAAAATTAATGTACGTTCTCTGTTATCAGCTACATTGTGTGGTTGTAGATGTTTTTTGGCGAAAAATTTCCTTTTGTTTTGATAAGGAATTTTCGCAATTCTATTTCCAACATTTAAAAAAAAAATAATCAAAATATGTACATACCTATTCTTCTATACTTTCAATTTTAGTGTTTTATTTTATTTAACTAATATTTTCCATATAACTTTCAGTAATTATTTTAAGTAATTAAACAAAATCTTCCAAAAACACTTAAGAAATTGCATTTACTGTTTATCATATGTATGCACATGCATGCATTTATTTAACAATGCATATTTAATCGAATTACTTCCATGCAAAAGGGCGCGTACAAGCATATGTGTAGATATGTAAATAAAATATAAATAATTATGTACATACATATGTTTGTTCACATGCGCGTACATTCAATCGAACGCTAAGTCTGTGCGCAAAGTTTGACAAAATATCTTATCTCCAGTTGGACTTTAATTTTTACCATGTCAAAAATAACAATGTTCTAATGAAATATTTATACAAATGGTTAAACAAAGCTATAGTTCAACAGGCCATCGTGGTAAAAGTTTAATTTAAATATTAAATTTTGTATGTCGAAGATCGAAATTCATTGATTTGAAAATAAAAACTCGAAAGCCAAATTAGCTGTTTTGTCAAAACTCCACAGAATAATTGCTTCTGCCCGCAATTCACACGAAAAAGCTGCGTCGCAAAGCCGCCATCATTAATCAGGGTTTAATTGAGCTAATTTGTATTTGAGGTAGGTAGGAGGAGAAAAAAGTGGAGTATAATACAAATATTGATATACTACCTACTTAGATCGAAAGAATAAAAACGGTTTATTTGGAATTTCGGGTTGAGTCTTTTGTATAGGTCATTGACACAGATTGTTGGTTCAGGAAGAAGCAAAAGTAGTATGATTAATTAAATGTATCCCAAACCTGAATTAATTATAGCAATATTTGCGTTTAATTAGACAATTGTAGAAAAATATTTTAAAAAGGTAGTAGATTTGCGACTCCTAAATATATTATTCTGCTACTTGTGCTACACTTGTGATAAGACGAAAGCACTGACATATGTAAATGCGACCAAAATTACATACATATATGTAATGTACATATGTACATATGTATGTATGCAAGTAGGCGTAGCGGTAAGGCGATTGGTTGCGCCGATTTGGAATAATTAGGGCTTTAAATGACATATGTATATAGCAGGATTTCGTGCAAAACACGTTTATAATGATAAGGGGTCATGCACATATTACGTAACGCGATTTTTGATTATTTTAGATCCCCCAAACTTTCAGAAAAATTGTTTTTATTAATCGTAGAATAAAATACAATGTTAACTGATATCTATACATATTATAAAACAAAGTCTAAAATTTTGGAAAGAGCTAATCTCGGGCACTACTGAACGGATTGGGATGCAACTTTGTTTAAATTAATGCTTGCAGTTAGCACTACAATGATAGCTACATACTTAAATTAAAAATTAGCCTATTCATTTCTGAAATATTTAAGTGTAAAGTTTTAAAAAAATCTACACTAAGTACAGCATTGCTACAACCGAATGTAAAATCAGTGTCGTAGCGGGAACATGTGTAGTTGTGTGAGTAGTAAATCAACTGCTCTTCGTTACTACTTCGTTCGGCTATGCGCAGAGGGCTGTGCTGTTGACTTCGTTGATAAACCGATGCAAGGCGAAATGATAACTTTGATCCACACTGTTAGATATGTTTGTTTTTCAGATGCTGTGTGATCATACAAGAAACTAGAAACTACAGCTGAATTTTTAAAAGTTTTTTAGTGTTTTGCTTACGGTGTTGCACATTTTCTTCCATACAAAAATTAGGTTTGTTCATGTGTTTTGTTTATGTGTTTACGTATAAGAAATTACTTACTATTAGTTACTTTGGTTCAGAAATAGTTTGATTTTGCATGTACCTTAATTCCTAAATATACAAACCCATAAAAATAACAATTTTATGTTGCATACAATTGCAATTAAAACTTTTTGTTGGACAAACATCAAAAAATTTCTTTGTATACAATACAAGGACGGAAAGATATTTTTCCTTGATGCTCCTGGCGGCACGGGAAAATCATTTTTAATAAATTTACTTCTCACTAAAGTAAGATCTGGCGGTAACGTTGCCCTTGCGGTAGCGTCTTCTGGGATCGCAGCTACCCTTTTAGAAGGTGGAAGAACGGCGCATACTACATTTAAACTTCCTCTAAATATTTCTGACGATTGTGCCAGCGTATGCAACATTTCTAAGCAAAGTAATACTTCTAAGCTTATCCAGATGTGCTCACTGATAGTTTGGGATGAAGCGCTTTAAGAAGTACGAACACACCTATGGGTGGTTGTACGGTATTATTTTCAGGAGATTTCCGTAAAATATTGCCAGTTATATCTAGCCCTGGTTCCTGGCTGATGAGGTGAATGCGTCATTAAAACGATCATACCTTTGGTCCGATGTAATAAAATTAGCACCCAAGATTAACATGAGAGTGCTTAAAGCCTCAGAAGATAACAGGATGTTTGCTGACATGTTACTGAAAGTTGGTAACGGTGAGCTTCCAACAGTTTGTGGGAAAATCTCCTTCAATAATGATATATGCGTTTCAGTCACCGACCATCAACAACTGATTGACAAAATATATCCCACAATAGACCAACTTGCTTATAAAGCTGTATCATGGTTAAAGGAACGAGCAATATTAACACCTACTAATGAACAAGTCGAAAAAATTAACGAATTGGTATTGGTAAAATTCCACGCACAAACGAGAGAATATTGCTCGGTGGATACAGTAGTCGACGGCGAAGAAGCTGTGCACTACCCAACGGGATTTCTAAATTCTATGAACCCTTCAGGTACGCCTCCCCACAATCTTACTTTAAAAGTTGGAGCCCCAATAATTTTATTGCGAAATTTAAGTCCCCCACTGTTATGCTATGGAACTCGCCTGCAGGTAAAAAGGTTACATTTTTATCTGGTTGAATGTACTATTTTAACTGGTTGTGGTACTGGAAAATCTACTTTAATACCTTGAATTCCGATGATACCTACAGATTTGCCATTTAGATTTAAAAGACTTTAGGTTCCGGTAAAGGTTTGTTTTGGAATGACCATAAACAAGGCACTGGGGCAAACATTTAATGTAACCGGAGTGGATTTGAGTAAGCCATGTTTTTTACACGGACAACTGTACGTAGCCCTATCAAGTGTTAGATCGAAAAGAAACCTTTTTGTCCTTGCAGAAGGAGGTACGCATAATATTGTATACAAAGAAATTTTTTGATGTTTGTCCAATAAAAAGTTTTAATTGCAATTGTATGCAACATAAAATTGTTATTTTTATGAGTTTGTATATTTAGGAATTAAGGTAAATGCAAAATCAAACTATTTCAGAACCAAAGTAACTAATAGTAAGTAATTTCTTATACATATACTTACATAAACAGAAAGCGCGTGGCGAAGCCTCGCGCAACCGTTGCCAGCTAGTATGTTATACATATATTAGGCAAAGGGAAATCACGTGGCACATTTCGTCACAAAAAGTGAACATGAAAGAGTGTTCGGAAATATTCGATACAGTATATGATAATAGTGTTCTTATATATAGAATAGTGTTCTTAGAAGAGCAATACATACAAACAATATATCATCACTGCGAGTTTTTCGAACTGTAATGAAACACAAGAATGTTGACAATGGAAAGACTTCAACTTTATTTGTTTCCTTTACATGTGTATTTAACGCTGAACGGACTGGTTGTGTTTCAGGTGCTGTGCATTTATTTCGTTTGTACGGATTTTAAATATGCCGCGCGGTGACGAATAATTAAGTTCACTTATTTATTTTGCGTTAATTATATCTTTGAATATTAATATATTTACGTTATTAAATAAACAATATTAATTTAATTTGATAATAGAGTGACAATATATTTTGCTTGTCATTCTGTGTAACTGTGTAAGTAGAAATTTAAGAGAATGGAAGAGTGCAATAGGTGCCGTAAGGGCATAAGAGGAGAGACTGGTGTTCGATGTGAGGGGGTAAAGTGTACCATAAGACTTTGGCTTGTGCGTCAATAAATGACTACTGCATGCAAGGGTTAGTAAGCTGCCCTTTTTTAAGATTTATGTGTGATGATTGCATTACATATATTTCTAATATAGATGATGCTCTCAGGCAGATAATGTCAATATCAGAAACTAATAAAATTAATCTGAGAGAGCAAAAATGCAAAGTAGAGAAAATGCTGAGTGATCAGAAAAAAGAAATTAGCGCAGCCCTAAATAATAATGAAAGAGAGATGAAGAGAATGATGGAAAATATAAATAAAGTTAATAAAGAAAAATTAGAATTAATGAAAAGAGTAGAAAACGTATGCAGAGAAAATAAAGAAAAGCTAAATAAAGTTAATGAGTCTAAAGAGACTTTCTCAAAGCAAAAAGATGAAATAATTAAAGAGTTAAAAAAGGTTGCCAATAGTAATAAAAATTTAGATTATGCTAATGTTGGTCTTTCTTACGCAAATGCATTAAAAGGCATTCCGCCCATTGTAATAAAGCCTAAGAACAAACAAACAATAGATAATACAAAAAAAGACTTAAACAAAATAGATGCTTCACAGATGAACATTGGTAGGGTGATAAATAAAAATAATGGTACAATAATTATAAGTGCTAATACAGCCACTGATAAAGAGAAAATAAAAAATACGTTAACAGAAATGTTAGATCAAGAAAAATATAATATTGCGGAGCCAAAAGTTCATTTACCAAAAGTAGTTGTTGCTAATTAGTGCTGAATATAACGAAGCAGATATTGTTAAGAAAATGGTTGCTCAAAACGAAATATTAAAAAATGCTAAGCTAAAATGTTTAAAAATTCAACGTTCAAAGAGAGAAAATAGAACCCCCTATGTTAATGCGATAATTGAGGTAGAGCATTCATGCTTTGAAGACATTCTGAATTGTAGAAAAATTAATATAGGTTGGGATCGCTGTCCAGTGTACGATGACCAAACGGTAAGAAGATGTTATAAATGCTAAGGGTGTAACCATATTGCAAATAACTGTACCAAAAAACTGAGATGTAGTAAATGTATGGGGGAGCATAAATTTGAAGTCTGTAGCCAGAGTACGCCAATAAATGTTTGTGGAAATTGTGTAGGTGCTAATAACCAGTTAGGTTTAAAGTTTAATACTGAACACATCATTATGAGTCATGATTGTCCAGTTTACCAGAGAAAGTTAAAGTTGGAAAAACAGCGAGTTGGTTATTAGCAACCAAATTATCATGTAAAGAAAACAAGGTGCAGTTTCAAATGCATTTATTTAAACAGTTGTAGTTTTCTAGCTAACAAAGCAGAACTAGAAAGGCTTATAGAAGAAGTAAACCCGGACATAGTGTTATGCTCAGAAGCATGCCTTACCTCAGATATTGGTGATGGTGAAATTAATACGGGAGGTGTTGTGTTATTATTAAAAGAAGGTATCGAGTACAAAGTAAGATACAATAGATCGATAGACAAAAATGTCTGGTGTGCAATAATATAATTAAAAAACTGTGATATTAAATGGCAAATAGGTGTATTGTACCATTCACCAAGCTCTAGCGACAGTGAATTTTTAAACCATTTAGAATCGATAGTAACAGAGGTATGTGAAACAGGTACAAACTCCCTTATTATTGGAGACTTCAATATAAACCTAAATGTTAATTCTTCTGGTTGTAATAAACTAAATGAAATATTTGCTAGAAGTTCAATGAAACAAATGGTTAATTTCAATACTCGAATTGCAGAAATGTCTCAAACAAAAATTGATCTCCTTTATGCAAACGCGAACGTAATATCTTGCGAGAGACTAGAGCAGAATAAAATTTCTGATCATGAAACTATTTCATTCACTGTAAAAGTCAATAATTCGAACCCATTACGTAGAACAATTACGAAAATGTCCTGGCAAAATTATACAATTGACAATTTAATTAATTTACTAAGAAAATGCGACTTCAGCATATTGAAAAACTTGAATGTCGATGATATGGCAAATTATATAAATGCCAGTTTAACCAGTTGTATGAGTTTACTAACATATGAGGAAAATAGAATTGTAAAATTGAGAAATAAATGGTATGACCAAGAATTGACAGAACTCAATAAACTGAAGTATAATTTACAATTGCAAGCAATATCAACGGGTGACTTTTCTGAATACAATAATCAGGCGCGTACACAGAAATATTTTTCGGGAGGGGGTTTTGAAATAAAAATTATAAAATAATGTTGATTTTTCTTTCCGATTTTACTATGATTTTCATGAAATTAAAATTATAAAATTATATTGATTTTTCTTCCCGATTTTGCCATGATGTCCATTACTTCCTCCTGGGTTACTTCAACGTCCCTGTGTATGTTGAGCAATGCCAATCCGTTTAACCTATCTTCTCCCGTTTTATTTCGCAGATAGTTTTTCAGTCTGCGAAGTGAGGAGAACGAACGTTCGCTGGATGCCATAGAAACAGGCAATGTCGCCCCAATTTGCAGGAACGTATTTACATTAGGAAATATTGTGGCATTGCAAACATTTAGACAGTCTATGAATGTCTTTGCCACTTCCGCTACATTTTTGTTATGCCTAGACAAATAAGTTTTGAATAAGTCAATGAGCGCAAACTTACACGTTTATAATTAATTACCTTCGCCACATTTTCAGTTCAGCAAGAAAATCGTCCCCAGATCCGCAAACGTCTTTTGGCCATTGACCCTCAAATGCACAAACTGTCTCCTGCAATTCCTCATCGCTGAGCCCAATACACTTGCTTGGCAAAATATTTTCTATTTTTAAGAGCAGTTCCCGATGCCTTAAAAATCGCTCAGTAATTTGCTCTAAAAAGTGGTCGAGAAACGGAACAAAAATTGAGCGACGATAATATATTTCTGGGCTTCCTTCGTAGTTGTCCCTATTAATCTGGCGGCCTACTGTTCGAGGAATATTCATTTCTATGCCTGTATTCGCAGCTTTTATCTGTACCGAATCAAATATTTGTTTGAACGATTGTTCTGAGTTTTCGCGCATTTCGTTTAATTCGGAAAACAAATCATTGGCATAATTGACGCATATGCTAATATCACAATCTTCTCGTTGGAGCAACAGGCTTACATTTTTTGTAAGGAGGAAAATTGGCTTCAGAATTGCCAGCGATATTATAAACTGCGGTGTACGTATTGCCGCCAACAAAGCATGTGGCTTTGTGGTATCACTTCTTATATTGGTGTCGTCAAGTTCCTCTAAAGCAGCACAAATGCAATCGAAGACGTCGTAAAACAAAGATAGCGAATCCAAATGTTCCACCCAGCGCGTTTCACAAAACTTTAAAAGACGAAGTTTTGCCTCCGGATTTCTTTCTTTAATAATTTTGTTTAATACTGCGCCAGCTTTGGTGGAGAGTCGAAATATATTCACAATATCCTTAATTGTGCCGATACAGTTTCTAATCGATGATATTTTGCAGCAATATGATATGGCGAGATTTAAACTGTGATTGGCACAATGCACATATACAGCTTCCGGATATATGCTCCTAATTACCGCAGCACACCCCTTAAACTCTCCACTCATAGCACGAGCACCATCATAACCTTCAAAAATTAAAATAAATAAAATAAATAGCATGTTTATTTCGTCATATGTATTAAAAAAAATCACCTTGTCCTCTTAAATTTGCAAGATTCAGTTTGAGATCCTTCAACACTTCTATAAGAGTATTTGCGAGTCCCGCGCCCGTGACATTTTCCACAGGGACAAAACATAAAAAATCCTCCCGAATTTTGCGATCGTTTTCTACCTTTTCAACGAATCGTACGCATATTGAAAATTGTTCAATTCCACTTACATCGGTTGTCTCATCGGCCATTACAGAAAAGTATCCTGATTTGTTGACCCGGTCCACGATTTTTTTTTGAATAATCTGCCCTGCAGTTTCAATGACTTCAGTTTGAATTCGTGGACTGAGATATGAAGCATTTCCTGCCCCACTTTCAATATGGCCCTTTAAAACATTATCTCCACTTTCAATTGCAAAACGCAGAAGAGCTCTGAAATTCCCATCATTTTCCACTGGCATTTCCAAAGGCAGACGACCTTGATCCCGATGTCCTCTCAATGATATTCCTTGCCTTCCACATAGTAGCACTGTACGTATAATAGAGGCAATTTTTTTTCTATTTTCAATTTGCTGCTTATTCTTACTTATGTCTATTTCGCAAAGGACATTGTTTTTTTTGTTTTCATAAATCAATATAAAATTTGCTGCTCGTTCCGTTGCACACTTATGGTAATCTTTTGCTTGATGGTCTTTACATTTTTCGATGGCCTTTTTCCATTGGCGGAATGGAGTTTGAACAAACGTGTTAGAACTTTGATGACTGCCTTTTCCAACAGTGCTGAAACTAAATGCAACGCAAATTCGGCAGTATGCGCCATCTTCAATTGGAGAATAACGTAGCCAAGAAAATGATTGATTCCATGAATTTTGGAATTTCAAATTTCGATCCCCTGATGCTGGAAACTTGAATGCAATATCAGGAGTCCACACATTTGTGAGAAGCTGATATTTTTCTCCATCATCGAGTTGGCGACGACAGAAACTAGCAACATAATTAACATATTCCTAAAAATTCAGCCATATCAAATATACGGAATAATTTAGCCAAAATATATATTTGTACATTGTATGTACAATAAATATTATAAAAAATGTGCTGGCGTATATACTATGTACATCCATAAAATGTATGAAGAAATAATAGTAATATTACTTCTCTGAGCCGTTTTTCAGGTGGAGTTGAACCAGTGTCAAGTGGAACAACAGATTTATCACTTTCAGGAACAGCATTCTCATTTACACGTTTTAAAACTTTTTTAGTAAAATAATTTTTTATTGAATTATTCATTTTGTAACAAAAGTAAGAGCACATATAACACTGAACGTATGAAAAACCAGACTAATTTAACAATGCAGCCACAATGAGTTTTTGCAAATTGTAGCTGATATGATAACGGTAAACCGAAACATCATAGTCACGCTTCAGTCAAAGACAGTTACAAATAAAAGTTCCATATGGTTGTTGTACCGCAGACTGACAGAAAAACAAGATTAACAGTTAGTGTTTGAGTAATTCCGCTCACAAAATTCATTGTCGCTCTGGCTTTCACAGTCACTGCTTAACCCCAGAGGGCACAACCAAAAAAATATACGAGTAAGCACAACCGGTTACCTAAACCTTATTTTTCCATTTTTTTATATCAATAATTCTAGGAATATGATAATATTTTGCTGCAAATATTTAACTTGGATCTTAAATAATGCATTAGGTTAGTTTTCATAAAAATAAAACAATTTTTGGTACGTTTAAATAGGTAGACGATGAGGGTGCTTGACTAAGCTGTAATTAAATGTATACATAAATTATAAATATTTCTAAGCTTAAGATATTAAATTTTTTTTAAATTAAGTATAAAAGTATAAATTTGAATTAAAAAAAAAAAACACACACACAAACAAATGGCGGGAGTTTCCATACAATATATGTAGGTACCCGGGTACCTGGTTTGGCTCTCTAGGGTTAAGCCAAAGCCACGGCTCTCTCATTGAACCTATGTCACGATAAGCCTTTTGCCACTTTGAACAGAAACATATGTATATAATTTCTATTTCTAGGTTAAATAACAAGACTTTAACGGTCCACGCTTCAATAACAATAAAAAGAGCATAATATACAAACATATAAAATTAAAAAAAATTAAAATTCTCAACTATTCTACAATTTTTTATTTTTATTTTCTATTTATTTTAGGGGGGGGGGGGAGGGGGGTTGAACCCCCAAAACACCCCCCTGTGTACGCGCCTGACAATAATGTTGCAAAATATTACAAAAAGCTAATAAAATACAAAAAAATGAAACACATGGAAAAAAATGTTGAGTTAAATAGCTTTGATAGTAAATTAATGTGGAAGCATCTAAAGCAGGCGGCCAGTATATCCGAGGTTAAAGATAATATTTCAACCGTTAGTGTAAAAGGCGTGAAATATGAAACTCCTCAAAGCATTGCTGAAGCATTAAACCATTTCTTTATTGAAAGTATTATTGAAATAAATGAGAATATTGAAATCGTAGATAGTGGTGGCGAGTTGGAATCAAGGGTAGGTACAAGAATAAAATTTGAAGAAGTTAACACAAATGATATTGCTGACATAGTTAAACAGTGAAAACATAAAATAGGCGGAATGAAAATATTGTCAGAAGGAGTTATAAAAGATTCAGTTGAATACATGGGCCTTTTTTATGCTGACATTATAAATAAAAGTATGAAAACTGGTATAGTGCCTGACTCGTGGAAAGTATCTACAATAATACCCATAAAAAAAGTAAAAAAGTCAATAATAGCCGAAGATCTTAGACCTATTAACACATTGCCAAACATAGAGAAATTGTTAGAGATATCGATAAAGAAGCAACTTACTAATTATCTGGAAAATAATAAAATACTAATGAAAGCACAGTCAGGCTTTAGAGAAAAGCACTCTTGTGAAACCGCTTTAAATTTAGTAATATCTGACTGGAAAGAAAATCTCAATTTGAAGAAAAGTACTGTTGCAGTTTTCATTGATCTTAAGAGAGCGTTCGAAACAATTGACAGAAATATAATGCTAGCCAAATTACATAATATTGGTGTAAGGGATACGGAATTGCGGTGGTTTAAGAGCTTTCACACTAACCGCAAACAAAAAACTGTAATAGAGTCGGCCGCCTCAGAGGAAGCGTTGGTGGAAATATGATTACCACAAGGATCGGTTTTGGCTCCAATTCTATTCAACATATGTATATATTAATGATATATCATCAGCTATAATGCACAGCAGTATAAGATTGTTTGCGGACGATGCATTACTGGAAATAAGTGAAACGGATATAATGATAGCTATGGACAAAATGCAACAGGATTTAAGTTCACTTTATAGGTGGCTTTGCAAGAAAAATTAAAACTCAATGTTAGCAAAACAAATTTTATGATCATATCAAGATCGCTGAATAAAGAAACACGTAAATTTAACCTGAGCATTATGGGTCAAACATTGAGGAATTAAACATAATTAAATACTTAGGTATTCAGATCGATAACAAAATGAAATTCAATGAGCACATCGATTATATTGTTGGAAAAATTGCAAAGAAAATTGGATTTATGAAAAGGTCATGCAAATATATAAGTAGGAAATATAAAATTATGGTGTATAGATCTATTATAGAGCCGCACTTTTTGTTTTGTCCAACGATATTTTTTATTGCGAATGAAGCACAAATAGATAAGCTACAGGCATGGGCGTCCGCAGGATTTCATATAGGGGGGGGGGGGGGTTGGGGGAAATATTTTTTTCTACAGAATTAAAGAAAATTTATATAAATATTTGTATATCTTTTTGATTTTCAAAGTCTTACTATTTTTATTCGAAGGCCAATCTTCTAGGATTCGAAGAAAATTTCTCCAAAACCTGCTCTACAAAACCATCACGCTCGTCCTTCACACTTTCTCTGTGTAAGCTTAACATACACAAACCTGGTAAATCAGAAGTATAAAATATAACATTTTTAGTAATCAAACAAATCCTACCGTTAAGACGATCTTCGGTCATTGTTGACCTCAGCCAAGTTTTGACTCTCCGCAACGTGCTAAACGATCTTTCCACGGTTGCGCTGGTATATGGAAGAGTATATAAGATTTTCAGGGCCTCCGTTATTTTTGGTAAAAATGGATCTGCTTCTTTAAGTATGTTGTTGAGGCTTAGGGATACATCAATTTTTTTTCCCTGCCAAAATCGATACCACAGTTCAATTTCTTCCTCTATACCATCCAAATGGTAATAGCTGGTGACAGCATTAATTTTTGATTTTATATCGAGTAGTGTCCCTTCTTGAATCGCTTTTGGATGAAGAATAGAGAGCGTAAATGCTGGAGTATGTACTTGGCTGAATCTACTTTCAAGTGAACATATTAACGAATCAATATACGGAATATATATTGACCGTCTGAAATATTCATTACTTGAAGTTGCTGGTTGGTTTGATCGATGAACTTGTTTCCCAACAACCCTGGGCCGTTCAAGTGTATATCCAACATCATTTAAAAGGTTTTCTGCTTCCCTGAATATTTCATCGAAAATGTCTTCAGCAGATGCTCTGTGACTTTTAAATAATTCTATTAGCCTCTGAATATGTTCATTGACTTTCAAAACATTTAGTTCTTTGGATTGCAAAACATTGACAACTGGCTCCAATAATTGTGAATATTTTGCAATTACACATAGTGAAATAACATATGTGGACTGTACTGAAAGGCAGTGCAGTTGAGAGGCGTGTTTTTTTGTGGCAATATTGCCTTCTGTTGTCAGTTTGGCCAGAGCTTGAACAATTAAAATGTAGTTTTTTTTTTAAATTCCAATAGCTTTATATTTTTGACTCCAACGTGTCTCACAAAGCATCGGAAGATTTGGCGCAGAACTTCTTCGTAATGGCGACTCTGGAAAAAAATTAATTGTGTCTTTCACTGTGGACGTACAGTTTCGTACTTCGGGAACAGCATTCAGATCGTTCACCACCAAGTTGAGTTTATGGCTTGAGCAATGAAAAAACAGCGCCCGGCTGAAACGATTAAGTAGAATTTTTTGAACGCCGTTCTCCTTGCCTGCCATGGTTGCACAACCATCGTATCCTTGGCCAAAGCATTTCTCTGTATCAAATTCACATGTGTTTACAATAAAGTTTTCAATAGCCGCCGCTATAGATTTAGCATCCATGGCCTCTAATTGCGTAAAACCTAGAAATTCTTCTCGAATTCTCATTTGATCATTATCGAAGAAGCGAACACCAATAGATAATTGCTCTTTACCGGAAATATCGCACGTTTCATCTGCTAAGATGCTGTAACCAACTGACTTCTTTACAGCTTTACAGATCAATTCTCTTATGTGACTGTCACAAATCGATATGATTTCATTTTGAATCCGAACTGACGTGTACCGGGCATTCGCCTTTGCAGATTCAAAAATTTGATTTAAGTTGTCGTCTGCGTATTTTAGTTTTAATTCAATTAAATCCATAAATGTACCTGAATTTAAAAAATAGTAACAACAATAGCATTGCTGTATGTATAAAAATTTATAGAGTTATAAAAACATGCCTGAATTGCTCTCTTTGCCACGCAAAGCAATATCGTGGGTTCCACAAAACACTATTGCCGATATGATCAACGACAACTGCTTTTTGTTTTCTTCAATAATTCTTTTGCGGCCACTTTGCATTTGTAAGTCAACAGGAGTATCGTCCAGAAAATGTTTGGCCGCACTTACTGAATCTTTGTGCCTGTTTGATGATGCATGTGCCCTGAAAAATTCATTAGCATCCTTATAATTTGTGAAAGGCCGAATTACAAGTGAGCCATGTGTGCCTTGTACATTTGTTGCAGGAAATAAAACACAATATATGCATAAAGCTCCTTTTAAGCGGGCGGAATATGTCAGCCATGGCGCATACATCTGTAGCCACTGATGTCTGAACTTGCGCTTTAAATTTTTTCCATCAGCTGAGAAATCATATTGCATGGTTGGTATCCATGGATTCTGCAATATTTCTCTCTTTTTTTCGACCGTCAAACTGAATACCCGACCAACCCAATTTCCAACATCATTTCCAGAATATTCTGTAGGTGCTACCACTATTGATGTGCCCACTGGGGAAGATGCTTTACGCGCCTCACTTGTATCGCTTTCTCCACTGCTGCTTTTGTCTCTTCTTGTGCGCTTTGCTTTACGTTATAGAAAAACATTTTATAATATTTATTTATTTAAGAAAAACCCATGATTAACTTATCTTACCAAAAAACTTTCTTATATCCATAGTAAATTCTTTATCTCAGCACTTTTTTGTGAATATGCAACCATAGAATTTCAGTTTTATCGCGCGTTTAACCACATTGAGCGCGGAATCGAACAGCTGATTACCTAAAAAAGCTGCCATACATTCGTATTTTTAGCATATTTAGTTTTTTGGTGCAATGCTTGTCAAATGTTAACAGCTGCTTGCGATTCAAGCTTAGAAAAAAAAACAAACAAAAAAACACCTAACTCAAAAATTGAATTGGTCTCAGATATTAGGGGGGGGGGCAAATGCCCGGTTTGCCCATACCTGCGGACGCCCATGGCTACAGGTTATGCAAAATAAGGCCATGAGATTTATTTTGAACATGTGGTATGACACCCCAATAAAAAACATGATCGAAACCTTGAATTGGTTGAGCGTTAAACAGCAAATCTTTTATCAAATTATGAAATTTATTTTTAATATTAAGTATGGTAACCTACCAGAGTACCTGAGTGTAAAACTTAATTATGTTAATGAAACTCATTCCCATGGAGTGAGGGAGAATAATAATTTTAGATTGCCTCTTTTTAAAACAGAAATAGACAAGCAAAATATATTTTATAAAGGTTTAAAAAGTTACAATGTCCTTACTAATTATATAAAGAACAGTAATAACTTCAATAGTTTTAAAAATAGTTTATTTGAATACTGTAGAACCCTTCCTCTGAGATGGAATTTTTCCTTCTTACTTACTTTTCATGCTATACCATGGATCAATTGTCTGATTGAATGAAGTGAATATGGGAGGGGCAGGATTTGCCTTTACATATATAACATAAATACTCAGGTGGACTGACTTGGCGCTGTCACCTATGTTGGCCGGAAATATAATATCATACAATATGATCAAAGTGCTATTTACGGATGACCACTTAAAACTGCAAGAAGACCTCGGCCGTCTCTGAAAATACTTAAAGTCGGCATCCATAGCGCTTTGACATTAAAAAAAGATATTGAAGTGAGACTATCACTGTCCACTGTTATGAACAAAGCCGAGTACCACGTTATCTAAATTGAGACTAGCACTGTCCACCATAGCGCTTTGACATTAAAAAAAGATATTGAAGTGAGACTATCACTGTCCACTGTTATGAACAAAGCCGAGTACCACGTTATCTAAATTGAGACTAGCACTGTCCACTGAAATGAGCTGATCCAAGAGTAACGCGATGTGTACTGATGGCCACTTTGTCCGTATTGAGACCTCGTCGGTCTCAGCAGGCCCTAAAAGTCGGCGCCAAATGAGCAGTTAAAATTTATGCAAATATAACTTATATAACTATTTTAAAATTGTACTTTTAATGAATTTTGTATACAGTTAGTTCTTTTAATGTGTACAAATTTAGAAAAAAATAATAATAAATAAATATATGTTGACAGGTGTTGCAGTGTATAGGCTGGGTTCAATACACCAATATTTTGTTACTAACCTTAGCACTATCCCTTAACAAGATAAAGTATAGTTTTTATCCATTCGTGACTTAGAACTATTTATATGTATAGACCAAACTTTTTCTAAAATTTATAATGCTTTATAGAGTTCAATCATTTGGTAAGTAAATCGGCAGGCATATCTGCAGTTGGCATATATTCAATTTTTAAAATTCCATCTGATATTTTTTCTCCACACAAATGAAAACGTACATCAATGTGTTTCGATCTTTTATGAAAAACAGGGTTGGCACATAGCTTTTGTGCAGATTGGTTATCATTAAATATAGTTATAGTGTAAAATTCATTCGTAATCTCCAACTGCAAGTTTCTTAAATATGCAGACTCTTTACAACAATCAGATATGCCCATATATTCGGCCTCTGTACTAGATAACGCAACAGTACTCTGCTTTTTAGTTTCCCATGAAACTGCGCAATCGGATAGTGTAAAGAAATATCCAGTGTAGGGCTTTCGGTCTACCAAATTACTAGCCCAGTCTGCATATACAAAGCCTTCTAATTTGATATTACCATCCCCTGAATATTTTAAATATAAGTTTTTTGTTTTCTTTAAATACTTTAAAATTCTTTTAGCATAAGTCCAATGCTCTTCATTAAAGCAATTGTTGTTGTTGTTGTTAAGTAGTTAACTGAAAATACAATATCCGGGCGTCAATTCTCGTTCTGTGAAACTGTGAAATGTAAACTAAGTTTTCATTTTCATTTTCGCACCAACTTTTCACTTTATCATATTGTGCGATTCTTATATGTTTTCACTGTGAAAAAGTTGTGAAAAAATGTGTTCCATTCTCATTTGTACCAAGCAAATTTATCAACTTTGTAATTTTGAAATATTTGTGGAAAAGCTGAATGCACACAAAACAACAATCATGTCAATTTATATTTTTGCAATTTTTGGAGCACAAGATGACGAAGAAAGGTAAGTTCGAATCAGTTTTAAAAACTTTTTGATTTTGTTTTTTTCTATTTTGTTTTAGAAATAAATTATTTATTAAAAATTATATTTACGCATATTGTCTCCTCTTTCCACCGTATTTTATTGTTCCTCCGAGTCCATTCAATTTTTCCGCCAACTCCTTCCACTTGGCTTCTCTTAATTTCGCTCCGTCTACAGTTACAAATCTGTAAAATATGAAATTCACATATCTTCAAATTTAAAATATTCATACAGTGAAAATATTTACTTGTCGTTGTCCAAGTTCTCTTCAAGCCAATTTATCAGATACTCTTTTTGGTTTTCGCTGGCGCGCTTTCCTTGGATCTCCTTCTCCATGCTTGCGGTCAAGAATGATAGAACCACGCAATCTTGCATTCTATCATTCTTGGAGAAGGACATCCAAGGAAAGCGCGCCAGCGAAAACCAAATGGAGTATCTGATAAATTGGCTTGAAGAGAACTTGGACATAGCTAACGACAAGTAAATATTTTTACTGTATGAGTATATGTATATTCATATGTATATATGTAGGAATAACTACCTGCAGAATCTTCAGTGTGAAAAAACGAAAGGCGCGCTCCCAACCCGACGAATTTCTCCAAATCGAAGAAAAGAAATTAAAGGAGCAAAAATTGGCAAACAATCTGGAATGGAAGAAATAGCAGCCATAAATTGGAAGACCGAAGCCATAAGAAAAAGTGCAGAGGTGAACGGCGGCATCCTGCAGGTGCTGCAAAATATTTTACATCTAATGCAGGAGAAAAAATATAAAAAGTTTCCAAATGGTATCTACCCGTATTTGTAATATAATGGTATAGCAACATCACAGCCACCGTGTGTGATTACTATGTATGCTATTAATTGCTACACTTTGCGCGTGGCAGCTTAGCAACAGCATAAATCGCGCATGGGATCCAAACTGCCCAGCAACGGCTGCCTAACGCAAAAGGTCATCCCCATGCGGACCAGCAACAATAATAGCCTGCACATGTGTTTCGGCGCCAGGCCAGCAACAGGCTAGCCTAGCGCGTAAGATCACAACGCAGCCTAGTAACAGCAACATCTTGCTGTTGTGTTTTCCAGGCAGCGTGAAAACGGCGCTGCTTAGCAATTAACCACGCAGCCTTAGAACAACAACACCTTGCGCAAAGGCTTTTCAAGGACTTTTACAATGTTTGCGCGTGGCAAAAAAAATTTAAGCGGGCAGAATAGTAATTAGTGGGAGAGATATATGACAGCACGTGATGCGTCAACATGATGTTAAATAAATAATTGTAAAATTATGAAATTATAAAATGTTTAATTAAAGTGTGTAAATTAAATCAAATAGTGTTTCATTAAAAAAGCAAGTTTATTAGATCACTTGCTTAATTTGTATAATAATTACGATGTATGAATATGTGGTGAATGTATACTGAATGGCGGGGTGCAATAGCGCCTTGTGAAATAAGGCCTTAAATACCTTATTTCACTTTCAATTGAGAAATAAGGCCTTTATTTCAAAAATGGCTTTATTGTACTTTGAAAGTGAAATAAGGCCTTAAGGCCTTATTGCACTTACATTTTTATTTTTTATTCTTTTTATATTTTATTGAATAATTACAAAAAAATTGAACATTAATAATTCAACAAAAAATGTTCATATTAACAAAAATTAATGGAATATTAATAATTCAAAAACAAATCAAAATAAACGAAAGAAAATCAGGCAAAAATGTGTTTGGCTTCTTGAACAATGGTTCTACACGCTGGACATAAAGTTGAGACGGAATTCCTTTATTTTTCCGCGTCCAATTTTTCATAGCAATCACTGCAAATCTTAAAATGACTTCATGGCAATAACAATATATATCTTTGTTTTTCATAACAAATAATGCATGTAAAATTATTTTCAATGGTCCAAGGCAAAACTGATGGTAAAGTATCAATTGTTAGATCAACCTCGTCATTCTCATCACCTGTCGTCGCCGTAATATTATCTTGTTCCAGAATCGCGTTCAAAGACAAATCATTATAACTTATCTGGCTAAGACAGTCGCTCAAACTGATTGTTCCATTTTCCAAATTTCATAAGATAGTTTTAATCAAATATTCACGCGTTTTTTGCCTTTTTAACTTTGCTATACAAATTGAAATACTGTCGTCCAATGATTTTTTAAAATCAATTGATTTTGTCACACCTACATCTAGTAAATGGTCTGTGAATTTATAAAAACTTAGCTGAATCTCTATATCATGAATTAAGTCGATTAATGGACCGATAGTGTAGTTTATAGTTATGCGATCGCCTACTTTTCTCCCCTGTTTCCATTTGATTTGCGTATTAAATTTATTAATAAACTGTATTGGAACTAGATCATCTTTAATATCGCGTACACAGCTGTCACAATTATTAGCAATGCACTTTTTATTCATAACGTCGCAGCAAACTGATGTAAGAAATAAATCAGCTTTGGCAGGAATCTGCGCTATAATCTTTGCACAGCTTTCTAGTAAAAAATAAAATTTGCATGGTACTTTCAGACACACATATTGTGTCGTAAATTATTGATTAACTGAATGTAAGTTGGCTTAGAACGAATAAAAATAGTTTTGCAAACTTCTTCCTCAGTATATTCGGCTTTGAAAAGTTGATATGCTTCTGTTAAGGTCATAAGCATAAAACGTTTTGAGACTACTTCCCCATTGATTAGCATTGTATCCTTTCGCCAAGGAGCTTGAACGCTAATTCCATCTTCCAAAAAGAAATTTTTCAATTAATTTTTCACGCATCTGGCTTTTTGATGACTTGGTAGTATTTCCATCCATCGTTTCTGTTGGTTTAAGCATAAAGATTTAAGGATAGCTATTTTTCTATTCAGGTTTTTAGGTAGCACAGCCTCAACTTTTTTCATTGCTTTTCACATCGTTTGCTTACAGCTGTAAATTTCGCAATTCAAACTATTATTTATGCTCTTTTTTGTCGCAAAACTTGCTGCCTAGCACGGTCCTTTTCTTTCTTCTTTTCTAATAAATTGCTATCACTTTTCATTTTTTGCGATAATCTTTTTCGGCACTCTTGCTTTCGTTTAGCTTTTTCTTCTTGTATTCCTGCCATTTCTCGACGTTTTCTGTCATTTTCTCTCTATACTTCATTGTTATTGCTTTTCTTGTTTCTTTTGCCGTTTTGTCATCTATAACATTTTAATTTTGTGCAATTTCTACGACTTTATTTAATATGTAACGGACGCGACGAATTTCAAACACCAATAAGTTTTATTAATCGTTTTTGCCGAGAGCCAATTATTACTTTTCTTAAGTGAAACGATTTATCTGCTTATAGTATGAAAGCAATTTAAACTTCAACACTTTGCGCACTAATGAGAACAATAAATCCTGTTTTCGATAACGGACGCGACATACGAATATAAGCAGAAGCAAACACAAAACTATCGTTATTCGATCTCCACTCAGTCTGTCTGCTTGTTGAACATTATGTCACTATCAGCAGAAGATTTTTAAATTATAAAAACATCATAGTATTACCAGAGAACTTGTAAGTAATGAGAAGGCGCAAATGTTAAAACAGCCTTTTCATCAACAAAATTTCTACGTGCCGTCGGGAGAATTCAACATAGCAATTTAATTCTACCATACGAATAAAAACCATTTTCACCATATTTTGCTATATTTAGAGCAGAGGGGCTCTTTTGCGGAGGCGAGCGGCTGCATGTATACAAAAAGAAGATAAATAATAAATCAAAAGAAAAACCATAGAAGGAAAATAAGTAAACAAAAAAACCAGTTTCTGGATAGCGAAACGCAACTTGAGACGGCAGATGAGTTATTCAACAGTTGAGGATAAGAGAAGGGTTGAAAGGGATAGGGGGAATCGTCAAAAGAATATTCTTTCGAGTTTTCGGCAATTTTTGTGTCAATCGCCATCAGCGCGTGCACATGTACGCAAATGAGTTGATGCGCATTTGGACAAAAGTTCTAGAATGTTCTAGAATGTTCTAGAATGTTCCAGAATATTCTAGAATGCCAGCAATTTGTCAGACTACGTTGGGAAATTAGATTATTGTCTGATATTGCGATGTTGAATCTTTTCAATGACCGTCAATGGTTTGTAAAATTTAAGATTTTAGCATTTTTGAGTTCGTCGTAAAAATGATTGTTGCGGGGAACATTTGCGTGCGCGGGGAGAACATACATACATACATATTTTGTTTTCGGAAATACACGCGAGCGCTTATGAATGAATTTTTTGTTGTTGTAGGTATGTACCCAGATAGCATTTAGATGATTGTTTTGTGATTATCACCTAAGAATACTCATTTATGACTATTCTTTATGATCAAAATATGACTAAAAGAAGAACCAGAATAAAAAATGCTCAGAAATCATATTTCGATCTTCTAGATGATTACTATTTGACTATTCTTTATGATCAAAATATGATAAGTGTATAGAGAAAAAACAGTTATCTTCAGCTATTCTGTGGAGAAACTGCTCTTTTTGTTCTTTTGCATTTATTTAGTTCTTGTGCACGCAAAGGGAAGCAGTTATTAATAAGTGGTACTGTGACGTTAATAAATTTTTTAAATTTAATAATAAATAATAAAAATTGATAGAATTAATTAACAAAAACAATGTCAGCTAAAAAAATTAAACGTATTGCTATAAGAGAAGCTCAAAAAATCATGTCGCCTAGTAATAGCAAAATAGAGCTGCTGTGCGTAAAGTATTTGCTGACGAGTTAGCGAAACAATTCAATTGGAAAGGTACTAAGGATAAACCTAGCGCAGAAAAATGCTTCTGTATAAATGTCATCAAAAGTAATATACCTATATACTACAAATTTTTTATTTAAAAACATATAATAATACTTTTCATCTATAGATATAAGCCATACAAAATTTAATTGCGATGACAAAGAAATGAATTCGGTTCTACAAAAACATTTTGTTCACGCAAAAGAACGTGTGGACAAACGCAAAAGAACGGCTGAAAAAATGCAAACGTCTGTAGAAGAAACAGTGGTGCTCTAGCATAATAAATAAATAAAAAAAATTTTAAATGAATTAAATAAAAAATGAATTTAATAAAATGAATTGAAGTTTAATCTGTTTTATTTATTCATAAATAAGGAAAAAACAGTCATATAATAATCACAAATGAGGCCAAAAATGAGTTAAAACTGACTTCATATAATAATCACAAATGAGGCCAAAAATGAGTTAAAACTGACTTCATATAATAATCACAAATGAGGCCAAAAATGAGTTAAAACTGACTTCATATAATAATCACAAATGAGACCAAAAATGAGTTAAAACTGACTTCAAAAATTATTAGAAACTGATTGAAAAGTAGAATCATATAAGACTCTTCATGAAGAGTCATCGCTAGGGTACCATTTTCTCCCGACGGTAGAGTCTTTTTTGATAAGAAAATGAGCACATATGTGACTGTTTTCAATCATCTTGCAGTATCTTATTTGACTCAAATTTGATTGCAATTGCTATCTGGGTACATACGTAAATATGTAGATATGCATATACAATGTTTATACAATGTTTCGCTGTGCACTTGCGCTGAAAAATTGCGCATGTGTGAATGAATCTTTTCTTGATTCCACTTATGTAAGTACATACATAAGTATGTATAATTTTGTCATGTTTTTATTAAACTTATTTTTGACTTAGAAAATTAGTAAATAAAGATTAGTTGATAGGTGCATATACATATGTATGTATGTAAATATGTATATACAATGTGCATGTGTATAACTTCAACCTTGACCTACGCTAAATCTTAATCACATCACAGCGCATCGCAACCGCAGCTGCAATTGTGCCTGCACCAGCGCTAAATATTCTAAAATATCTGAAACTACATACATACGTGCATACATACATGGATGCATTTATTAAGCAATTCATGCGCGCATCAACTCATTTGCGTACATGTGCACGCGCTGATGGCGATTGACACAAAAATTGCCGAAAACTCGAAAGAATATTCTTTTGACGATTCCCCCTATCCCTTTCAACCCTTCTCTTATCCTCAACTGTTGAATAACTCATCTGCCGTCTCAAGTTGCGTTTCGCTATCCAGAAACTGGTTTTTTTGTTTACTTATTTTCCTTCTATGGTTTTTCTTTTGATTTATTATTTATCTTCTTTTTGTATACATGCAGCCGCTCGCCTCCGCAAAAGAGCCCCTCTGCTCTAAATATAGCAAAATATGGTGAAAATGGTTTTTATTCGTATGGTAGAATTAAATTGCTATGTTGAATTCTCCCGACGGCACGTAGAAATTTTGTTGATGAAAAGGCTGTTTTAACATTTGCGCCTTCTCATTACTTACAAGTTCTCTGGTATTACTTTGAATAAGGGAATATAACAAGGAAAAAAGTTGGTATATTTGGTCAAAAGAGTCAGACTTTTGTAAATTTTGTATATTCGTAGTATATTTCGGCTCAAAATGAAAAGAAAATAAAAATTCCTTTATATCTATAAAATAAATATATTTGAGATTTATTATTCATCAACAAAAACTTTTCAGAAACAGTTTGAATTTTGCACTCGTGGTGGACGTTTTTGTGGAAATGCCCATATGTCATTTCTTAAACGGGAATATTAAATATTTTATCTAATGTACCTTTTTAATCCACTGTCTCTCGAAATATGCTATGAATGGTCCAAAAATGCTATTTAAATTATTACTCATAGCCTGATTTTTAAGATTTTGATATCCAACAGATATATCGTCCGGTTTTAACAGCGGTAATGTTTGAATTTTGCGAAACAATTTTTTCGCATCTTTATCTTTATTTAGTTTCGACATAAAGTTAGGAAGTTTTAAAGCATTCCTTCTAACAGCTTGTGTAAAGTGAAACCAACATGTCTTTAATTGTGTTTGTGGGTAAATCTGTGTCAATGCATTTCTTAAGCCATACTCAAAATCCGTGGTGAATGTTGTTGGCTTCATGTCAAAAACATTACTTTCCTCGTATTGTAATACATGGATATATGCTTTCAAAGATTTGCTTAACATTAAAATGTAGATAGAAGGAATTGTCTGAAAAAAGATATACAAATATTAATATAACCGCAAAAATATGTAAAAAAATATACTTACATGCTCATTATGAGCAATATGTATTATTAGCAGTTGTTTAAAGATATTGGAACTACTAACCGGTACTACACCAAAAGTCCCATCTATTAAATAATGACGAGGCTCGCTAGTAGGCATTTCCATTATTGAGTTACATATTGTAGGAGACACAAAAATTGATTAACCGAAATCCTCTTCAATCACCGTACCCCGCTAGAATGGCAAATCATTGTCATATTATGAATTTGTATAATTCTCGGGAATTTCTGGGTTTTTAAAAATTGATATCATGAAAATTTGGAGGTGATTTTGGCAAGGCTTCCGATATATTAATTTCCTTCGCATTTTCCCAAATTCAACCAAATGAGCAGACTATTTAGCCTTTATGCAATTCTCATCATACACTTGACGAACACTTAATCTTTTCAATGACCTTCTATTAGCGCATTCGAATTTAATAGAATAAATTAAACTTTATTTCTTTATAAATTCATTTTGGGTCTCATAAGTAGTTGTGCACTGAGTTTTTATTTGTTTTACGGCAATGTATTGCATTGTTCAAATCCACTGCAATATTAACGGGACGTCCTTTTTGATAACAATAATAATATTTTGTATTATTTTGAGAATATTTAAATTTATAAATTTGTCCCTCTGTTGGAATACATATGTAATAGTTTGCTGGTTTTCCTCAAACCCGGAATTATATTATAAACACGTAGCTCATCACTTTCCATTTTTACGATTTTTAATATTTAATTGAGCAACACACGTGGTTTATCAAATGACAGATGAGGACATTATAACACAGTTTGGTAAGCCAAATGCTGTTATCAACAACAACAAAAGACAATAAATTGAACAGTGTAACAAGAGTATCAAAAACAAAAAATTAAAACTACTCAGAGAATTAAGATGACGATGGTATTGTTTTACAATAACAAGGAAGAAATAATTATGTGTTGTTTAGCTTTTAAGAAAAATGTGTTCTATTTAATGTAATATAGTACAATTTTAATCACAATAATTCAAAAATATTAAAAATTCTGCACCTGTGTTGTTCAGTTGAATACGAAAAATCGTGAAAATGGACCAGCGGACGCGGTCGCACGAAGCGGAGGACGGGCGGACGGGACGCGGATGGGCTCGGACCGGCGGGCGCGGATTGGAGCGGGGGCGGACGCACAAATCTTCCGGAAATCAAATCTCCATGATGACCCCAATCATATCGGTATATGCAGTTGGTTGTGATTTATATTTAATAAAAATAAAAAATAAGGCTTTATTGCACAATTGGGCAAATTTTTATAAAGGCATTATTTCACTTTCGAAGTGCCTTATTTCACAAGGCGCTGTTGCACCCCGCCATACTTAATGGTTCAACCAAAAGCATTTGGAACAATTTATAATCGTATCCTTTTCGCAATAGCAAGGGTCTCTCAAGATGAAACGGACAATGAAAGGTTATCGGTTTCTTCTGACTCAATCTCTACTTCTTCAAATGGCACTCTAGCACGCATTAAATAATTATATAGCACTAAGCAACCATTTATTATAAGGCCCGCTTTTAAAGGGATGTAAAAAAGAACTCTCTTCTTGGATAAACAACGAAATCTGCTTTTTAACAAGCCAATACACCTTTCCACAATATTTCGAGTAGATTTGTGAGCTTTATTGTATCTCTCTTCCGCCAGATATGACGCTGCACTAATTTTTGTCATAAGCCAAGGCTACATGTAAATTGATTAATTTAATTTCCAATTTAATTAATCTTCCACTAAGAATTTTGTAGTCCGCATCACAAATTATCATCACATTTTTCGAATGCCTTCCTTTCGGGCAGTAATAGATATGCACCACCTCCTTTTTTGGTGCACTAATCTTTATATGTGTTCCATCTATTAGTCCAATTATGCCAGGAAATTGATGCTTTTGCATAAATTTAGTTTTTAATTCAGGAAACTCTTCTTTTGAAGGAAATTTAATATATTTATGAGCAATTTTATTTAAGGCTTTTACTACTTCATTCAGGTTTCGGCTGACGGATGTTTGGGATAGTGAAGCCAAATTGTCTTGTCCAACGCACCACTGAAAGCTGCCAGTCGCCAAAAAACGTAGAGAACTCAAAATCATAATAAATTTAGGAATAGCACGTCCTCTTTTAGTGGTTTCCATTTTAGGCAGCAATTCATTTATTAATTCTATGCATACTGATTTTGGAAATCTGTATACACCAACGACTTTCATCAATGGCTTTCGGTTGTCATATCGAAAGTATTTTGAGTATCGCGCAATGTGCGCCTTAGACATCTTAAATGATTTCTATAACAAAATACGAACAAATAAAATCAAAAAGTTTTTAAAACTAATTCGAACTTACCTTTCTTCGTCATCTTGTGCTCCCACAAGTGCAAAAATATAAATTGACATAATTGTTGTTTTGTGTTCATTCAGCTTTTCCACAGATGTTTCAAAATAACAAAGTTGATAAATTTGCTTGATACAAATGAGAATGGAACAAATTTTTTCACAACCTTTTCACAGTGAAAAGTAGTTATCATGAAACACATAAGAATCGCAAAATATGATAAAGTGAAAAGTAGGTGCGAAAATGAAAATGAAAACTTGGTTTACATATCACAGTTTCACAGAACGAGAATTGACCCCTTGGTCTGGTAAGCACTGCTAAATACATTATACTGCCAATTAATTGTTGATACGGTACATTTTTCTCACAAACTTCACTTTTACTTGAATTAAATTTTTGTTCAATCGGTGAATTAATTGGCTTACCATCCATAATTTTAAATTTTTGCAATAGTTGTTCAATATAGTTTTCTTGATCTAAAGTTATGATATTGTTATTCTTATCTATTTCGGAAAATCTAAGGGTTGAATAGCGCTAGGGCAAAGAACGTGGATTACAAAGAAGTATCATACTTTCACCAGATATGCCAACATAATATTTTAGCTTATTTCACCATACCAGAACAAATTTGACTTTTGTTGATTGATATTAGGATCTGATTGGATCCAATCGGTTTGTGCTGTGGTGAAGTAAGCTAATATTTTTTACCACAGTATAATTTCACTGATGGAATTTCTGTGTAATCTACGTTCTTTGTGGTAGGGTGGAAAATTTTATCCATTTTCCAAACACTGTTGGTGTTGTTGTTTTCTGAAATATCTGGAGTCGGATCGTCCACTATTACAGGATCCCGAATTGCTACTTTTTTTTACTTTTTTCTGATTCATCTTCTTCTGGAGAATAATTATATGAATACTGGCTATTTGTATCACTAGTATTACTTGTACTGCTAGAATACATTTAACTCAATAGAATTGTGAAAGTCTTTATACATATCGTCGCCTGATTAAATGATTGGCGTATGTTACATTTGACGACTTTTGGGAAATCGCGATTGAAGTTTAGAACTTGTTTTCTTGAAAACGCCACGGTAGATTTTTTTCAAAATTTTATGTGTTGTTTCTAGCTTAAGGAAATATTGGAATTTACTATACAAAACATTTTTATCCAAACTATGTAACATTTATTGCAAATTTTATTTAATCGCACTTTGTCGCATGTTACATTTGACAACATAGTTGCGGTCAACTTATACACATGCGACAAATCACTACCAAAATAGAACACAAATTATATGAAGAACTTTAATTTCAGTTTTATTTGAACTTCAAAATATATATATTAAAAACAACAAAATTAAAATAAATATTAGAAAATGGCTCTGAAAAGTCCAGTAAATAAAATAATTCAATTCAGCTTTAGAAAAAACTTAACAAAAAACGTAGGGTTAAAAATATATGAGTATATGAGATCACATTTAAATTACATTTTTAATATGGCTTTATAAAAGCATTTGTCTTCCTCTTTCTCCAAAAATGGAATGCAACTTTTTAGGTCCTTCTTCTTATTTAAGTCTAGTTGCTTTTTTGGAACAAGTCGAAATTCCTGTTTCCACATATTCAAAATATTTGAATATCTGCTTTTATATTTTCTTAAGTCTAAAATACTGTAGGTGGCATATTTAAATGATAGCTTAACACCTACTTTAAACAAGTCAGATTTGGAATACATCAAAGATTCGCATTTAAAAAACTGAATATCTTTGAAATTCAAGCTGTCTGATTTGATAGAATAACATTTAAAGTCTTGTTCAGTCATTTGTAATATGCTTAATTTTACATTTGGGAACTTCATATTCTTAAGCAGTCGAATTAAAGAAAGTTGGCTAGGAATTTCCAAATTCCGCAAATACTTCTCAATTGCACTGTGGACGCAGTCAACTTGCTGTAGACTGGAATGTCCTGGTTCACTAAATTTTTGCTTAATTTCTTCCATCTTTGGATTATCATGGATGAACTGAAGTAAAGCAGTTGCAGTTACGCGGTTTCTATTTTGTGGAACGCATGAATCACTCCAGAGTGTAATACTATTCAAATTAGGGTGATCAGTGGCAACTTTACTCAATATTTTAATTAAGGCACTGGCAATATCATTTCCACTGCGCCCACTTAAAGTTTCGTTCCATAATGAACAGTACGTTACTTTTTCTTGGTTTGGTATTATAAGAGTACCAGTAAGATTGTAGACGGACAGTTTACGTTTATAATAAAAACTAGAGGCAAACATTTTTGGAAGAGTAAACACATTTTCTAAATCATATATTAAAACTGCGGAATTATTATCAATATTCTGAAGATCGGCATCGCGCTCCGCCTTTGTAAATCTTTTTTCTTCCAAATGTTTTTGATGCAGTTGGATCTCAGCTTCAGATTGTTTACTTGCATTGACTTTAAAAATGTGATATTTATCGCAAATATCCTTTCTTGGTGCGTAGAAAGACAAATTAAAGCTTGTGTTAAACACTTTTCTGTATATATTTATACTAACTGGATTATTACTGGAAATTGTATATAGATCAAACATTTTTTGTACGCTCAAGTGGGCCTCTAAATATTTTCTCGAAGTAGTTGATCTGCAGTAATGTGAGTCGATTGTGGGGAAACTTGAAATGTGGGCTTTCACCTCTATAATTCGACTTTCTTCTGTAGGTTTTTTTCCACAATCTTTAAGTTTAGACTTAGCCTCTACGGTATCAACTTCGTAATGCTTCGCAAAAAAGTAATATATAACTCGTTCAGAAATTGATAGAGTATTCAAGAAGTATTTCTTGCACACTTGCACGGTTTTATTGTTTGATTTAAAATAAAAATGGAAGCTACTTTTTTTTTTTGGCTGATCCTGTTCTTTGCAGTTTGCTCTTCTGCGCTTAAACGTGACCTTCTTTACGAAATTACCGTAAAATATTTGTTTTTCTGACGAGCTTAAGCTCCAAAAATGGGAATGAATATCCTGTCTTTCGTCTTCAGACACTTTAGTTGTACATGTATAAAAACATGATTGGGAGCAGACCGGACCAAGAGATCTTCCTGGCCTTTTCATGCCTTTACCATTAACAAATGGCAACCCACGGTCATGAAGGCTCTTTCGTATATTTTGTTTCCACAATTCAGTATTTCGCTTTCTTTTTCGAGACAGAGAGGATTCGGAATACGCTGAACACATTAATATAAATTGGAAAATTAAAGCTTGATATAATTTAAGAACAAGAGCTGAAATAAAACGTGAAATTACTTACAGGAACTGCTAATGTCCGACGGCAATTCACGCAGTACACTTCCACTTATTTCTGGCGACGAAATTAAAACGTTGCTAGCAGTTTCGTAGTAGTTTCGTAACGCGGATTTCTCTTTTGGAACATAACTGGGATCATTTCCTAGATCATCTGAAGAGAAATCAGTTTCGCTGCAAGTTCCAAGAATCTCATTTTGCATGCTAATTCATAGAAAATTTGCGGTTAGTTGGCACATTTGATTTCAAATCAAATACTCACTCGTAAATTTCTTGCGGCACATCAGGCGCAGGAGACTCGTCCGCACGCTTCGGCATCGCGAATGACACTGACATTGTTATGTTCAATGCTTTTTCAATAATACATACGACATATTTTTACAGAGCGAAATTCAATTTTTGTCGTATGTGTTAGCTGATCTGTTACATACAACATTTTTTTACTGACACTTAGAAATACTTAATTTGTATGAAAAAATGTCGTATGTGCAAAACTTTTAAATTATACAACAAAATGCGACTAATCCGCTTGTGACCTTACACATACGACAAAATTAGACAAAATATCTCGGAATACAAAGGAGATATAAAAAAACTGATAACGCCGCTCGAAAGATCTGTTTTGATTTGGTATAACTGCATTATTACCTCAAAACAGCTCGATTTGCACATACGACAATCTTTTATTCAGGCGACGATATATCAAATTTTATGCGGTAAAACTTATAACACATTTGACGACGACGACGACGACGACATCAGTGACAGCGAGCAGCGCTGCAAGCCATCGGCCGTAGGCCATGATATAGCTCAAGCCATATGTTAAAAAAATGGAAATAGGTTAAAGTAGCAAGTTGTAATTTGAACAATACTAAAGTATCATTACATATATATGTTACTAAATAAATATTAAACAAACTGTTGAGAAAAACGTAAAGTAATCTCCTTTTCTATAGGCTCCGATAAAACATGTGGCATTTTCATATCTCGAAAAAATGTTGTCTGTTGTTTCCGTGTTCATTTCTCAAAATATTGCCGTCTGACTAAGCAAAATAGTAATATTTTGTGCTAATATATCAATTTTGCAAGACGAAAGGTAACTTAATTCAAATGGTACAATATAAGACGGGAAAATTTTTTCCTACAAAAAAAAGTACCAATAATTTCTATATGAGTACATCTGTATATTTGTCATGTAGCATAGCGTATGCATTCAAATCAGGATTCCCTCGAGGGAGCATTTTAGGTACATTGATATCCGTCCTTTTCATTAAAGTCACTGTTTTCCTATGCCCATTTCTTATTTTATGCTGATGATCTGAAATTATTGGATAATTAGTATCAAAGATCCGCCCGATGTTTTAAAACTCGAATGTGACACAAATGATCTACATTTATGGTGTATGAAGTCGCGGCTTGCTTTGAACATAGAGAAATGTTTCATAATGCCCTTTGCGTCAATAAACAATATTCATAATTCATCGTATTATTTATCTATTAATGATCTGGAAAATGTTATCGAATCTAAGGTTTAGGAATTATTTTTGGCAGTAAACTCATCTTTAATAGTCACATTAACTTCAGTATAGTGAAGTCTTACTCAATTCTTGGGCTTTGTTCGTCGTACTGGTGTGAAATTTTCTGACCCGTTTCCGTTAAAAACTTTGTTTACGAGTTTCGTCCGTTCTCATCTGGAATATGGTTTCTTTGTTTGCGGGTCTTCTTACTTACTTAATTGACGCTATAACAACTTAAGAGATTTTGGGCGAGTTTAGAAAATTGCACCAGTCACTCCTTCTTCCCGCTAGCTGTCGCCAATTCGAAGTACCAAGTGAAGTCAAGTCCTTTACCACTTGGTCTTTCCAACGCGGAGGAGGCAGGGCTCTTCCTTTACCACCACCAGCTGGTATTGCGTTGAATATTTTCAGGGCTGCAGAATTTTCGTCCATTCGCACGACATATCCAAGCCATTGTAGCCGCTGTATTTCAATTCGCTGGACTATGCCTATGGCGCAGTAAAGCTTGCTGTCGCAAAGACCTGGAGGTCCATAAATTTTTCGGAGAATCTTCCTTTCGAGCACTCCAAGGGTCATTTCATCCGATGCTGATAGCGTTGCCATCATCATACGCCAGAAGTTGCACGCTCTTATAAAATATGGGGCTCGAACGATTCAACTCTGCAGCTCGAATTATCTTTTTTAGCATAAGGTTAAAGAAGTCGCGCAAAAGAGAGTCACGCGGTCTGACAGCTCGTTTGGTTTTAAACGGCTCGAAGAGGTTCTTCCCGATTCTGACGGAGCTAGTAGTGTTGCTCAACGTCATTGTACATAACCGTATTAGTTTTGCTGGGATACCAAATTCAGACAGCGCGGAAAATAGGCATATTTTTCTCGTGCTATAGAAAGAGGATTTGAAGTCCACAAAAAGATGGTGAGTAGCTATCCTTCTTTCTCGGGTCTTTTCCAAGATTTGGCGTATCGTGAATATTTGGTCGATGGCTGATTTGCCAGGTCTAAAGCCACACTGATAGGGTCCAATCAGTTCGCTCACAGTGGGCTTCAGTCGTTCACAGAATACGCTCGACAGAATCTTATATACTATGCTAAGAAGACTGAACTCGTGGTAGTTGGCGCATATCGCAGGATCGGCCTTTTGTGAATTAGGCAGACTAGTTCGTCCGACCATGTTTTGCAAATGAGCTGGTGTAAATTAACACCTGCTAACGCGCTCATGGGAAACATTCCATTCCCATGCAAAATACTGGCGTTGTCAAAAAATAAATTCGCGCG
This sequence comes from Anomoia purmunda, assembly GCA_951828415.1. Taxonomy (NCBI): domain Eukaryota; kingdom Metazoa; phylum Arthropoda; class Insecta; order Diptera; family Tephritidae; genus Anomoia; species Anomoia purmunda. The sequence goes on from OX639998.1 coordinate 39,816,685, forward strand.
ACAAAAATAAGAACACTGGCAGCAGCGGAGTAGCGATCTACCTGAAACTGCAGTTGCTGTAACAACAACGACAGCGACAGTGGATTGTCGAAATAACTTAAACTGCAGCCACAGCAAGAACAACAAAAACAACAACAACGATAACAATGACTATAGCGAATTGACGATCTAACTCAAACTACAGTTGCTGCGACAACAACAAAAGCAACATAGGAACTACAACGTTCAGTACCACCGATACAATTAAGTAGGGTAGAATAAGCTTTACCTTAATTATAATATTCAGTCATTTGCCAGGCTTTTAACTCGCATCTTCCACATATGGGGAAGAAATAAAGCTTATAATCAAAATCGTAATCAAGCCTACATAGAAGTTAGCGTTTTAATTTACTTCGTACTAAAATTGTAACTGGCGCCCAATGTGGGGCCACGCGCGCTCTTAAAAGTATCCTCGTAAAGGACAAATCACGACGTGGTTGTGGGTTCGGACCCACTAACAAAGTTTAAACGTTATTGAAAAGGAGCGGATCGGACATGTGGAGCAACCAAACATTCTCGGCCAAGGAAAGGAACCAGCAGCAGCTGAAAACTAACTGACAACAAGAAAATGCCTGTAAGTAGAGTGTCCGACCTCCAAACAGATTAAGCAAGTGAATTCTATTATAATTTAATAAAATCTAAAAAGTGATTGTAATTGCGAATTAAATTCAGAAATGGAGAATCAAGAATTTTATTAAATATTTTATAGTTTGTAAAGCTAGCTAAGCACTTAGACTCGCTGTGTTTGTGATTTTATTTGAGAATCATAAGTAATAAATTGTTCAAATAAATTTGGATGAAATGCAACTTCCTGCAGCCGCCGTAAGACTGGCCACTGAACGGACTAAAAAATATTTTCAGACTGTGATCGAAGAAATGACAAAGAGACTCTCGAAGGTTGAGACACCAACGCGAGTGGAAGAATACCAGGAAATTAAATTAGATTTCAGTATTGAATGAAACGTGTCACTAGATGTAGTCAAGACATTGCCAGAATTTTGTGGTGACCAGACTCGATACGTCGCGTGGTGTCAGGCGGCACATGCTGCATACAAAATTTTCGAATGCTATCCTGGGAGTTGCAATCACTACCAGGCCGTGGCAATTATTCGTAACAAGGTTACTGAACGTGCAGATTCTGTGCTGTCATCGTTTAACACTGTCCTAAACTTCAAGGCTATTATAGCCCGATTTGGTTTTTCTTGCGCGGATAAAAAACCTATTCATGTTATTTAGCAGAAAATGTCCACGCTCCGTCAGAGAGGCCTGACAATCAACGACTTATACGACGAGGTCGAAAAGAAACTAAGCACCGTAACCAACAAAACTATTATGGCTTATGGAAGCCAGCGACAGGTGATATATTCGTTAATGGTTAAATATCGTAATGACGCTCTTAGGCTTTTCATATCCGGTCTTAGTAGACCATTATGCGACATCTTGTTTTCATCTAGACCGAAAGACATGCCAACAGCGCTTGCTTTAGCACAGGAATTAGAGTCCAATCAAGCTCGCTCATTGTTTGCCTCAAAATTTGGTGATAGTAGAAATTCAGACAATCGTTTGTCTAGACCCACAAATATCAGGTCCTATCCTACTGCCAATAGCCCTCATTTTAACAGATTAACAAATAATCAGATTCAACAAAAAGTTACTCCTATGGAGATTGATCCTTGTCTCTCTAAACTGAGGCATCCTACCCAACAAACATTGCTCTCCTCCCTCAATCGCCCGACCAACCCTTCGGGCAGGACTCCGTTTGGGAATCCACTCCTATCCATTGCCACTGCCGCGAATACTAAGAGACCACATGGTAGCGACCAATTTAATTACAATAAGTTACAACGAATCAATACCCTAAAACAGTGCGCGTACGTAATTTGCGGTAATTTGCCAGAAGAGGGAGTTTACAATCTAGATGACGTGGCATCGGAGGTATCAAGCGATGAAATAAATTTTTTAGAAGATTTTTCCCCTAGGTTTCATTATAAACCTGGAAAGGGGAATGTTTTTGCTGACGCGCTGTCGAGTCAGCATATTAATGCTCTCAGCACGGGCCAATCTGATGACACTATTCATAGTGAGGAATCCTCGTCAGTGGTAATTAAAACAGTCCCAAAACCCATTAATTGCATCAGGAACCAAATAATTCTTGAAGATGGGGACAACGAGTCCGTTAATACAAAAATTCTTTTCAAACCTCAGATCTGGCATCACGTAATTTTCAGTAAACTGGAAAAAATTCCCAACTTAGTAAAAAGTTGTGCAAATCCGATAAAAAGTTGTGTAAATCCGAATAGTGTCAATGCTTTGCCAGTTGAATTCCCCGTAAAATTCAAAACCATTTACTTTTAAGCTTCCCCTCAGTCAAATTCGTTTACACGAATCTTCCAGTAACCGACATCTTTAACAAGAGACCAGATTGAGATTTTGCCGTCCGAGCATAAGAGAGCTCACCGCTCACTCAAAGAAAACATTAGCCAAGTACTTAGGGACTACTACTTTCCCAATATTCCAAAAATTTTAAAAGGCATTATTTCTTCATGTAAAATATGTAAGGAGGTCAAATATCAGCGGCATCCACCCAATCCAGGAATAGGCGAAACCCCCATTCCAATTGGGCCCGGCGAGACTTTGCACATAGATATTTATTCAACCGACTAAAACTTCTACTTAACCTCCAAGTTAGCTCGATTCCGTAAAGAGCGATAATTGATTTAAAGGAACCCATAATCCAAATCATGAATTTTTTTAAGGACACAAAATATCTCATCTGCGACATCGAAAAATCATTGAACTCAAATACAATAATAATGCAAGACCACTTCAATGTTTCCACTGACATATCTCCACCACACCATTGTACAACGAATGGTCAGAAGGAAAGATTTCATAGCACGCTTTCGGAAATAGGCCGTTGCAATAAGCTGACCCAAGGCTTGAATGACACTAATGACCTTATTCTCCTCTCCACTTACCAATACAGTAGAGCAATTCATTCTGTGACAAAGAAACGACCAATCGATCTCACTTACCACACCGCACAAGCATTTCATGATGAAATACGAGACAGATTAATAAGCTCACAACATTATCTCCTTAAAAGCCGTAACGGAACTGCCAGAAGTATAAATTTCTGGGTACTGCTTTGAAATACATTGCAGGCGCCCCAGATTTTGACGATTTTATCCAAGTATCTTTCCGAGAGCAAGCGTTGATAGAATCTAATAATCGTCAGCTTTTCATTAATACCCAGACTCAGATAAAAATAAATCAACTGACTGACACCATTAACAAGTTACTTAATTCAACGAAGAAACGTGAACTAGACACCGAACATCTCTTCAAAGTAGCATCATCCAGAAATAGGCACATCATAGACGAGCTTGAGACAACTATTTATTCAGTTACTTTAGGTAAATTACAAATAATAGATCCATTTTTGTTAAATGAGAAAGAATCTGATAAACTCATAACCAAAGGGCACTCACTCTACCAATATTTCTATTAGCGATCTGTTAACGGCTTCAGAGCTGAAAATCTTACAAAAAAACGGCAATATTTATTTTATAATCAAATACCCTATCATAAGCCAAATATGTAACAAACTTATAGTCAGACCAGTTATTCACATTAAGAAAACAATAATGTTAGAAATCAGTATGGTAGCACAATGTAGTAGCAAGCATCGTCATCTAAATGACTGCAAAGAAACGGCATCAAAAGCAATATTTCGAGTCGCAAACGCAAGTAATTCCTGCATACTGAACCTAATGAACAATGACTATATCGCATTGACGATCTAACTCAAACTACAGCTGCTGCGACAAAAACAATACCAACATAGGAACTACAACGTTCAGTACTACCGATACAATTAAGTAGGGTAGAATAAGCTTTACCTTAATTATAATATTCAGTCATTTGCCAGGCTTTTAACTCGCTGCTTCCACATATGCGGAAGAAATAAAGCTTATAATCAAAATCGTAATCAGCCTACATAGAAGTTAGCGTTTTAATTTACTTCGTACTAAAATGATAACTTGTAGGCACTTTACCAGCCCCTCGCCCCCGCATTTGAATAGCTCTGCTGGCAGTCCGTCAGCACCGGCGGCCTTATTGATTTTTAGCCGCGCTATTGCCGGTCGAGTTTCATCCAGGGGGTCAGTTCTCGTTCTGTGAAACTGTGAAATGTAAACTTTTTTATCGCTTTCACAACCGTTCCGATTCTCGTGCGATGATAAAATTAAAAGTTATGGTGACATGTGAAAAAGCGGAACGAAACGGAATATAGTTTTCACAAAACTGATTCTCATTCAGTGTAATAGTGTAAACAGCTGTCAAAATGTTTTCATATAAAAATTTTGTTTTCACTTACTATTTACCGCCGCAAACCACGCAATCTTGTAGAAGGAGATTCGAGGAAAGCACGCCAGCGAAAACCAAATGGAGTATCTGATAAATTGGCTTGAAGAGAACTTGGACACAGCTAACGACAAGTAAATATTTTTACTGTATGAGTATATGTACATATATTCATATGTATATATGTAGGAATAACTACCTGCAGAATCTTCAGGGTGAAAAAACGAAAGGCGCGCTCCCAACCCGACGAATTTCTCCAAATCGAAGAAAAGAAATTAAAGGAGCAAAAATTGGCAAACAATCTGGAATGGAAGAAATAGCAGCCATAAATTGGAAGACCGAAGCCATAAGAAAAAGTGCAGAGGTGAACGGCGGCATCCTGCAGGTGCTGCAAAATATTTTACATCTAATGCAGGAGAAAAAATATAAAAAGTTTCCAAATGGTATCTACCCGTATTTGTAATATAATGGTATAGCAACATCACAGCCACCGTGTGTGATTACTATGTATGCTATTAATTGCTACACTTTGCGCGTGGCAGCTTAGCAACAGCATAAATCGCGCATGGGATCCAAACTGCCCAGCAACGGCTGCCTAACGCAAAAGGTCATCCCCATGCGGACCAGCAACAATAATAGCCTGCACATGTGTTTCGGCGCCAGGCCAGCAACAGGCTAGCCTAGCGCGTAAGATCACAACGCAGCCTAGTAACAGCAACATCTTGCTGTTGTGTTTTCCAGGCAGCGTGAAAACGGCGCTGCTTAGCAATTAACCACGCAGCCTTAGAACAACAACACCTTGCGCAAAGGCTTCCCAAGGACTTTTACAATGTTTGCGCGTGGCAAAAAATATTTAAGCGGGCAGAATACTAGTAATGAGTGGGACAGATATATGACACCACGCGATGCCTCAACATGATGTTAAACGAATAATTATAATATTATAAAATAATAAATTGTTTAATTAAAGTGTGTAAATTAAATCAAATAAAGGAAATTTAATATATTTATGACCAATTTTATTTAAGGCTTTTACTACTTCATTTAGACTTCGGCTGACGGTTGTTTGGGATAGTGAAGCCGAATTGTCTTGTCCAACGCACCGCTGCAAGCTGCCAGTCGCAAAAAACGTAGAGAACTCAAAATCATAATACATTTAGGAAAAGCATGTACTATTTTAGTGGTTTCCATTTTAGGCAGCATTTTATTTATTAGTTCTATGCATAAAGATTTTGGGAATCTTTATAAATCAATGAAATGGCTTTCGGTTGTCATATCGAAATGATTTTGAGTATCGCGCAATGTGCGCCTTAGACATCTTAAATGATTTCTATAACAAAATACAAACAAATAAAATCAAAAAGTTTTTAAAACTAATTCGAACTTACCTTACTTCGTCATCTTGTGCTCCCACAAGTGCAAAAATATAAATTGACATGATTGTTGTATTGTGTGCATCCAGCTTTTTCACAAATATTTCAAAATAAAAAAGTTGATAAATTTGCTTGGTACAAATGAGAATGGAACAAATTTTTTCACAACCTTTTCACAGTGAAAGTAGTTATCACGAAATATATAAGAATCGTAAAATATGATAAAGTGAAAAGTAGGTGCATAAATGAAAATGAAAACTTATTTTACATTTCACAGTTTCACAGAACGAGAATTGACCCCCAGGTCGGTTAACGGTACTTCGACTACGTCTTCATTGATTGGAGGTTCGAGTTCGTCATCTTAAATGTTTTCCGCGCCACTACCGTTAATTGATATAGTATCTCCCGCACGGTTTGCGTTGTGCTTTTCTGCACAGAGGCGCCTGCGAATCTTGGTTGCGACAAGATAACGATCCGAGTCGATGTTAGCTCCTCGATAGTGCGCACGTCTAAGACACTGGAATCATGATTTCCGTCTACCACAACATGTTCAGTTTGATTCCGTTTTTTTCCATCAGGAGATAGCCATGTAGCTATCATCATATCTTTTGATGCTTGAACCTGGGACTACATACTACCATGTTTCGGGCTCCGCCGAAGTCGATCAGCCTCAGTTCGTTAGCGGATGTTTCGTCGAATAGGCTGAATTTACCGACTGTGGGACCCAAAATTCCTTCCCTTCCCACCTTGACATTAAAATCGCCTAGCACGAGTTTTATATCGTGACGGGGGCAGGGTTCGTACGCTGATCTTTGGCCACATAGTCCTTCTCTTTGTAGTAAACGCCGATTCACTGTCGGAGCGCTTACTTCTTCGTCACCTCGTGATATATCATATGCCAAATATTCAAAGGACATTATTTAATGTTTCTTGTTTAACTACAAGGAAACAAATCACCGAATTTTAAATTTATTTTTTATTTAAGTTGAAATTACGAATTTTTCTTTTTTCGATTGAGTTAACTACATCAAATTTGTTGTCGTTAGTTTTCGGTAATCGACTAGCTAACGACTACAGCTGATCTGGCGAGTGCGGTAATCGTTAAAAAATGGCTGCTGAATAGCAGCGTCGATAAAATTTTCGTTAAAATAAGTTAGTGAATCGCACTCAGACTCACGACGAATCCAATTTCTTATATGCAGATCGATCAGCCTCTCAAGGATTTCTAAAAGAAAAGAAGAGAGACCGATCGGTCGGAAGTTCTTCGGAAACAGATGAAAGCTCTTACCTGCCTTGAGAATAAACGTAGCCCTCACACGCCTCCGAAGCCTGGGAATATAACCCCTACCTATGCAGGTCGCATAAAGATGTGCCAACCAACTGCAAGACACCCGCTCAGACTTTTGTAGCTGAGCTGGAATAATGCCGTCAGGTCCCGGTGACTTGAACGGCTTGAATGAGCATAGCACCCAGAGTGAGTGACGTTTTTCCATGACGCCACAGAGATCTCTGGTTAAGTTTAAGTGACTCCTCATTGCCCATCGCGCATTTGCTTACCTGGTCCCTAAGGCATTCCATGAGGCTCCTCCACGAATACCGCTAAGCGTTCCTTATCTCGGACTTATAAATTCCGAACCCGGCCCTATATAGCTCTCAGAAGAGACCAGGGGAGATCTAAGACCTACTCTCTGACCGCAATTATTATCGTAGATTCGCTTCGCTATTGCAGTTAAAGTTACACTGTCTTCTTTGCTAAAATTAGGCAAACAAACATTTTCAGTTCACGCCTGACGAGCATATAAGCTCGGGGGTTACTTGCGTCGCTGGTCATCAACAGCATATAACATTTCGTCCTGATGCCATAAATACCTTTACTTCAGAGCCGCGATTCCTGAATCTGAACTACATCTTCCCCACCTTGCTCAAGGGGGAGTAATAAATTGGTGTACGCCACCTTTGAGTGCGAAATATTGATTTTCTGAATAATCATCCTTCACGATCCCCTCCAGCTCTCCTACGATGACGTCTTGAATATTCGAGGCAAGAAGTCAAGCCTGGAGACCTTCCAGTGTTGGGTAGGAAGATTCGGGTTGCAGTAGCGGAGGACTTCCTTGATCTAGTTTGGTGCGGAGGGTTCCGAAGGGAGCCAGGCATGAGCTTGTGGACGCAGAGGTAGATCCCTCCTATCCACGACCTCCTGCCTGACACTCTTCCAAACCTCTCCCACCAAGAAAACCTCTGCCCTATAAAGCGTAGCTGACTGCTCGTCGGTACACGATGTTCTCCTAAATAATCTAGATAACCAGCCCGAACTCTCGCAACGAGGAGGTGGACCAGGATTGTCCTTCACCACCCTCATGACAACAGCGAAGATAGCCAACGCCAAACTTAGTTACTTACTTACTTAATTAGCGCTCTAACCGCTAAAGCGATTTTGGCAGAACTTTTCCTACAATTTGTGGTGTACGTCTTGATGTTGAAGCACAAATTAAGGGACGCCCAGTTTTACACCGACTCCGAACGGCGAGTGTTTATTTGTGAGAAGTTTTTTCATGGCAGAAATGCACTCGGAGGTTTGCCATTGCCTGCCGAGGGGCGACCGCTATTAGAAAAAAAATTTTATATCATTTTTGATGTCACTTGCCCCGCCCAGGATTCGAACCTGGGTTGCACCGAATGAAGCGCGCACACGCTACACACTTGGCTACGGCCGATGCCACACGCCTCCTGGAAATTACGCCGTCCTCTTTGCTGCGATCCGCAACACCCAGGACTATAGAGACCGCCTGCTTAGCTAGGGAGGTCTCTCCCTTTTGAGTCCGCTGTAGCTTAGGGGCTTAGTCCCTCAGACCCGCAACCTCACTCAGCACCACTTGGCCCGCTCAAGCGATCAGAGAAGCATCCTGACTGCCATAGCGTTCCAAAATCTTGGAAATAAGATTTTGCGTTCATAGCTTATGGGCCCCAACTCAGAGCAGCTATCCAAAACTCTAAAGTGTATCCGTCCATAAAGGCCCACTTAGTTGTCTATGCCGAAGCAGGGAGGCCATGCGAAGGTTGACGCACACCGTTATGAGGTGAGCGTTGAGAGCCAGATCAGACGCAAAGAAGGGAGTCCTCTCAATCGCACGCATACCACCAACTTAATGGCGGCGCGAATTGGAACGAAGTCAAGGAAAATAATAGTTTTAGACTATCAGCATATATAACTGAAGTGAACAAAAAAAATATGTTTTACAAGAGGTTAAAATACTTCAACGAACTACCGTCTCCGATGCAAACAATTGCGACGAAGACTCCTTTAATTGAACACTACCTATTACGTAAATATGTGCTACTCCCGATTGCGGCTTGCTGATTTCTTATGTGGCCTTTTCTTATTCAACTGCTGAGAATTCTCTTACGCCGGTTCTCCTTTTCAGCTATTGGCAATGTACATATGTATGTGCATATGCGCATCGACGGTCGTTGACCCACTCTGGTTATGTTTCCCCATCAGCTATGGTACGCCTCGACGTTGAAGGCGAACACTTCGACACAAAATCTCCCGGCTTGGCTTGGTTAATCGTTGCGAATAATATTACCAGTAAAATGATGAGTCAGCTATTTGATGTGGTTGTGTCCCCGATTTATATGTGCTCGGAGATGCTTGTGCGGATCTGTGCTTATGTGCTAGAGAACCCTTTATAGTCAATTTTCTGTCGACCTCGAATTTTATTCCTTTACTTTAGGGGCGATATCCTCCAGAATCCGTACGCTTAGCGGTGTATTTTGATACGGGAATCACTTTCTCTTCGTTGTTTTTTTCTTTTGCTGGTTTTGTTTTTTGCAAAAAAAACACAAACGGCGGGGTTTACCGCAACTTTCAAAATGGTCTGTTGACTGTCATAGGTGCCCTTTATAAGGCAGACAACCGAATAACACACGTTCACCCATGCCCACTCATACCGCTTTCTCACGTTCTATGTTTAACGAATACATGGTACCCGTCTTTTTTTTTTTACGATGTTGCACTGACACATCCATGTTCGTGTCTGGCGTTACAGGTTGGCATCCGCCGATGGTGCCTAGAACATGGAGCGAGTGTCTAAAGGAACTAATAATTAAATTAAGAATTTATAGTTGCCACATCTCTTTATGGCAGCGAAAAAAGGGAAAAGAAAGGTGATATCCACTACTCGAATATCAAGTCAGAAAAAATCCAAATTTTGAAGATGTTTTAGGCTTGGCAGATAGAGCAATTAATAATTACGGAATGTCTGTTTGTGTTTGTTCCGCCCCACGTGTGGTGTCGATCCACGACTACCAGCCGTGCAGTGAAGACTCCGTCACCATTTTGTCTTATACCTGTAGTGCGATTCACTAACTTTAAACGGTACGACAATTGTTATTTTTAGCGGCAATATTTGCCGTTTGCACTAACGATTGTGCGATTCACTAACTTATTCTTAACGACACTTAACAGCTGTTTCGCTGTATTTATTCAAAGTGATAAAGAGTGGCATCTCAGTCAAACTAAATGCCAAAATAAGCGAAAAGCACAAAGAGGAATAGAAAAAAAACAAACGAATGCCTGCTGCCAAATATAAATTAGAGCGATTTTGTTATATTTCATTAAAGTGAAATAGATACTAGTTTGTTTCACACTACAAACACTTAAAATTCTTTATATATGTATATTGCAATGATCCATTGTATCAGAATTCCGGACTCTTCTATGAGTGTTTTGTTAGAATAGTCATCAATTCGACTCCAAGGAATATGCGGAATAACCTGCAAATATGCCATGGTTATCGTTTTCAAACTTCGCGTTGTGCTCCAGCGTATTTAGGATTTACATACATATATTTAATTTTTTTTAATTATAATCATTTATCTACATATATATTAAAACTAAACTATATTTCTGTTTTTATACATGGATCCTTGTAAAAGTTTGCTTTTACCATTTGCATATTAATTGAATAGTAGATGTGGTGGTTGGCATAAGCCTCCTCATGATTCCTTGGTGGCAAAATTGATATGTGCGTGGAATCGACGGCTCCAATACAGCCTCCCACAAAGGGAGACGAGGCCGAAGCAAACATTTCTTTAGCAGAATGGCGTTCCACTTGGGTCATAGGAAACCTCACTTTCTGGTGAAACAACGAATCATTGACTGCATCCGTTACCCGATGAATGCCGGCTTACGGAAAACTGGCTCATGGATATTCCCCATTGTTCACCTACGAGTCGTTGATAGCAACCAGTTGCGAAGAACCTTAACGCCGCTAGAACCTACCAATATAAAAGTAAAATTTAAAATTGCATACAGGCTTAAAGATTACACGAGCTACCTGTTTCTCAGTTGATATTGCTGTTATTCTGGATCCTCCTCTTTGGTTATCAAGCTGATAAATTAGGTATTCAGCCAAGTCTGGAGTTAACCGATACAGTTTTTGAAAGTCTGTTGCATTTAAATGAAAGGGATTGTCCACATCTCGGAGTAAACGTCGATCCATTGTTGGAGCCAAATATTTCAACGACATTATTTAATGTTCCTTTTTTAATTATAAGAAAACAAATCACTGAATTTGAAATTTTTCTTTTATTTAAATTGAAATCACGAATTTCACTTTTCTCGATTGAGTTAACAACATGAAATTAGTTGTCGTTTAGTTTTCGGTCATCGACTAGCTAACATCAACAGCTGATTCGGCGAATGCGAAAATCGTTAAAAAATGGCTACTGAATAGCAGGGTCGCTAAAATTTTGGTTAAGTTGAGTTAACCAAACGAATATCTTTAAAATAAGTTAGTGAATCGCACTACTGGTTTCTTTATGATGGTGCCTGTATTTATGTGCATACATATTTTATTGGCATACTTCTAACTTCACATTTTATAATAACTAACTCTATATCAAAGATGAGAAAAGTAAATAGTATTAATAAAAAATAACACAGATGTAAAAAACATATAAACAATACCACAGTAAGCTGATGCCGATATAAACACAAATTTAAACTTTAGTATGCCACTGGGTGAAATCAAATAATAACCACTCCCACATAACTGTGTTCTGTGAAAGTCAAAAGAAAACGATATCTCGGTAACCAGTAATCATAATTTGCTAAAATTTGATGCAACGGATTGGATTTGGGGAAGAAATACGAATATAAGTTTTTTTTGGAAAATGGACGTTGCCCTGCTCACTTTATAAAAAAAGTTGTATCTCCGAAAGTATTTGACCAAACTTTACCAAATTTAGTAATCAAGGCCGTGAGCAAAATTTTAAAAAATTCTCAGATCGGGAAAAACTGGCGTAATTTAAAAATTTTTTAGAAAAACACGATATTGCAGTCATCATTAAGGACGATTCACCCAAATTTAATACGAAGAATTTTAAGCAAAATTTCAAAAATTGTAAAAATCCAACCAAAGGTAATTTTCAAAAATCGAAAAAACGCGATATTTAAGTAACTCTTAAGGAGAATTCGCTAAAATTTTATGTGTAGACCGCCCACTTCTCTACATTTGTATATATCCTATGTCTGACCCGGAGACCACATGTACGATGGGAAACAAATGGTTTCGTGGCTGTTCAAAGAGTTAAAAAATATGTAACCTTTCACAAGTTAATCAAGCATTTTTTAGCGATTATTGTATGGGTCAAAGTAACAACTCATTCATATGCGCAATGTTTTTATTGGCTATCGAAATTAATCCAGCTTGAGAAACTATTTATCATAAATTTTAGAGAAAAGAAAAAAATAACTGATGCTCAAATACAACGTTCACACGACGGCACAATTTTGTAAGATATGTACGTTCTAAAAATACATTGAACGTCACTGAAATGAATTTAGAAGATGTTTTTGATTTCCAGCTTTTATTAAAAATAAATAAAAAACAGTTGGATAAATTTCTTACGAAAAATATTACAAAATATTAGCTGAGATTTGCAAAGGCAGATTTTTCAAAAGTTCTATATAAAACCACATTAGACGTAGATGATCCTTTTAAAACATCAGTAGTGTGATTCATTTACTTTAAATGGTGCGACAATTGTTATTTTTGACGGCAATATTTGCCGTTTGCACTAACGATTGTGCGATTCGCTAAGTTATTCTTAACGACACTTAACAGCTGTTTCGTTGTCTTTATTCAAAGTGACAAAGAGTGGCACCTCTATCAAACTAAATGTCAAAATAGCGAAAAGAACAAAGAGGAATAGAGAAGAAACAAACGAATGACTGCTGCCAAGTATAAATTTGATCGTTTTTATTACATTTTATTAAAGTGAAATAATATACTAGTTTATTTCAAACTACAGACGTTTATAATTCTTCTATACATATTATAAAACAAAGTCTAAAATTTTGGAAATAGCTAATCCCGGGCACTACAGAACGGATTGGGATGCAACTTTTTTAAATTAATGCTTGCAGTTAGCACTGCAATGATAGCTACTTAAATTAAAAATTAGCCTATTAATTTCTGAAATATTTAAGTGTAAAGTTTTAAAAAATTTTACACTAACTACAGCATTGCTACAACCGAATGTAAAATCAGTGTCGTAGCGGGAAGATGTGTAGTTGTGTGAGTAGTAAATCAACTGCTCTTCGTTACTACTTCGTTCGGCTATGCGCAGAGGGCTGTGCTGTTGACTTCGTTGATAAACCGATGCAAGGCGAAATGATAACTTTGATTTACAGTGTTAGATATGTTTGTTTTTCAGATGCTGTGTGATCATACAAGAAACTAGAAACTAAAGCTGAATTTTTAAAAGTTTTTTAGTGTTTTGCTTACGGTGTTGCGCATTTTCTTCCATACAAAAATTGGTTTTGTTTATGTGTTTACTAGCTGGCAACGGTTGCGTATAAGAAATTACTTACTATTAGTTACTTTGGTTCTGAAATAGTTTGATTTTGCACTTACCTTAATTCCTAAATATGCAAACTCATAAAAATAACAATTTTATGTTGCATACAATTGCAATTAAAGCTTTTTATTGGACAAAGATCGAAAAATTTCTTTGTATACAATACAAGGACGGAAAGATATTTTTCCTTGATGCTCCTGGCGGCACGAGAAAAACAGTTTTAATAAATTTACTTCCTTCCCTTGCGTCTTCTGGGGTCGCATCTACCCTTTTAGAAGGTGGAAGAACGGCGCATACTACATTTAAACTTCCTCTAAATATTTCTGACGATTGTGCCAGCGTATGCAACATTTCTAAGCAAAGTAATACTTCTAAGCTCATCCAGATGTGCTCACTGATAGTTTGGGATGAAGCCACAATGTCACATAAAGCGTCAGTTGAAACCCTAGATATTACCATGCGCGATTTAAGAATTATGAAGCCACCTATGGGTGGTTGTACGGTATTATTTTCAGGAGATTTCCGTCAAATTTTGCCAGTTATATCTAGAGAAACCAGGGCTGATGAGGTGAATGCGTCATTAAAACGATCATACCTTTGGTCCCATGTAATAAAATTAGCACTCAAGATTAACATGAGAGTGCTTAAAGCCTCAGAAGATAACAGGATATTTGCTGACATGTTACTAAAAATTGGAGCTCCAATAATTTTATTGCGAAATTTAAGTCCCCCACTGTTATGCAATGGAACTCGCCTGCAGGTAAAAAGGTTACATTTTTATCTGGTTGAATGTACTATTTTAACTGGTTGTGGTACTTGAAAGTCTACTTTGATACCTAGAATTCCGATGATACCTACAGATTTGCCATTTAGATTTAAAAGACTTTAGTTTCCGGTAAAGGTTTGTTTTGTAATGACCATAAACAAGGCACAGGGGCAAACATTTAATGTAACCGGAGTGGATTTGAGTAAGCCATGTTTTTCACACGGACAACTTTACGTAGCCCTATCACGTGTTACATCGAAAAGAAACCTTTTTGTCCTTGCAGAGGGAGGTACGCATAATATTGTATACAAAGAAATTGTTTGATGTTTGTCCAATAAAAAGTTTTAATTGCAATTGTATGCAACATAAAATTGTTATTTTTATGAGTTTGTATATTTAGGAATTAAAGTAAATGCAAAATCAAACTATTTCAGAACCAACGTAACTAATAGTAAGTAATTTCTTATACATATCCATAAATAGAAAGTGCGTGGCGAAGCCTCGCGCAACCGTTGCCAGCTAGTTATTAATAATTGCGATAAATGTCAACAAATTAAATATTCAAGAAAGCCGATTAGACATCTATTTCATTTTACTGAAACGGCAACGAAAAAAAATCAAATTATCCATATTAAAAAGTTATCGTTTGTTACGTTTATTGATAAGCTTACAAAATTCGCTTCAGCTTATACCATTACTGATCGAAATTGGCGCTCAAAGAAAGCGATTATAGTAGAACAATTCGCGAAATTTGGTAAACCCAGTAAAGTTATAATGGACAATGATTTTAGGGCTGAACAACTTATTGAGTATTTTAAAAAGGAAGGTATTGAGGTCCATTTAACGAAGCCTAACAGCCATACCGGTAACGCGGACATTGAGAGGCTGCACTCAACCCTGTTAGAAAAGCTAACGGGAATTGATGACCCAAGTCTCTCAACCGAAATGCGGATGCAGCCAGCCATAGGTAATTACAATGACCGATTCCATTCCACTATAAAATATTCCCCAAGAATGGCGCAAAATAATATTGATCCAAAAATCTTGCATGATAATATAAATAAAGTTAAACAAAGAGTAATAAATAAAAGAAATAAAGCCAGAGAAGACTATAAGGAAGGTAGAGAAATAGGTCCAATTAAAAATTATAAAAGAGTGCGGCACAAAGACAAACCTTACTTTAGAATAAACCCACTAAGCAACGTCCATTTATCTAATATAAAAAGGCTTTTAAAACATTCAAAAAATGAAAGTCGGGATACTAATGACTCTATTGTTGATGAAAATTCAAGCATAATAGCACTAGCAGGAGACATGGATGCACAAATATAAGATTGCGAGTTAAAAAATAAATAAACAAAAATTTTCGTACACATACATATGTATATGTGCATAATTGAAAAAAAAATTACATTTTTAATATGAAAAACCTACATATATTTTACCTTCCATTCTCTTACACCAATATCATTTAAATATTTGATAAGTTAAGCTATTTACATATGGATATAATTTTCAAATTTTTCTTTATTTTAAGCTTAATCGAAAATCAAAATACATGAATTAATACATAATCAAAATAGTTAGTAAACTTAGCTTAAAAAATATATTGTATAAATAAATAAAAAGAATATGGGGTAGTTCTTTAAGCAGCTCTGGGGGAGTTATAAGTACATACATGTATGCACATATATACATATATAAATAATAATTTACAAACATATGTACTTATCATATACTTACTTACATACATATTCCTTTTTTATTATTATTTTTTAAAAAACAAAAGAATAAGTCCAACATAATTACTTAAATATAAACATACATACATATATGTACATGCACAGCTAGACGAAAACCAATAACTTGTAAACAAATGAGATGTTAAACAAGTAATACAAAATAATGCAACAACAAACAATGAAGACACTTGTTGGTCAACAACATGTGCAGCAACAATGCTGTGAGAAAATAACATTCATCGGCGATCAGGACAACCGCCAAATCACCTGACAAATGTCTGTAGCTAATGTTGTTGTTGTCATAGCAGTAATGATCAAACAAAAGAGCGACCGTAAAATAGTCCGATTAAGCAAACAACAAATTGTAAGGATAGCGGATATAAAATATTTGTTTACTCACTACTATAAATAGGCTAAGCAGTTAGAAATAAGTTTAATTTAAGTTTCGGATGTTAATGAATAAAGTCATATTATTCTTACTCGCAGTTCGTGGACTTATTTTTCTTTAACTCGTGCTCAAACTACACACTCGTCTACAGCGGCCGCCGACCTTTTATATACACATGAAAACAATGAGAAACTCATTTTTACATTTATATTAATCGTTTGCTTGTTAGTATAAAACGCTTTTAATTCAAAATAACATTAAATCTATAACTAGTTCTTTAATTTTTTGTTTGGAAAATAATTTGTTAAAAGATATCAAATTATTTAATAAAAGTAACGCATTTTTCGAGCAATTATACCCTAAATAGAAATAATAATTGTAATTTTAATTCCAATGCTCAACAATTTTCAAATTTTTGTCGAAATAGAAATTTTCGCAGTAGTCAAAAATAGGTTAAATCATAATGGCAAGAACAGCAGTAATTACAGAAACCATTTTCCAATAACAATAGGCAACAAAATCCTAACCAAAGCAACCAAAATTCAAATAGAAATTGTAATAATGCTCAGTAAATGTAAAGTGATAGTTCAAGGAAAATAATAATACTATGTCTGTTAAACTAATTTATTTTATTGTATAATGGGGTATATATTTTACGCCCCATTGAAGTAATAATAGATTTTAAAAAAATTTTAATATATGTATCTTATAAAGAAGTTAATTATTTAGAGAAATTCGAATTAAATAAATTTATAATAAGGAATT
This sequence comes from Anomoia purmunda, assembly GCA_951828415.1. NCBI lineage: Eukaryota > Metazoa > Arthropoda > Insecta > Diptera > Tephritidae > Anomoia > Anomoia purmunda. The sequence continues at coordinate 39,833,986 of OX639998.1, forward strand.
AATGACTACTGGATTAAATAAGGAGGAAAACGAATTATTAACACATTTTCTATATTAGAATAAAAATAAATTTTTTTATCAATTGCCAAAGCTTAACTACAACTCCCTGTGTAAAATATGAAATAATAACTTCTTCTAATAAAGCAATATATTGTAAAAATTGCGGACATCCACTGATTTTAGAAAATGAAATAGGAAACCAAATAAATTAAATGTTAAAATAAAATATCATTCGCCTTAGTTAATCCGCATATAATTCTCCCTAGTGGAATATTAAAGAGAACACCAAGGGGCCATTTCGAGTTCGTTCGAATGCAATTCGGGCTCAAAAATGCGACTGCCACATTTCAGCGAATGTTAAGTTATGTTTTCTCTGATTATGTTACTACTACTTGTATAATTTATATGGACGATATAAGTTAACACATGAGTCACACGCCGAACAAAACTGCATACTTACTTGCTAGCGCTACAACATCAAATTGCAAGCTTACCGGCAAGCGCTACAACAACGAAACGAAGCACTGCTGCAGCAGCAACAACAACACTGCCAGCAAAACTGTGCCAAGCATAGGGACAAGTAGGCAGAAAATATTTTAAGTTAGTTCTAACCAACTCGTCAAATAAACAGCAGCCAATAGCGCTTAATAAACTCCGGTTCTATTTGAATGAACACATAGTGCATACCGAATAATTGGCACCCAACGTAGAAAAGCCTCATCCAAGGTGAAAATAATACAAAGAAACGGTAATGAAAAAATTGAGAAAATAAAAGCCAAAGCGGGCAAATAACTATCGTAAAAAATATTAATAGCAGGAAGGGGTGTGTTAGGAGTTTCCTAAGGAATATGAAAAATTTAAAAACTTAAAAAAAATTATCAAAAAAGTGCTAAAAGCGAATAATATATAATAAAAAATTTCAACAAGCCGACAAGACTTCGAGAATTGTGCAATTAAATTTGAAATGAAGACAACTGGAATAAAAGGTCGAGGTTGAGCGAAACCCTTCACGGTCTAACGGATTAAAAAGGAAAAAGTACTGGCTCAGGAATTGGAAGCAAATCATGCTCGATATCAATTTGCGAACGCCTTTTCCAACAGGAACGAAACTTCTCAGGTTGGACAATATGGTGGAAGGACATTTGCTCCGAACCATTCTCCTCATTATAGGCAGGTTAAAAGACAGTCTCAACACAGGCCAATCCCTATGGAAGTCGATCCAACTATATCACATTTAAGGCAGAGAACGAACCTTAACCAGAATTGGAGAGCACAGCAGGATTCCCACCGGACTCGTCAGTCATCCCATCATTTTAACCAAAGGCCGGTAACTTACAATAATCAACAAATTCAGAAAAGGGAAACAGTTAAGAGGAAGCGTGAAAGTGGTAAACAAACTTTTCCTAAAATACAAAGAATTAACCACTTGACCACTCGGTCCAATAAAACTTTTCTGGGAATGAGTCTCAACATGACTTCTAAGAAGAAGTCAATTTTTTAGACGGAGGTCACTTCTGACGTATGTAAAGAGAACCCTGACCGCTAAAATTATTAATAGATACGGGGACAGGAACGTAATGAAAATTTAAAAGTTAAGTCCCAACACGATACTGCTGATATCAACGAAAGATCTTTGATAAATATTTTCGGATATTTTCGCCCTTTATCTCTTTTCAGGGCTAAAAACTTTCGATGGTATTATTGGATTTGACTTTCCAAAGGATGTCGATGAAAACAGGAACCTTGTATTATAAAGTTGGCAAAGAGGATTTATAATATTATGATTATAAGGATGTATGGCGGCCGCCGTTGCCGAGTGTGTAGCGTACGCGCGATTCATTCAGTGGGTCCCGGGTTCAAATCCTGGCCCTGGCAAGTAACATCAAAAATTATGGAAAAGTTTTTTCTAATAGCGGTCGCCCGTCGGCAGACAATGGCAAACCTCCGAGTGTATTTCTGCTATGAAAATCTGCTCACAAAAAACATTCACCGTTCGGAGTCGGCGTAAAACTGTAGGTCCCTCAATATATGTTACAACATCAAGACGCTCACCACAAATTATAGGAGAAATTCTGCCGAAATCGCTTAAGCAGTTATAGTGCCAATTAGGTAAGTAAGTAAACTTATATTAGAGGAACATTCTAAAGCTTTCGCAAGCCCAAATGAAGATTTGCCTTTTAACACTAACGTAGTTGCCACAATAAGGACGATTGATAATGAACCAATTTATTCAAAAGCATACCCCTACCCACTAGCCGCTTCAGAGTTTATAAACGAAGAAATTATAAATTTTCTGCGAGATGGAATTATTCGCCCTTCTCGCTCGCCATATAATAATCCCATAAGGGTTGTTGGTAAAAAGGTATAAACGAGAACGGGGGAAGAAAATGGGAATGGTGATCGATTTTAGGAAATTAAATGGGAAAACAATTTCTGTCAAATATCCTATTCCGGATACTTCTGATATTCTAAAAAAATATGGGGAATACGCATTTTTCACCACACTTGACTTGAAGTCCGGATTTCATCGGATTAAGTTGGCGGAAAAGGACAGGGAAAAGACTGCGTTCTCGGTAAACAATTTAAAATAGGAGTTCTGCATGCTTCCTTTTGAATTGGAGAATGACCCTGCAATTTTCCGGAGCACAATTGACGATGTTTTAAGAGATGAAGTAGGGAATTGTTGACATGTTTACAGTGACGATGTAATCATATTTTCAAACAACGAGAATCAACATTGCAAGGGCATTTACTGCATTTTATCATAACTTTATCAAGCAAATATGCGCGTTTCAATGGAAAAATCCAAAATGATTTTTTAAATTATTGAACTACTGACACTCTTCGTAGTCTGCGATCGTTTTTAGGATCATCAGGGTACTATAGGAGGTTTACTAAGAATTATACCTCTACAGTGAGGTATTTAAGAGGCGACAATGGTCATATGGGGGCCAATCAAGCAAAAAATATTAAGATAGAGCTAGCTTATGCGTCATAATTAGCCTTTGAAAAAGTATAAAGAATCTTATCCTCTGAGGATGTACTTCTGCTATATCCCGATTACAATAAGCCATTTGACCTAACCACCGACGCATTAGCACACGCTCTATGTGCCGTATTATCGCAAGTGGGTAGACCGATAACAATGATTTCCAGGACGTTATCAACCACCGCGGAGAATTACGCCACTAACACAGGTCCACAAAAAAAAAACAATTGCTTCATTCGAGCAGACCATGTCTATTATATGTCGGGGACGCTGAATCTAAATCCGAGGTCAGTTTTGCGCCATCACGTCAAGTTTGGACATAACCTCAAAAACGGCTAAAAAATCAAAAAATATATTCGTTTGAGCAGAACATGTTTATTATATGTTTTTGGGGTCGCTGAATCCAAATCTGAGGTCAGATTGGCGCCATGACCTCAACTTTGTACATAACCTCGAAAAATAGTCAACAAAATAAATGAATTCTCAGGAAATCTACGCTGTAGCCAAAAAAAAACACTTTTCGCGGAGCTTTAACCTACAAAGCGACGTTCGGTCCTAACCTAACCTAATCAAACCAATTCCAACTTACCCTAACCTAACCCATTCTCACATGAATCACAGCTTTATATGTCGAGACGTTTTCAATCTGAAGCCCCTGTCCGCAAAGCCTCAACCCACAAAGCGAAAGAACACGACTCAACCTAACAAAACCTAACCTAATCGAACCCGACTCTACCTAACCTAACCTAACCAAACCTTACACATTTCACAGTATACCATGTTAAGACGTGTTGTAAGCTGAAACCACTGTCCGCGAAGCCTGAACCTACAAAGCGACCCATCCTATCAATGCTGGGGACCCAACAGTCAATGCTGGGTATTGCGGGAAAGAGACTTTCATGCCTTCGATTAAAAATATTTCATTTCAATGAGAATTCTTTTTAGAAAGATTCCACCGAAAGTACGCTATTGAAACCGTCATGGCAAACACACGAAAAAAGGTTACGATGCAGGTAAACCCAGTATCGGCGCCTGATAAGGGTGAGCAGGCGGGCCCGCATTCGTCGCCATCGTGTGACCGAAGTTCTGTAGAATTGGAATCCTTGGCGTCTACGGAGTATAACGCTACAAGACACGTTCACGATGATGCAAACAAACGGGACAGCTTTTGCTATGTTTGCGGGTTATTTTCTCCTCCCAAATTCCGCAGAAACATCAACAACATTGTCCAAGATGCATACGAATATTGTTACGCATCCAAAATTTCAAATCAAAATGAAGACTGGGTTCCTCACATTGTTTGTGTTAACTGCTACAGAATTTTGAGGACATGTCACAATTCAAAGGACCTTGTCAATCTGACGTTCACATCACCTAACAACTAGCAGGCCAGACATAAGAGAAGATTGTTTCTTCTGTATGACAAATACAAAGGGATATAATTCCAAAAACAGAGATCAAATTGAGTATGTATACACAAACAAAGTGAAACCAAGTGATGAAAAATTAAAGAAAGAAATAAAACCCCGCACACATTTAGTCAATCTGAATTAAGCGATTTGGGTAGAGAGCTGGGTTTGTCGAAGGAAGCATATAAACTTTCGGCGTCAAGGTTAAAGGTAAAAAACCTTTTAGACGCAGGAACTAAAGTAACTGTATACAGAAATCGTGAGCAAGAAATGAGTAAGTACTTCATCCAAGATAAGAAGCTACATTTAGTATATTGTGACAATGTCTGCGGACTAATAAATAGTTTAAAAGATGAAGTATATAAGCCGAAAGAATGGCGTCTTTTTATAGACTCATCAATTCGCAGTTTAAAAGCTATACTACTACACAACACAAACGTTCTAGCTCCGATACCTTTAGCTCATTTGACAGTCATGAAGGAATCGTATGAGAAGGTGAGTATAGTCCTTGATAAAGTAAAATACTCTGATCATAACTGGCTTCTATGTGGTGTTTTGAAATTATAGGGATCGTATTTGGAATGCAAAGCGGTAACATCAAATATCCCTGCTTCTTATGTCTTTTTGATAACAGAGATCGATCAAATCACTACAAAAAAAAGAGATGGTCTGAACGCAAGTCCTTGGAACCGGGATCACCAAATGTTCTGAAAGCGCCTCCTATGGATGTATCAAAAATTTTAGTTCCACCTTTACATCTCATTACATCTGAAACTTGGACTAATGACTCAGCTCGCCAAAGCTTTGAATGAGTCTGGCGGATGTTTTGAATGCATCGCGAAGAAAATGCCTACACTCAGCGTGACTAAATAAGAGGCAGGTATTTTTGACGGCCCGAAAATTCGGTCATTATTTAACGATGTTAATTTTACAGATCATGTGACGAAAACGGAAAAAGCTGCATGGACAAGTTTTCGCTATGTTGTCAGAATTTCCTGGGGAATGAAAAAAGTCTAAATTACAAGAAGATGGTGAGTGACATGATAAGAAAATTTGAAGTTCTAGGTTGCAATATGAGTGTCGAAATCCATTTCTTAGACTCACATATTGATTTCTTTTCAAGCAAACTAGGCGACTTCAGCGAGGAACATGGAGAAAGGTGCCATCAAGACATGAAGGACATGGAAAAACGATATCAAGGGACATGGGTTGTCAATATGATGGCAGACTATTGCTGGAGTCTAAAACGGGATGTTGTCGATATAAAAAATAGAAAAAGTCATTGCGTCGATCGCTTGAAGACAAGCAAGTCAGATATCATAAGAGAAGCAAATACCAGTGCATCGTTCTTCAATTTTCATCTTTATCTCATTTATTTATTTATTTTTCATTTAATTTTTGATTTTTTTATACACCTTTTTACATACAAGTTGTAAGAGGCAAGGGGAACTCACGTTAAAAAATCACTCCACGGGAACAGAAGCCTACTACGTCCACGTCGTTGTTCCCGGGTAATGCTGAGAGTAGGTTAAGTATAAAGTGCAATGATTCCACATCCGCTACGATACATGGCGAGGTATATCGAACGGAATAAATTCCAGTGGTGGAAACCGCTGTCAATTCGTTCCGAAATCAGATAATCTTCAGATCACTTCTATGAGCGCCTTGAGCGCGCGTACAAACGCTGCCTCCGTCACGATATAAAACTCGCGATAGGCGATTTTAATGGCATGGTGTAAAGGGAAGGGATCTTTCGTCCCACAATCGGAAAATTCACCCCACACGAGAAATATCCGCTAACGGACTGAGGCTGATCAACTTCGCCGGGGCCCGAACCATGGTAGTATGTAGTACCAGGTTCAACCATCAAAAGATCAAGCTACATGGTTACCTTCTGATGGAAAAAGAAAAATCAAATTGACCATATTGTGATAGACATAATGCACGCTTCCAGTGTCTTAGACGTGCGCACTATTCGAGGAGCTAACATTGACTCGGATCATTATCTTGTCGTACTCCAAATTCGCACTCGCCTCTGTGAAGCAAAGTGCGCGCGCTCAGTAACACGAGGAAACCTCGACGTCCAAAAGCTGCAATCGCAACAGATAGCCGAGCTTCTCGCCAATGTGACCACATTCTCGCACATTACGTACTGCCACTGAAGAGGTCATTGGTTTTCAGCGAGCCCGAACAAACGACTGCGGCGGGAAAGATATCGGGTGATGAAAAAGAAAGCGAGGCACATTTTCCGAAAAAGAAGGGAGAGGCCGAGAAGCGTGAGTGCTTGGTGAAATTTCCTGTAAGAATGAAAACGGTGACCTGACCTGACTGTGGAGGTAGCACTTCTTCAGGCTGCTGAATGGTAGTGGCTCGAAGTACCGTAAGCCGGCCTGGACGAAACTCGAGCGGCAAAAGCGCGGCTAAAAGACAATAAGGCCGCTGGTGTTGACGGACTTCCAGCAGAGCTATTCAAGAGCAGTCGAGAGGGGCTGTTGCATCAGCTCATTTGCAAAATAAGGTCGGACGAACGCATGTTATCTGATTGGAATTTAAGCGTACTCTTCCCAATCGAAATGATTGGACCAAATATCCCCGATACGCCAAATCTTGGAAAAGACCCGAAAAGGAAGAACATACAACATACCATGTTTTTTTTGACTTCAAATTCGCTTTCGATAGCACGATAAGAAGCTGCCTATTTGCCGCAATGTCTGAATTTGGTATCCCAACAAAACCAATACGGCTATGTAAAATGACATTGAGCAACATCACCTGCCCCGTCAAAATCGGGAATGACCTTTCCGAGCCGTTTGAAACCAAACGAGGTTTCAGACAGGGTGACTCTCTTTTGTGGGATTTCTTAAACCTTATGTTAGGAAAGATAATCCGCGCCACAGAATTGGACCGTTCAGTCACCATATTTTATAAGAGCGTGTAACTTCTGGCTGCTGATATCGATATCATCGGCATCAACAACCGCACCGTTGCTTCTGCATTTTCCCAAATTGGATAAATAAGTGAAAGGTATGGGTCTGGTGGTGAATGGGGCAAAACTAAGTACCTCCTGTCATCACATAACCAGGCAGCGCACTCGCGTCTTGGCTCCCACATCACCGTTGACAATTACAATTTCGAAAAGTGGAACAATTTGTTTATCTAAGAACC